>JAPPVO010000032.1:172309769-172745598 GCA_030407325.1 Camellia japonica
TCGAGTCAAAAACTCGATGCTTCAGGTCTGCAACCCAGAAGCTCGCTCGAGCGACGAAATGCTCGCTCAAGCGACGAACTCGAAAACATACACGTCGCTCGCTCGAGCGAAGAAATGCTCGCTCGAGCCAAGAAACACATCTCTCAGGTCTAAGTACTAGACGCTTGGTCGCTCGAGCGAGCTTCTCTTCGCTCGAGCGAGGTCTTCGTTTTTGGTTCTTCGCTCGAGCGAGCTTTCCTTGGCTCGAGCGAGCGATTGCGTCTAGTACTTAGACCTCGCTCGAGCGATTGCGTCTAGTACTTAGACCTCGCTCGAGCGAAGAGAAGCTCGCTCGAGCGACCAAGCGTCTAGTACTTAGACCTGAGAGATGTGTTTCTTGGCTCGAGCGAGCATTTCTTCGCTCGAGCGAGCGACGTGTATGTTTTCGAGTTCGTCGCTTGAGCGAGCATTTCGTCGCTCGAGCGAGCATTTCGTCGCTCGAGCGAGCTTCTGGGTTGCAGACCTGAAGCATCGAGTTTTTAACTCGAGCGAGCTTTTCTTCGCTCGAGTGTGTATTTATGTGTCTGGTCGCTCGAGCGACCATGTCTTCGCTCGAGCGAGCCTGTCCAGTTTAAATACGCAGCAACAGTTTTAAAACATTTTTTTTACAACTTTTTTATCCAGAAACCCTAGTTTCGAGTTTTCTCTCTCCCAACTCACCTTCTCTCCTAGGTTTGATCTAGTTAGGGTGTGTTTTTACCCTAGTTGCTTTACAAATAAGATAGAGGAGAGTGAGGGCTTTCATTTAATCTGAACGGTTGTTGATTTGGAGCACTTTGGAGTTTGGGCTATCATCTCCGTCTTCTTCTTTTTGGGTTCTTGCTTCGAGGTAGGGATTTCCTACTCCATTTATACGCTTTAATCCTAAGTGTTGGTATTTTGGTATGTGGGGGTAGTTTGGTAATTTTGGGAGAAACCTTAGGGTTTTGGCTTAGATTAATTTGTATAATTAATTTAAGGGAAAAATGTGGAATTGAGTTTAATTCATGAAGTTGGGGAAATTATGAGATTAATGATATAGTTGGGTAGTTTAAATACTTACCTATGAGAATGTTGATTTTACATTCATTGTTGTATTTATTTCTTGTTTAGAAATAACTGTTTTGGGCTATCGATGGAGGATAGTCGTGATTGTTGTAGACCTTGCATGTGGCTTAGGCATAACTGGAATTAAGTCACTTATGTTGACTGTTGAATTAATACAGAACATTACTTGTATTGATTATGTGTTGTATATGGCAATTGTGTGTTTCATTGCATATGCATGTTGTTTGGAGAAGATAGGGGATGAACTCCACGGTTTAGGGGAAGATAGGGGATGTACCTCTAAACCAGATTTGTTGGGAGGAGATAGGGGATGGACTCCAGTAGCATCACTCATATGTGTGCTTATTGATAATAGTAATATTGCTATTTGTTGTTGATATGATACATCATTATAATGTGTATCAGTTGGAAGTATGGAAGTGTTGTGGTTTGAGCTTTAGTCTCATTTATTTTTGTGACATCTGGATCGCTATTATAGTTGGCCAGGTTCTGAGCCATAATGATATAATTGGAAAGTTGAATAAATATTGGAAAGTGAAAGGTGCCATAGACAATATGTCATAGACAATATAGACATTCGTGTCATGAAATTGGAAATTGATTATCTTGTGTTAACCATGTATCGAATGCTAATGCTTTAGTTAATTCTTATGCTTGGTTTAGTATTTTTCTACTGGGCTGTGGCTCACCCTATATGGGAACTTCATTTTCAGGTTCAGGTGGTTCACTACCTCCAAGGACTTAGCTTGTGAGGATTTGGACTCGAAGACTTGCTTTATTTTATTTGTTTTATTTGAACAACTTGTAAACTTTCAAGCCTAGGGCTTTATTTGTTTTTGAGTTAGAACTCATGGAATTGTGTCCAAGTGTTGGCTTGGCAAGATGTAAGCCCATAGGGCATTTATTATGATGTTTTTATTTCATGGTACTCTGATGAATGGAATAAGATACTTTATTTCCTTATAATTCCGCATGTTAATATTATGTATTATGGGTTTATTTTTGAGGGCGTTACATGTTGATTGGATCCTTGGGTTTCTGTGAGTCTTGTTGGAAAAGCACTTGATCAATGTTGTTTCTAACTGGAACTCCGGTAACGCCTTAGGACTATCATTATCCAGAAATGAAATTCGTAGGTGCTTATGTGTTTATGTACTTACGTGGGGTGAATTACAGTTGTCCATGCATTAGGACGCGAGTGTTATAGCTTCGGCACATTTGTGAATGTGCTAACGTTCTCTGTTACCTTTATTAGGATGTCAGGACGAGGACGAGGTGGTAGGCGAGGTAGGCCTAGGAGGCAGGAGATGCCTCTACCGGATGATATTCTGGCGCAGCAGGAGGGGGTTGGCCAGGCCAATGTGGCCGAGCCAGCAGGTCAGGAGACTATGGGTGCTTTAGCCCGTGGGATAGCCGATGCTTTGAGGGAGTCTATGGGTATTCTCCGAGCTGAGAATCCAGTTCAGGCTCCAGTGCAGGCCCAGGTTGCTGAGGCAGGGCCTTCCTTCTTGAAGAGGGAGTTCTTCCAGTCTAACCCGGATGAGTTTGTTGGAGATCCGAAAGAGCCACTTAAGGCGGATGAGTGGTTGGAGCAGATGAGTAAGACGTTCGAGATGCTTGGCATCGAGGACGGAACATTGAAAGTGACCTTGGCATCTTTCCAACTGAAGGGGGATGCGGGTCAGTGGTGGAAATTCGTGACGGGTCGTTTAGCATATGAGCAAATGAGCAAATGAACAGATGAGTAAAATGGTTGCATTTAGCATATGCAACAAGCCTTTAAACCACAAAGTTACCCCAAGTGGACGAGTAAAGTCTCGTGAGAGTTTCCAGAAATGATACCCACAAACATTAACATATTCATATATACTCAACAACAATTGACCACACTACTCCACCTAACAATCAACTTATGTGCCACTACAGTGTGATATTGAGACATAATGAGTCATTAAAGGCACGGTGGATAAGCATGAAGGAACCTATTGAGTCAAAACCACAATTTAGTTAATACAAAAGTAAAGTTCCCTGTACTTGTGCATACTAATAGACAAGTCATGAGTACCCTTGGTGTAAAGTGCAATCTCCATATTATTGGGCTAATGACTCCCAAACCAGACGGTTTTAGAGCACTAGGTGTAAAGACACCCCTATGGGCTTAATAACTTGAGTTGAAAAGGCTACGAATCCGAACAAGTTATTATTCTTATTTTTCCTTAACTGTGCAATGTCCAAGTCCCTTAAGCTTTCTAATTAACCCATGTAGCAAGTTGTGGGCCAATGACTCCCAAACTAGACGGTTTTAGGGCATTAGGTATAGAGACACCCCTATGGGCTTAATAACTCGAGTTAAAAAGGCTACGAACTCAAACAAGTCAAGTGTGTGTGTGTGTGTGTTTTTTTTATTTTATTTTAAGAATCTTGGCTCCTCATTTATTCTTTTCTGCAACTCTAGCTATTATCAATGATGTACACCAGGGATTATAATAAAAAGATTACCGCTATGATAGTGTGTTCATGTGAATTAAGGCATACTCATGACAAGTGTACTAATACCACAAACACAGACTGTAACAACCCAGATTTTTAATTATTCTGTAGAATTTATACTAATATTATTTAATCTCAGTTCGGAAAATATATAATTTATTATATATTATTATGTGTAATTTTGTAAAATGATATAATTATTAAAAGTTTAGGGGTCAAAATATAAATAATAATAATAATGGGTGTGGTAGTAAAATAAATAATTTATTTTCTGTTAGCATATGATAAAGTGTAATTTAATTAGAAATTAATTAATTTATATAATTATATTAAAATATTGGGTCAAAAGGTAATTATCTTAAATATCTATTAAGGATGAGAATGAATCTATATAATTATGGAACGAATCTGGGGAGAGACACGCGTCGGGCCACGTGTTGAGTAGAGGCTGGGTTCACCTCCCTATAAATAGGGAGGTGATTCGGCTGGAAAGAGAAAACAAAAAGAAAAGAGAGAAAGAAAAGAAAGAAGAAAAGGAAAGGAAAGAAGAAAAGAAAGAAAGGAAAGAAAGAGAGGAAAGGAAGGAAATAATAGTGGAAGTTGAAAGGGTTTTTGATAGTGAAAAGAAAGAGTAAGGTATTAAAGTTAAGGTGAGTTATATTATACATTGAGTTACCAAAATGTATTTTACGTATGTTTTGACTTACCAAAATCTGTTTTATACAAGTTATGTTTTATTAGTATATTAATAAAAGTTATGTTTTATAAAGATTTCAGTTACGTGGTTTTATATCTGAACCCTATTTGCTTAAAAGGAAACCCATGGATATGTTTGTTTATATTTTAAAGAATATTTGACTATGACTTTATATACAATTATGTTTTGTAAGTATCACCATCGGAGTCCCACGCCTTTGGGAACTTAAATAACCTTTGGCATCTGTTTGGTTACTTTGTGGCCCTCTGATCCATTGACTTCTGTTCTGTGTGGAGCAAAGTGTTGTGCGGAGCTAAGTGCTACACTATTGTGGGAGCCACCTCTAGAATCCGTACGAGCCACCTCTTGAATCCGTACCTCTGTTCTGTGCCGACCAAAGTGCTGTGCGAAGCTAAGTGCTACACTATTGTGGGAGCCACCTCTAGAATCCGTACGAGCACCTCTTGAATCCGTACCTCTGTTCTGACTGTCACTTCTGTGACCTTTGTTCTGTTCTGTACCGTGGTTATGGTTATATATTTATATAATATCTGTATTTCGGTTTCTGCTACTTAAATGATTTGTTTATGTAAATGTTTTGGCCTAACTAACGATCCATGGTTATTTTATGTCCCTTATACTCTTGGTATAATATTTCTCACTCTGCCATGTGCTTATAGTTGTTTACCAATTTTCAGGAAATAGCTTTTGGAAAGTCTTAGATGCGGGGCTGCGGAATAGACACACACAGCATTTTTATTATATTTCTCTATGTAAATAACGACCTTTTTGGTCAATATAATTTTGTAATAAAAATAGAAGCTCCGATGATTATTTTGGTACCCTTATTTAAATATTTCTTCCGCTCGCGTTTATTGATTTGTTTAAGAATTGGCCGTAGGTAACTTCAGTTACTGGCCATCACGATACTTAACCATTGGGTACGGGGAGCGGGTCGTGACACAGACAACTCTCCTCGTGCAAATATCGCATGCAAGTATCTACCCAATAAACCCTTTTCATACAATGCTCTCCAATTAACATATGTAAATATCTTCACCGTACTAGCAAAAAGTCACATCAAGTGAAGTAATGCAATCAAGTGAAACAGGTATAAGTATGAATTATGAGCCAAATAGAAATGCACAAAAGAAAATATAACCCTTATCTCCCAACTTGAATATGACATTGTCCTCAATGGAAAAGTAAAGAGAAATGAGAGAATATTACAAGAATTGTAGGTGCACATCCAGGTAGGCAGAAAGTAACATATACACACTTCACACAAAAAAAAAAATTTTTGGAAGAAAAAAAATAAAATAAAAATAACAGCACTAACTAAACAAATAAAATTAAAAATAAAAATAAAACCAAAACAATCCACAAACTAATTAAACTAATGAGAATCACTAACGAAACAATTTAAAATAAACAAATATAGCAAATAAAAAAAAAACGAAATTAGGATTATTGTTAGCACCATGATTTCGGAGGTTTTTTTTTTTTGTTTTGGAATTTCTCCGCACAAATCCACACACCTGCTTATTAAGCAGTATGCAACGGCGCCATTCACCAAATTTCCCGCACGTGCGGGGCCCAGGCCGCGCGTGCGGCGATTTCACCCACTTGCGTTTATTTTATTTTATTTTATTTTTTATTAAATCGTCGTCCCGCACATGCGGCTTGGTCAATGCACTTGGTTCCACACCTGCTTTTAAAGCAGTGTGCAACATTTTGGGATGGCAATTGTGCCGCATGTGCGTGGGTTTTCCCGCACGTGCGGGAAATATTTTTTATTTTTTTTTATTTTTTTAAACAAGTAAATAAACATGAAAACATTCTCTTTTTTGGTATTTTTTTTTTATTTTTTAAACAAAGAAAATAAATATGAAAACATGTTTTTTTTTTTATTTATAAATAATGTGGTTGAATATTTGATTTCCCATAAACCACAAAGCATAAAAACAAGGCTTTACTCAGGCTAGGGAGGGTCCCTTCCACCCACACACATGCAATGACATTTTTCTGCTACATTGCAACAGCATAGTTTAACAAAAACAAGAAGCACTCGCAAGCGTACATGCTTCAAGAAAACGGAAAACTAACTCTCAGCACCTAACAAAAGGCACCAGAGTTATGGCATAAAGTTGCCACTTCAGAATCCCCCAGGTAATAAAACCCAGCGTAGTTTATAGCCTTCAGGCTAGTGCAGCCCAAAGTATACTTAACCATTTCTACCTTCAATTGACATACAAAATAAATATAGCACATAAGAAAATAACGGAATGCCCACTAAAGGTATAATCTTCACGTGAAAACCACGGGTACTATTTTTCTCCCTAACTGTGTTTGTAACTTTCCCTATTCTCTAACAGGGTGACAGACTAGGTTGATTTGGTATCCAGAATCGAGGCCCATAAAGCTACCTCAACCTATGGGGCTGCTATACAGAGTTCAAGCCGAGGTAGTTTTGAAACAATCTCCACACCCCTAGGTATTTAAACCAGACTCTAGTCTCGGAAATCCCAAACCTTTGTGTTTTAGGCTTTGCCATTCGAACTCTAGTTTTCACCGTCTCAGTTGGTCTCCTAGGAACTCACTACAAACACGGTTAGATGGCTATACCAGACCGTCAGATGTCGTTCGGGCATGGCTAACACCAAAGGAATTACACCTTTAGAGGATTTAAAATCTCCTAGATGCAAATAAAGCATAACGAGAACAAAGAAAAACAGAATAGCATAGAAGGGAAAGAAAAGAGAGCAAGAAATCAATCTATCAATCACAGTAAAATGGGTCCATCAAAGCAATGGACTCAATCATATCCCCATTCCCAATCCCCTCTATATATGGTTTCAATCTTTGGCCATTCACTTTGAAAGTGTGGCCAGTCTTTGGATCTCGCACCTCAACGGCGCCATGAATAAATGCCTCAACAACCTCAAAGGGGCCATCCCATCTTGATCTTAGCTTACCCGGAAAGAGACTCAATTTTGAATTAAAAAGCCACACTTTTTGGCCAGGTTCAAAGGATTTTCTATTAATGTGCTCGTCATGGAATTCTTTAGTCCGAGCTTTAAAAACTCTCGAACTCTTATATGTATCATTCCGGATTTCCTCCAGCTCATTGAGTTGCAATTTCCGATTGAGTCCAGCCGTGGCCATATCGAAGTTAAACTTCTTTATGGCCCACAATGCTCGGTGCTCAAGTTCAACCGGGAGATGGCAAGCTTTGCCGAACACCGCTCTATATGGTGACATGCCAATGGGTGTCTTATAAGCAGTACGGTAAGCCCATAATGCATCAATTAACCGTTGTGACCAATCTTTCCTATCTGGCCTCACCGTTCTCTCAATTATGTGCTTTACCTCCCTATTTGAGACTTCCACTTGGCCACTAGTTTGAGGGTGGTATGGAGTGCCAACTTTATGAGTGACAGAGTATTTCTTAACTACCGACTCAAAGAACCGGTTACAAAAATGTGTACCCTGATCATTTATTATGGCTCTAGGAAACCCAAGATGACTAAAGATGTTTTCATGTAAGAATTTGATTACAACTCTATGATCGTTTGTTCGGGTAGCTATCACCTCCACCCACTTAGATACATAATGAACTGTCAAGAAAATGTACTCAAACCCGAATGACGACGGGAAAGGGCCCATAAAATCAATCCCCCAAACATCAAATATTTCTACCATAAGAATAGGGGACATTGGCATCATGTCACGCCGAGACATCGAACCCATTTGCTGACAGCGCAAACAAGTTCTACAAAATTGATGGGCATCTTTAAAAATTGTGGGCCAATAAAACCCACTCTGTAAAATCTTGGCGGCCGTTTTATGCCCACTAAAATGACCGCCACATGCAGAAGAATGACAAAATGTAATAATGCTATGCACCTTACTCTTCGGCACACACCGTCGGATGACTTGGTCGGAGCAATATTTAAACAACTCTGGATCCTCCCAAAAGTAATACCTGACCTGCGAAAAGAATCGGTTTTTGTCTTGCTTAGACCAATTCTGTGGAATTTGCCCAATGGCCAAGTAATTCACAATATGTGCAAACCACGGGGGGCTCGCTTGTGACAGCTCAAAGAGTTGTTCGTCCGAAAACGAATCATGCAAAATAAGAGGGTCACTAGTATACTCAACGAGGATTCGAGAGAGGTGATCCGCCACCACATTCTCGGATCCTTTCTTATCACGGATCTCTAGGTCAAATTCCTAAAGCAACAAAATCCATCTAATCAACCTAGGTTTGGTCTCTTTCTTAGATAGTAAATACCGTAAAGCGGCATGATCAGTGAAGACTATGACCTTGGAACCTAGGAGATAAGACCGGAATTTGTCTAAGGCAAAGACCACAGCTAGAACCTCTTTCTCAGTGGTAGTGTAATTCAATTGTGCATCCGAGAGAGTGCGACTAGCATAGTATATAGCAAATAGTGCCTTATTGACCCTTTGGCCCAACACAGCCCAGACAGCATAATTGGAGGCATCACACATGATTTCAAAGGGAAGTGACCAATCTGGTGATTTCATTATTAGGGCGGTGGTCAAGGCCATTCTCAGTGTTTCAAATGCCTTTAAGCATGCCTCATCAAAGACAAAAGGCGCGTCCTTAACCAGTAAACTACACAAAGGACGTGATATCTTACTAAAGTCTTTGATGAACCTATGGTAAAAACCTGCATGCCCTAAGAAAGACCTAATTTGACACACGGAATTGGGTGGAGGAAGGCCTGTAATGAGGTCAACCTTAGCCTTGTCAACCTCTATACCTCGAGGGGACACAATGTGTCCCAACACTATACCCTCACGAACCATAAAATGGCTCTTTTCCCAACTCAAGATTAGGTTTGCCTCAGTACATCGTTCTAACACTCTAGTCAAGTTTCTAAGGCATTCCTCAAAAGACGGTCCAAACACCAAAAAGTCATCCATAAAAACCTCTAAGAATTTCTCCACCATATTGGAGAAAATGGCCATCATACACCGTTGAAAGGTTGCCGGTGCATTACATAGCCCGAAGGGCATGCGCCTGTAAGCAAAAGTGCCAAAAGGGCATGTGAATGTGGTCTTTTCCTAGTCAGCGGGGTACACCAAGACTTGATTATGCCCCGAGTAGCCATCAAGAAAACAATAGAAACCCTGCCCTGCTAACTGCTCTAGGATTTGGTCAATGAAAGGTAAGGGAAAATGGTCATTCCTAGTCGAGGAATTTAGGGTTGGTTTGGGGTGTCCTAAAAAAGTGCACTTTCTGTCTTTTTACGAAAAGATGTGCAGAAAAGTAGAGAGGTGATGTGATGGAAAAAAGATAAAAAGATGGATTATATAGGTTATGCCAAACCTAGCCTTAGTCTCCTATAATCAATGCACACTCGCCACCTAGTAGTGGTTCGTGTGGGGACTAACTCTCCTCCCTCATTCTCAACAACGGTGATGCCCGATTTCTTGGGCACCACTTGTGTGGGACTCACCCATTTGCTATCTGAGATGGGGTATATAATGCCCGCATCCAATAATTTCAGTACCTCTTTTTTCACCACCTCTTTTATATTAGGATTTAGTATCTGTTGCATTTCGCGAGAAGGTTTGGTGTCCTCCTCTAGGTGTATATAATGCATGCACACGGAGGGATCTACCCCTTTCAAATCAGTCACTGACCACCCTATAGCACTCCGATGTGCCACGAGAACACTCATTAACTGCCTCTCCTGCTCTACAGTCAAGTCAGATGCAATGATGACCGGTAAAGTATCTTGGGGCCCTAAAAATGCATACTTGAGTGTGGCCGGGAGTGGCTTCAACTCAAGTGTAGATGGTGTGACCAAAGATGGTATGGCAGGCTCTCTCGACAGAGGATGAAGTGACTCAAACCGGGCTTTCCATGGAGAAAAATCTGGTGTAGAAGAAGAATTAAGCAAGATATTCACCTCCTCAACTGACCTATTAATATCAAAATTTTCAAACCCAAAATGAGCTAGATAAGCCTCTAAAGGGTCCTCTACAAGAATGGAGGGCAAAGCCTCCTCCACAATCTCATCCACAACATCCACTAATAAGTACTCATCTCTCTCATGAGGTTGTTGGGATGCTTGGAAAACATTGGGTATGTTTGGTTTGCATTTGGGAGATGAGTTTTAGAAAAAAATTTCTCAAAAATTGTTTGGTTTGAGTTTTTCTCAAAAAATTTCTAAAATCACTTTCTCTCTCTTACACATCAATCAATCACTTTTTCTCTCTCATTTCTCCTTCTCAATCACTTTTTCTCTCACACACATCTACTCAAATTCTCCCAAAATATCAAATCATCCCAAACTCCCAAAAAAACAACTCTCTCAAAATATACAACCAAACAAACCAAAAAAATTTCTAACTCTCTCTCCAAATTTTTTTTCAAAAACAACTCTGCCAAAAACAAACCAAACAAGTCCAAGTTTCACTTGCATGTTACCAAATGAAACTTCTATCACCCCGGTACGACAATTAATGCATGCATTGGCCGTAGCCAAGAAAGGTCGACCCAAGATCACCGGGATTTGTTTCCTAGAACTGGTTACCGGTTCCATATCTAAAACTAAAAAGTCAACAGGAAAGTAGAACCTAAACTAGCACATCCTTAATCATGCCACGTGGCACTTTGAGGAATTGGTCAGCCAATTGAAGAGTGACAGTAGTGGGCTTCAACTCGCCAAGCCCAAATTCCTCGTACACAGAGTACGGCAACAAATTGACACTAGCCCCTAAATCTAACAAGGTCCTATCAATGAAATGGTCCCCTATAATGCATGCAATGGTTGAGGCACCCGGGTCCTTAAGTTTATGAGGTGTGTCATTCAACAAGATGAAGCTTACTTGCTCCGTGAGTAGGACCTTTTAGGACACATGTGTCCTAGATTTACGCTTTTGCGTACAAAGGTCCTTCAGAAATTTGGCATAGGAGAGTACTTGCTTAATCGCCTCCAACAGGGGGAGGTTGATTTTTACCTGTTTAAAGATCTCCATCATTGCCTCCATAGATTCCGTCTTCTTATTAAAAGGGGACGGTGTATCAAGGCATTGGGAAAAGGGTGCCTTAGGCACATATGGTGCCTTGGGCTCATATGAAGTGTTAGGGACTAAGTCATCCCTCTTAAGTGTTTCCCCCTCACCCTTACTCTCATTGGGTGAACCACCGTGGTCACCCTTCTTAACTCTAGTTGCATCAGATGCAACTGACTGAGGCTCTAACTCCCTCCCACTTCTCAAACTAATCACTGCTTGCACCTGCTCATGGTGCTTTCCATTCCCACCCGAACTCTCTGCCCCGTATTGTCCCTTAGGGTTGGCCACAGTTTGATTTGGTAATTTTCCCTCCTCTCTCAAATTCATGTTGTTAGCCATTTGACCCAATTGGGTCTCTAGCTTGGCAATAGAGTGAGTGTGGGAGTGAACTACTGGTGCTAACCCCTTAAGTTCTGAGAGAACTTCCAACACCTGAGTCTCAAAGGCAGAGTTGCTGTAATAACCTTGACCCTGATTAACGTCAATTGGTACTTAATTATGCCTAATAGTAATTAAGAGGAAATCTGGAATTTAATTTGCATATGTGTTGCATGTTGTATGTGCCTCTACCTGTTTAGTGTCGAAATATCTGTTCATGCTTTAAACTTCAACTGCGAATTGAAAGCCTTATCGGTGCCCGATAAGGAAATTAATTAGTGATCCATGTTAGTTGGATTTTATGTGATTTTATGGCATATTTATCTGAAATGTGATTTGGTATGATTAAATTAGATTAAATAAGTAAATTACGCAAGTTGCATTATTCACCATTTTGCCACTACTAGTGGGCCACTTACTTGACACTTTTGAGCCTCATTACACTCAAACAAAACGTTTTCTCAGTCTCCTTTTTTGTTCTAGCCGACCATTGAGAGAGAGAAAGTGAGAGAATTGAGCTCAACTTGTAGATTTGCTTGGGACTTGAAGGAATTGAAGTAGAGATGTCACGCCCCAAACCTGCCCCTAAAAGTTTGGGCATGACCTATTCAGAAACAGACATGTAACCTGGTAACATAACATACGGGGCCTTATTGGAAGCACGAAAAATTGAACAAATAAACTCCATTGAGCTACTTCTACATGCCAGGATCTCATTCATCACATGCATTATAGTGGATAGATAAAATTCCAAACTATAACCCGGAGCTTACGCGTACACATTTACAGTCCCTGCCCTACAACTGGGCATATACAAAAGTAAATACGGAAATTATATACGTCAACCTTAAATGGACACTCATGAACAAATCAACATCTTAACTGCTTAACAAAATTAATGGCTGGTATAGTGCCTGGACATATGAGGGTTGACAAAGAAAGCGGGCGTCTTGGCTAGAACTGACCACCTGCTTGGTGACCTACAGAAACAGACATAACAAATAGTGAGCCGGGCTCAGTGAATAGTAATGCATAGATAAAATGACGCTTGACTTGAAACATAATACATAGGAGTGCATTCAGTGCATATAAAAATGCAAAGTTCAAATGGTTAGTCTGAATCTGTGCTAAGTACATGGCGGCCTCAGGCCCAATCCTGCAACATAAACATAATGGTTACATGCCTTTATTTCTACTACATAAGCGTCATAAACACAATGACTATAAGCCTTTAATCCTGTAATATAAACATCATAGACATAATGGCTATAAACCCTTGTGATACCTCGTAATGATCTTAGGCTCTATCTTGAAATATATTAGCCTGAACATCTTAAAACATATAGCATGAACATCTTAAACATAACAACTTGAACATCTTGAACATATTAGCTGGAACATCTTGAACATATTAACTTGAACATAACATTTTGGCTTAAAGCCCTTGAAAGTTGGCACAAAGCCCTTGAAAGTTGGCATAAAGCCCATGCATACTTGAAAGTTGGCATCAAGCCCTTGAAAATGGCATAAAGCCCTTGTAACTTGTAATGGCATAAAGCCCTTGTAATGGCATAAAGCCCTTGAAAATGGCATAAAGCCCTTGTAACTTGTAATGGCGTAAAGCCCTTGAAAATGGCATAAAGCCCTTGTAACTTGTAATGGCGTAAAGCCCTTGAAAATGTATTTAACTTTGTAGCATACTTAAACTTGTAACATATATTTAAAATATACCTGAAACATTCTTGAGCTCGTAACTTACTTGAAGCATACCTGAAACATACTTGAACTTGTAATATACTGGAAACCATACATGAATCATGTTTGAAATATACTTGAAACCATACTTGAACTATCCTTGAAATATACTTGAAACCATACTTGCACTTGCAACATGCGTAACTTAGAACATACATGAACTTGTATCATACATAAACTTGTAACATATTTAAGCTTGTATCGTACTTAAACTTGTAACATACTTGAATTTATAACATACGTGAACTTGTAACATACATGGACTTGTAAGATACGTAAAACTCGTAACATACTTTAACTTGTATATACTTGAGCTTGTAAATTTACTTAAACTTGTATATACTTGAACTTGCCACATATATAAACTTGTAACATTCTTGAGCTTATAACATACTTGACTTATAACATATGTAAACTTGTAACGGACTTAACTTGTAAACTTGTAACACAACAAAATAACTTCCAATTCACATGGAGTCACATAACTTTCCTATTATTCTATTTCTTCGAAAATGAACATAAGTTCTATTTATTCTTTAAGAATTAACATAAGATGCTCACAAATATCAAAGGGATAATATTCGTCATTAACAGAACAAAGGATTCCAAAATCATACCGACATACGCGAATCTTTCAGCGTTCATGCAAGTTCACATTACTTTCAAATTTTCATAGCACTCGTAGAACACTTACAAAGAACAGAGCATTAGTGACAATAATTATCAACAATAAATAAAATGTACATTTTTGTACTACTACTCACAGTGGTAAGTCTCTGACAGCGGTGGAACGATGTCCTCATCTTAACCTTCAAACACAATGCACATAACATATTATGAGAATAAAACCAATCTCTTTCTTATTCCTCACTCAGTAGCCATGGTGGTTCTAAACTCATTAATCCTCCATAGGTTATAATCCATGCCTTAGTAAATAGGAGGAATCGATAGGAAATTAGTTTAAGTGAAGAAATGGTACAAAACCGGTAGACAGAAAGTGAGTAACTCTCACTAATTTGGGCATAACTATTTCTGTACTTAGAATTTGAAAGTGAGACGACCACCATTGGAAACTAGACTTCCGGGGCTTGATTTTAGGCTCAAGAATCACTCAAAACGGAGTTCGGATGCAAAAGATATGCCTATTCAAAGTTACTCAGCATAAGCTGAAACAAGGGTGGCCGCTCGTGCGGCCGGACCCTCCGCTCGAGCGGCCATGCACCGCACGTGCGGTCCTCTCCCTCCGCTCGAGCGGCCCAAAGCAGAATGCACTTCCAGTTTTTTTCCTCTTGTCCGCACGTGCGGCCATGACCTCCGCACGTGCGGTGGTGACCCCTGTTTTGGGCAGCTCGACTTCAACTTCAAAATTTAGCTACAACACCTCATTTTACATGCAATTCCAAATGAAATTAAGACAATATTTCAACCCAACATCACTATAACATGGATTCTACCTTGAACATAACAAATTAAACAAGATTAGAAGCTTAAACAAGCCATCTCTCTCTCAAATTCCATTCTTGGATTCAAGTTCTTCATGTTCTTGAAACATAACACATGATATGCACATAATTCCATGAAGTGATGATATAAAACCAAAGATTGGAATATAATCTCACACAACACCCAAATTAAGTGTCAAAATAATCAATTGATGAGAAACCCTCATAAATCAAACATAAATCATACATAACACCAATTACAACTTCTAAGTTGTCATAACAAGAAGAACTTGAGCTTACCTTGAATTAAATCCCACAACTCTAACAATTTTGCCAAGCTTTCTTGTTGATTCACTTTTCCCCCAATTCTTCCTCTCCACTCTCTCTATTTTTCTCTCCCAAGAGGTATTCACGTTTTTGCTCCCAAGACAAAACCAAACTTAGAGATATTTATGCAAATATAAGAGCATATAAGACAAAAATCAATCGCTTTATTATTCCGAAATTGAAATTTCGCAAACGTGCTTAATATTACTAGAAAATTATGCTAATCATATATATATAATCAATTTCAGATAATTAAGCCGTTAAGGCCTCCAATTTCCGCTTCAAGCATGTTAATGGTGACAGATAGTTTTCTTGTGCAACAGATAGGCATCCATCAACATGGATTACACTTACTTAACCGAAATTTTTCGTGGAATCTTACAATAAGCTTTTAAAAGCATAAACCAAGGACTGAAAATATATCAGAAATCGTGTGCGAGGGTCGGGTTATTACAAGAGATTTCACATTTGAGCTTCTAGTCTTGTGATTGAAGACCTAAGGTAGAGTAACTACCTTCTTAATTGTGTCTTTAAGTTGATTCTTGCATGGTTCTAGTCATTTTGGAAAGCTAAGTCATGAATTGGTCTCTTAATGTTGAACTATCATGCATGCATGTCTACATTGTTACATCTTTAGGTTAATTACATGAAATTTGGTACATGCATGCTTATTTTATTGTTAGAGTCCATGTTTTCATCTTGGTTTTAGAAAGAATTGGCTCATTTGAGCTAGCATTGAAGCTTTAGATTGGTTTAAATTCATGCATGTCATGTTTGAAACTATGTTCATGAAATTGGGTTTGAAATTGGATTTAATTAAACTACCCTTGGGCTTTGATTTTACAAATTGAGTTTTGAAATATGTTATTCTATGTGTTTACAAATGTTTTCCAGAAATTTAGCCCAAGAGGATCGAAGTTAGTACATTCAAACTTGGTTTTGAGCTTGAGGTTCAAATCTGGAATTTTCAAATTTTGGACCCACGCTCGAGTGTACAATCTGTGATCATGCCTTCCGCTTGAGCGAGTAAAGTGACGCTCGAACGTGAAATGCGTGCATCTAGTACTTTGCATGAGCTTGCAGTCCGCTCGAGCGAGAGAATTCACGCTCGAGCGAGGACTTGTGTCTCACGCTCGAGCGAGGGTCGAGCGCCCGTCAAGCGTGAATTTTGAGCATCCAGTATTTTCACTGTAGCTTACAGTCCGCTCAAGCGACGAAAGTCACGCTCGAGCGGAGCTCCTTTGTCTGCATGTCCGCTCGAGCGTAGAAAGCCACGCTCGAGCGAGACCCCTGTTTTCTGAAAATTTTGTAAAGTGTCTAAAAGTGCATTTTTGCATCCTCATCCCATCCTAGGCATTCCTAGGCCATGTTTAAGACTTTATAAGGGGAATTCAAGGGTAGAAACACACTTAGAACCAATGACATAAGTTTTGTATAGTTAGAACGTGTGTTTCATGTATATGTCTGTTATGTGTTATGTAGGTCACGTGCCGCACTCTGTTTGACCTTTTGGCTCCGTCCGTCTGTTTCAACGCCCACTGTGAGTAATAACATAGTAAAGATATGTTCAATTGTACTTATTTTCTGTGTGGCAAAACAATATCTGTTTTCTAAAATGATATGTTATGTACAATGAATGATTGTTCAATTTCTGACATGTATTCGTGACATCCTTAGTATCATGTGATATCTACAGCCGTTACCCGGTATCGGAGGTTCCTGTATGGAACTGGTTATTCGTAACCTTACGCGTATGCGTCCTGTCTGTGCACTGTTACCCGTATCGGAGTGTAACAACCCTCGTACTGATTATCGAATAACCACTGAATTATATACTGATTTCTGCTAAACTGAACTGATAATGACTGATAATTGAAGTAACTGAAGTACTGAATAGACTGATTGAAATCGAAACTGAAATTGAATAAGTTCATTTATTGAATTGCATATTGCATCTGTTTGATTGATTGATTATCTGTTTGAATTCATATGTTTAAACTGCTAATTGAAGGCCTTATCGGCGGCCGACTTAGAAACCATTTGATGTTTTAGAATTAGTAGAATATTTATGAATTTAGGGTATATTTATCTGAAAATTTATTAGGAATGATTAAACTGGATTAAAATGAGTTAATTAAAGAGTTGGACTTAATTACAACTTTGCCATTGAGTGGAGTTTTGTTTATTCAATTACATTGTGCCTTATACACCTAGAGACACACTTGATCAGCCATTTCCTTCACTCATAGCCGACCATAGAAGAGAGTTAGAGTGAGAGAGTTGATTTCTTCACATTTTGCTTGATTATGCTTGGAACTTAAGAGGATTGAAGTGTTGAACCCATTGTTGATCTCCTAGGCTCTTAATTGAAGACTTAGACAAGGTAAATCAATCCCTCATTGTTGCATTTAAGGTTGTCTTGCATGAATCAAATAAATTGTAGAGTTTGAACATGGTTTGGTTCAAAAGCGTTGATTTAGAGTTTAATTCATGCATGCATGTTTGAAGTGTTGATGAAATGATGAAGTTTGAATTGATTTCATGGCAAAATGATGCATGCATGTCCATATTTTTATAAAGTCCATGTTTTCAGCATATTCTTGAAGAAATGAGTCCATTTGGACAAGTATTGAAGCTTGAATTTGATTTAAAGTTCATACATTGCATGTTTGAAATTTATTCTTGAAAATGGGTTTGAAAATGGCTTTAATTGACTCACCTTTGGCCCTTGCATGTACAAATTGAGCTTTAAAACTTGTTGTACTATGAGTTTGAAATGTTTTTCCAGAATTTGGGCCCAAGAGGTTGAGTTTTGGGTTGTTGAATACTTGGTTCGAACTTGGGAGACAAATTTGGAAATTCCAGATTTGGCTTCCTCGCTCGAGCGAAGGATTCCTCGCTCGAGCGAGCCCTTTGGTTTTGCAAGCTCGCTCGAGCGAGCATCGAGCGTGGTATCGCGCGTAAAAATCGAGCAACCAGTACTTTTACTGTTCATCAGATCGCTCGAGCAAAGGATTGTTCGCTCGAGCGAAGCCTTTGATTTTTGAAGCTCGCTCGAGCGAAGGAAGGCTCGCTCGAGCGAAGAGCCTATTTTCAGCAACTTTTGAAAAATGCCTTCCAACTGTATTTTTGCATCCTCATCTCATCCTAGGCATTCTTAGGCCTAGTTTAAGACATCTTAATGAGGATTTAGACATAGAACCACACCGAGGAAATTTAGGGATTTAATTATCATCCTTCCCGACTGTGAAACTTAGTGTGTGTTCTATTTGTTAACTGTTTAGGGTTGGCTCTCGGGGACGCGCTCTAGCTGCTATTAGCCCAATCTCTGTGAGTAACAGTTGTGTAAAGATATGTTCAAAATGGTTATCTTTTGAATACTGAACTGAACTGTTTATTGAACTGTTATTGTTTACCGAATGAATGTATGTCCTGTATTCTGAACTGTATTGTGGCATCCTTAGCAATTATTGTTACTGTTACAGAGCTCTGTCGGTTCCCTTGTGGAACCATACGGTTTACTGAATGATTGGCCATCATTACTGTTGGGTCTGTTAAGACCCGGTCCCTTGGACCTACTGTTTATAGGCTAATGGATGTACCACATATGACTGATTGACTGAAATATTGAAAGACTGAAATACTGTTTAATGAACTGCTTTCATTACTGTAAGGACATTCATTCATAACCTCTTTACGCATTATGTTATTCACTGGGTTTTAGCTCACTGTTTATATATATGTAGGTTCTCAGCAGCCAGACCAGAGCTAGGAGCGTGGGTTGGTCCCCAGTTTTGTCAAGCCAGCCTATGTGCCTCACCGTGAGGTTCCGTGTTGCCGTGTTATGGCCTTGGGATTTTGTTTTAGTTTTTCCCATCGGTCTCCTCACTGTTTTGTATCACTGTATAGACCGCTACTGTTCTACTGTACTGTTGTTGAGGGGTTAAGTCCCCGTACTGAATGTTGTGTATGACTGTATAGACTGTACTGTTTTGAACCGTATGAATGCATGAAAAAAATGTTTTTGGCATACAAATTTTCACAGCTCAATGGACACTAGTTATTTACTGTATTGGCTTCCGCCAGGCCCTGAACTCTGTTATACTGTATTATTGTTAAGCAGGCCTTCGGTAATCTCGGATTACTGGCCGGTTACGGTGCTAAACCCATAGGGCCGGGTTTGGGTCGTGACACGGAGGCCCGCCATGGGGGCTTAGCTATCATGTTCTGTGACCCGGATCCGGAGGTTCCTGTATGGAACTAGGTTATTCATAACCTTACGCTTATGCGTCCTGCTCTGTTATGCTAGTGGATGTATCACGTAAATGTAACTATGACTTATGATTTCTGTCTGTATATGATCTGAACAAGTATGATTTTGATACAATATGAATTGATTTCTGAAATCTGTACAGACTCATTCATTGAAACCCCTTTACTCTGTTTATTATTCACTGTGCTTTCGCTCACAGTTTACTATATATATGTAGGTGAGGCGGCACATGACCCAGGCCAGAGTTGACAGCCTTCAGTTCTGTTTTGTCAGCCAAACGTTGTGCCTCCCGAGGAGGTTCCGCTTGAAGCCTATTGACATGGCTGTTTTTGTGACCATGCTAGTCTGTATGTGTGTTATGTAAAGTCAGGTCTTGGGGACTATTCTCTGTAAATATTGATGTATCTGACTAGCATGTTTTTGTATATAAATAAGTTTTGAGAAGTTCTGTTTCATGTTCGGTATCACAGCTCATTGGACTTTGTTTATTTTATATATTTGCTTCCGCAGCCCCTTATTATTTGTTAATCTCTTCAGAGGCCTTTGGTAATCTACGAATTACTGGCCGGTTACGGTGCCAAACCTACAGGGGCGGGTTTGGGTCGTGACAGTTGCCCTGAGGAACAGGCGGTGGTTGTGGTTGCCGATACGGTTGTGGGTGTCTATAAGGTTGCGGTGGTCGGTAAGATGATTGGTTGGCAAAATTATTGAAATTCTACCTTGGTGGTGGAGGATTGTAAGAAGTTCCTTGTGAAGGGGGTCTCCATGAGAAATTATGGTGATTTCTCCATCCCGGATTGTATGTGTTGGAGTATGGATCATTACCTGGGTTGGAGAATCCTTGAGCCGCATTCACATGCTCTTGGACTAACTCCGGAAAATTGTGATGCCGAAGGGCACTCACTCAAGTCATGAGCAGGGCTCGCACAAATAACACATGCCTCGTGAAATTGAGGCTGATCTTGCTGGGTAGGGGCATGTCCCGTAGCTAATAATTGGTCCATCTTGCGGGGCAGTGCCTCTACTTGTTGGGCTAACTATAGGTTTTGCCCGACCTCATAAATGCCCCCTCTTTTCGGGGCTCCAATTACTGGTTGCTGGACTTGCCGGGCTGCGGAGGCATGGTGAAGGGAATTATCACTTAGGTTCTCAAACAATTGCCATGCCTCGGCATCATTTTTAGACATGAATGTCCCACCACAGGACGAATCTACCATTTGGCAGTGTGACTCAGTTAAGCCATAATAGAATGTTTGAACAAGTTGCCAATCAGGCACTTGGTGGTGGGGACACTGTTGGAGAAGGTCTCGAAGTCTTTCCCACGTCTTATGGAATTGCTCACTATCCATTTGAGCAAAGTTTGTGATGGCTCGCCTAAATTGGTTGGTTTTACCTATGGAAAAGTACTTCTCTAAAAACCGTTCTTGTAATTGGTCCCAAGTTGTGATTGAATTAGCAGGTAAAGAATTTAGCCAGTGTTTGGCTTTATCCTTTAATGAGAATGGAAACAATTGCAACATTAAGGCCTCATTTGTGAAATTCTGGATTCTCACTGTCGAGCAAATTTCCAGAAATTCATTTAAATGCTTATAAGGATCATCATGAGTTAGTCCATGGAATGATGGGAGCATTTGTATGGTGCTGGACTTAATCTCATAATGAGCAGCAATGGTTTTGGGTAATTGGATGCATGATGGTGATGTATATGCAGTGGGTGTAAAATAATTCTTAAGGGTTCGGTTAGGCACATTCGGGACATCAGGATCTGCCATCTCTAATGGCTCAATGTATAAATATGAATATTCAAGCCTAGGAACACGAGCAGAGGCCCTAAGTCTCCTAAGAGTCCTTTCTAGTTCAAGGCCAAAACTCCACAATTCAGGGCGACAAGAACGACGCCCGTGCATACACTACCCACACACACACAAAAAGTTCGACTCTGTGCACTAAGTTACGAAAGCAGAATGCTAAAGGAGAAATACTCGCAGCGGTTCAACGAAAACGCTTTACTCGTCTTGCGGATGCTTGACGTGTAGACGTTGTCTCCAACCTCTATTTGAGCTTTGACTTTCGTTTTAGCACTTTGGTGCTTTGCTTGTGAGTGTTTGCTTCTGTTTACTCACTTTAGTGCTGCGGTTTTTTTTTATTTATATTTTTAAAGCTCGGCTGCGCTCCGCTTGCACTTCGATGATAGCTCCAATTTCAAACGCTCTACACACTTAGCAATACAAAAGCATAAAATAAACCCTAAACTAAAAATTAAAATAAGAATATAACTTTAAATTAACTAATTTCGCCAGAAGTCCCCGGCAACGGCGCCAAAATTTGATGGGTCGTTGAACACACCAAAAATAAACCCTAAACTACACCAAATTCTTTTAGAATAATGGCAAGTCCAGGTATCGATCCACATGGACAATTGTGAAATTAAACTAATTTAATTTTTAAATTCCTAAATTAATTTTGATAAAAAGATTGATTGTTCATAACTTAATTTAATAACAAATAAATTAAACTAAGGAATTAAATTATCAATAATAAATGAAATTGGGTTTACTGAATTGGGGGAAAAACTAAGGAAAGAGTCCACCACTAGTCACGTAATTAGGGTTTCCAATTGAAATCAATTATGCTATGGTTTGAACGAATTAATGCTTCGCAACTACAAGCTCAAAGTATTTAACAAGAAGATCATCACATTCAATGTACGAGCACGAACCATCTCAAGTAATACGAATCGTTCACTCTAAACTAAGGTAGTGATACGACTCGTTCCTCGTAGTATGGTTCGTCTCATACCTTGAATGTGAAGGAATAGAAAACTCTTGTATAGATAACATTTAACAATCATAGAAAGTCAAATATTCGAAGAAATAATGAAAAATATATAAAAGAAACTTCGAAATCACCATACAAATGTTCAAACCTTTACATAATTAAGAATAAAAAAGAAAAACTAATTACATGGCTAGGGTTTCATCAAAACCCTAGAAAAGGAGACTAGCCACTCATGGAGGAGTGAAAAGAGGTAAATGAAGAAGGAACCACCATGAGAGACATCCTTGAATCTTCAAGTTCATATTCCCTTTTAAACCCTAGCCTCTCTCTTTAGGTCAAACTAAGTTTAGAACCCTATTCCAACCTTTTCCTTTTCTTTTTATACTTCTGATCCCTTCCAAACAGGTTTAAAATGTCGGGCACAGTTTCTCAAAAAAAGTCAACGCACGTGCGGAAAAAATCAACGCACGTGCGGGAAAGTCAACTCTCTCCAAATTCTGTCTTTTTGCTCATTTTATGCTCCGACTATGTACAACCTGATTGACATTCAACACACATAAAGTATACGGTTTGACCAACAAGTGAAGTTAAGAGATTCAAATTAACGGCCTCAATGATGTACAATTCGGTCTTAATCAACTTCTTGAGATTTACTTAAATTATAAATTATCTCTGTAATATTCTAAAATTTCTAATTTCATAACAAATAGATTTTTTTATTAATAAATTATCAAATTAATTAACAGTTTTTAATAATGTTAAAATTTTATTCTAATTAATAATTGAGATAATTTTATTATTGTATAGTTGAATAGTTAGAAATTTTATTTTTTCAATTAATTTTGTTAAATAAAAAATTATGTTAGGGAAGTATTTGTAATTTTTCAAATCATAGAAGACAATTCGTATTTTAAACAAAATTCAGAAAGTGTATTTATAATTTACCCTTTTTAACAAAATACAATTCCTATTTTAAAAAAAAAACTTTTTAACTGAATAGGGTGTATTTTGTTTTGTGCCATATTATATACGAAATTTTTATCATATTCATTTTCTACCATATTATCTACGAAATTTTCACCGTTAATTTTCTTCAATTTTATTATAGGATTGTTTGGGATGATTTAAGTCCTCGTTTGGTTTTCTCATTGGGGCTCAAAAAGTACAAAAAAGAACAAAATAAATTATATAAACTAATAAGATAAAATATTATTTTTTATCATAATCATTATACTTTTTTTTTTCTTCATAAAAGTTAAAAAAGGTCCCAAAACAAAAACCAAACGAGACTAAAAAAGTCAAGCTAAAAAAAATCTCAACACATAAAAGTTGACTATCTTAACCAATGCCAAACGAACCTTAAATAAGTGCATTACTTTTTACCAAAATATGTGTAAAAAAATAAAAAAATAACGTAACTCAAAAAATTAAAAAGATAAAAAATATACATATATAGCACACCCAAACAAACTCTAATTATCGAAAAAAATTGTTCAAAACAAAAATTATCCAAAAAAAGGGTAGAAAATGGTGTGCTAGAAATTTCATACGATACGATGTCGTTTCAAGGAGAAACAGTCGAATACCTAGCAGCTCATCGCCGATCTCTGGTTTTGTTTGGGATCGAATCGGTGGTAATCATGGTGGAAAGCGAGCCTCTTAAGCCGAAGCCTCGACCAATCGTCCGTATTGGGATCTTCCTCATTTCTCACAGCCTCCTTGTTAGGTAAACCCTGCGTAAAAACATTTGGTATCGATTTAGCTTTGAAATTTGAATTCAATAATACTATAATAATCTGTGTATGTAGTGACTAATTGATTACTTGTTATGGGTTTTCAGTGTTGTTTGCTGTACTGCTGGGGTTTTGGCTCTCTTGCTGTTGCCTGTTCTCGCCAAAAACACCTACATCTCCGAGAATGCCTTGGTGCCTGGTCGGTATTCATTTATTTTTTTAACTTATTGATTTATGAATACAATGAAACACATCTTAGGATTGTTGTTGTTAGAATGGGATTACGAGTATGTGGAGATTGTGTGATGTGATTACTAGTGTAGTATTGGGTTAGAGATGTAAAATTAATTGTGTGAATTATGAGTATGGCGAGATTCAATGATGGGATTATTAGTACAGTGGTATTAGATTAGAGATCTAAACTTAGTTGCATTTGTTTGTTGGGATTGTTGCTTGTTCATGTTTGTTTTGCTTTAATGGGTTGTGATTAAATTTGTGAAGTTATGTAAAAGCCTCATTATGTAGAAGGCGGGTTTGTTGTTTTTGTAAATAGTAAGTGGGAGTGAAATAGTCTTTCAACCTCCAATGTCATGGGATAGGATTAGCAATACCACCCCCATCATGATAATGCTAATCCCACCCTTTTAGGGGGATTCATAGTGTCTCGTGGGACTCTTAGTCCTGTGCCATTTTTCACAGCTAAACTTGATTTTTGTGGGGCCATGGATTGGCAATCGAATCCCACCTTCCCAAATCCTCTTGCTTCTCTGAACCACCCAAGCTTGGGTAATATAGTTTAGATATCCAGTTAATATCAATTTTGGTTTCAAATTGGATGCCTCCAGCTAATATCAATTTGTTTTGAATTAGATGCCATGCGACCAAGAGACACTTGTCCTACGTAGCTTCTTTAAACCACTAGATTAATGTAGTTTAGAGACCCCTCCACCTAATGCTAATTATTTTGAGTTGGATGCTATTAGGATCCCACATTGGTGGTAACCCTTTCCCCTTTGACGCCTTCAATCAATTATTAGTTTTTGACACCTTAGCAGGTATTTTAATCTAGGCTATGGGTTGTCTCTTCTACAGCTTGAACCGCAAAGTGGCAACCCATCCAATCCCATACTCACATAGGTGCATCCGATCCCGTACTTGAAGTGGTGGTTGACTCTTTACCAAATGATACGAATCTTTTGGGCAAAACTCACCCTTAAAAATTGGATTGCAATGGGAGGGTGCTTGAGAAACTAATATTCTCATAGGAGGCTCATTATTAACCGATGTGGGATTGTGTGAGAATAATGTTAGTTTAGGTTTATTCTTGTGAATATTGTTTCCTATTTAGGATTAGTTTAGGTTTATTTCTTGTTTCCTATTTAGGATTAGGTCTAGAATTACTATATATCAGATGTACACATTGTATTAAAACACAATTTAATACATAGAAAAGCTTTCAGGAATCTTACATGGTATCAGAGCCGTCTTTGAGCCGAAACCCTAGAAATTGACTTTGTGTCGTCTTCTTCATCAGAATCTCAATGAGTCATAATCATAGGTGTTCTTTTTCATCATAATCGTCTCTCGAAAATCAGCACTCTAATTTTATCCCTTCGAGTCACAGGTCATAGAGCACCAGAATCGTGATTGGTATTTGCAAAGTTCTCTCTCTCTCTCTCAGTGGTCGTGTTCACCAAGTTCAAAGCTTTCTGATTGAAGTTCTCTGATTGACCAAAGTTTTCTTGGCTCTTGCATAACCTTTGTTCGAGTTCTCTCCCTAGTTTAGTCACCGGAGTCTCGATTGTACCAGATCTGTTAACGGTGGTTTGTGACCTTCAGATGCGACCTCCGTCAGACACGACTTCGGCTTCTGGGTTGGAATCGCGACCCATTTGGTTCGCAACTTCTCTCGTTGGTTTGTGACCTTCAGATACGACCTTCGTCAGACATAACTTCGGCTTCAGGTTCTCTTGGCATCAGTCTCTCTCTCTCTCTTCTCCGATTTGGTTCTCTTTGATTTGGTTCTTCATCGGATTGCTTCCTTCGGCTTCAAGAACACTGGTTATTATATTTTAGGTCTATTACACTGTGATTTTGGATTTATTTTGTTTTACCCCATTAGATTTTTGTGTATTATCCTTCGACCCCTAGTTTGGTTATTTTGTTCTATATAGGGTTTATTACACTTGACCCCTCAACTTTCAGATTATTATGATTTATCTAGCTTCAGATGAGTGTGCTTTCTGTTATCAGAAGGGTCATTGGGAGTATCACTGTCCCAAGAAGGGATGTCTGCCTGCCACGTCTTCTCAGTAGTCTCAAACCTAGTCTCGAGCTCCTTCTTTTGAGTACTTTTCATCCCTCCGTCAGTACCACTGCATCTGCGTCGACTCCTGATCCTGACTTGACTTCCTTGAAGGCTTAGATTAGTCAACTTCAGTATATACTATCTACCTCCCAACCCTCCCCGTCTGCTTTGGTTGTTTTCTCCCTTCATTCAGGTTTGCTTGGGTCTTCTTCAGGTATTTCTTCGTCTGTTTGGATTTTTGACTCTGGTGCTTCTCATCATATGACTCCTCATCTCTCCTTACTTCAAAATTGTATTCCCCCTTCTTTACCTATTACTGTTAGTGCTGTTAATGGGTCTAGTATGTCTGTTATATTTGTTGGATCTGTCTGACCGTTTGTTATGTCTGCTGTCTTTATTCCATCTATCCTTTATGTTCCTCAGTTATCTATCAGTTTATTATCTATCAGTCAACTTGATGCCTCCGGTTTTGATATTATCTTTTCTTCTTCTATCTGTTCTGTGTAGGGATGACAATTTAAACCCGGCCCGACGGGGACCCCCCCGACCCTGATTTGAGTGGTTTTTCCCTGAAAAATATCCCTAACGGGGCGGAGATGGTATTTAAACATCAATCCCCGATCAGTTTCGGGCCGGGGACGGGGATAAGTGTTCCAGTCCCGTACCTGTCCCGTCCCCGTTTTTCCCCGAAGTAAAATTACTATTTTACCCCTCTATATATATATAAACCAAACCCCTCTATATTTTACCCCTTTCCATCTACTGCGTCTCTCATCTCTCTCTCTCTCCCTTACTCAGAATTCACTCTCTCTGTGTCTCACTTCTTATCATCATCATCATCCAGAACAGATCTGAACAGATCCGCCGACATCACTCCCTCCTCCGTCGCAGCACCGCTTCTGTCCGGCCTCCGCCGCAGCTCCGGTGTTTGACCCAGACGACGGCAATAGATTTGAACAGATCTAAACAATTTCAGTTTCAGATCTCTTCTTTTTTTTTTTAAGTAGTTGTATATATATATGTATGTGTGTGTAATGAACTATTTCAGATTTTTTTATTTTTATTTTTAAGTTTTTGATGATTGTTGTTGATGATGATAGATACATATATGTATGTGCGCGTGTGTTGAACAATTTCAGTTTCAGATCTCTTCTCCTTTTTTTTTTTTTTTTTTTTAAAGTTGTTGATGATGATGACGATAGATACATATATGTGTGTGTGTGTGTAATGAACCATTTCAGATTTTTTTATTTTTATTTTTAAGTTTTTGATGATTGTTGTTGATGATGATAGATACATATTTTTGTGTGTGTGTGTGTGTGTTGAACAATTTCAGTTTCAGTTCTCTTTTTTTTTTTTTTTTTATTTTTTTTTTTAAAGTTGTTGATGATGATGATGATAGATATATACATACATATATATGTGTGTGTGTGTGTAATGAAACAGATTAATTTTTTCGGATGATGAAAAAGATTAATATATTAATGATGATGAAACAGATTAATTAATTAATTAATTAATTTTTTTTTTGTGTTGAACAAAATTAAAAAAAAAAAAAAACAAACAAACAAATAGGTCGGGGATTTTTCGAGGGCGGGGAAACCTGATCCCCTCCCTGTTAGGGGGCGGGGGCCGGGGGGGGTGATGGCGTCCCCGCCGGGGATCGGGGGCGGGGACGGGAATTTTTTTGCCGTCGGGGATCGGGGACGGGGAGTGTGATCCCCGGCCCTGGCCCGGCCCGGCCCGTTGCCATTCCTAGTTCTGTGTAGGATCGGATGTCCAAGCAGCAGGCTAGGACTAGCCGTAGAGTTTGAGACCTCCATGTGGTGGAGAGCTTGCATCTGCCTATGACAACTTCTTCAACTATTTTTTCCTCTTTTCAGTTAGATTCTTTGTCCAATCCTTTCTACCTGTAGCATTCTAGATTAGGGCATTTTTCTACTGACCGCTTACGGTCTTTAGCTTAGTCAGGTATATTAGGTAAAGTTTCTCCTAGTGAACTTACTGAATGTCAAGGGTGTAAACTTGCCAAAATGGTAGCCTTACCTTTTCGTAAAAGTACTTTTATATCTGATACGCCGTTTTCTTTAGTTCATATTGATGTTTGGGGCCTTTTTCTGTTCTCATCAAAGGGGATTCTGCATACTATGTGTCATTTGTTGATGACTGCACCTGTTATACTTGGGTTTATCTTATGACTCATAAGTCCGATTTCTATCAGATATACCGTACCTTTCAGTCTATAATTACTACACAATTTGGGTCTACAATTAAAGTGTTACGGTCTGACTTGGGTGGAGAATATTTTAAAAATGAGTTCAGTGAGTATTTAGCCAATTTGGGTACCATTCACCAAATTTCCTGTAAAGATACACCTGCCCAAAATGGTCGAGCCGAGTGTAAACACTGTAATCTCCTTGAGATAGCTAGGTCTCTTCTTCTCTCTGCCTCAGTTCCGGCTCCATTTTGGGGGGAGGCAGTTCTTACTGCTGCTTTTCTTCTCAACCGCATGCCTACTCCCATTCTTTCTGGTCAGTCTCCTTATGAGGCTTTGTTCTCCCAAATTCCTAACTGCTCCCTCTTTCGTGTGTTTGGGTCTGCTTGTTTTGTCCTTCTTTCCCGCAAAGATAGGACCAAACTTAGTGCCCAGTCTGTCCTCTGTGTCTTTTTGGGTTATAGTCCTACTCAGAAAGGCTATCGGTGTTATGATCCTGTTTCCCGTTGTCTTTATGTCTCCCGTCATGTTTCTTTTCTCGAACGTTTACCTTACTTTCAGTTTCCTCCTTTCACCGCCCCAGTTTCCAAAGAGGATTTGGTTCATATTGATCCGTTTCCTTTTGAGGTCTCGTCTGATGAGTACATCTCCACAGTTCCTCCTAAGCTTGTTTCATCTTCTCCTCCTACTTCACCTCTGGTTCCTTCTCCTCCTTCGGTTTCTTCTCCTTCTCCGTTGTTAGTTTATTCTCGTCGCAAGACTCCTCCTCCACCGGTTGTCTCTGCCCCTACCGTTGATCCTCTTGCTTTTGACGACTCTGATCCTACTGCCCACCAATATCCTACTCGAGCGCATCATTCTCCAAACAGGTTGGGTTGGTCTAATATATGTTTTTCTGCTTCATATCGTACTTTTTATCTGTTATTCACTATTTTTCAGAACCTCAGTCTTATAAGGAGGCCTGTTAGGATCCTCATTGGGTCCAAGTTATGGAGGATGAGTTGTCTGCTTTACAGAAAACTAGTACTTGGAAGTCGGTTCCTTTGCCTGCTGGTAAGAATCTGGTTGGTTACAAATGAGTCTACAAAGTCAAGACTCATTCTGATGGTTCTCTTGAGCGCTACAAAGCTCGTCTGGTTGCCTAAGGTTTCTTACAGGAGTATGGTATTGATTATGAAGAGACCTTTGTCAAGATGACTACTGTTCGTACTTTGATCTCTGTTACTGCTGTTCGTTCTTGGCCTCTTTATCAGATGGATGTTAAGAATGCTTTTCTTAATGGCTATCTCATTAAGGAGGTTTACATATGTCCTCCTTCTGGCCTTCACCATTCCTCTGGACAGGTTTGTCGCCTTCGACGTACTCTGTATGGTCTGAAGCAGTCTCCTCGTGCTTGGTATGATTGCTTTCAGACTGCTGTTACTGAGCTTGGATTTTATCCTTGTGCCCAGGACTCTGCTTTATTTCTTCTTTACACCTCTACTGGATTTGTTGCGCTATTACTGTATGTGGATGATATGATCATCACTGGTTCTGACTTTTCTGCTATATCTGAGGTCAAGTAACACCTTTTCCGCACCTTCGAAATGAAGGATCTGGGCTCACTGCGGTGTTATCTTGATATTGAGGTAGCTTTTCTCCCAAGGGCTATTTTCTCTCTCAGGCCAAGTATGCCAATGAGATTATTCATCGTGCCGGTAGATTTTTGATACCCCCATTGAGCTTATGTAAAGCTCAACACTACTGATGGTATTCTTTTGGATGATCCTATTCTATATCGAGAGCTCGTGGGTTGCTTAGTCTATCTGACGGTTACTCGTCCTAATCTTGCCTATGCTGTTCATGTGGTTAGCCAGTTTGTCTCTGTTCCTCGCTCTACACATTGGGCTGCCTTAGTTCGGATTCTTCGCTATCTTTGAGGTACTATCTTTCAGGGTTTACTATTATCCTCTACTTCCTCTCTGGATTTGGTGGCCTATGCTGATTCTGATTGGGCTGGTGATATTACTGATCGCAAGTCCACGTCTGATTTTTATATGTTTCTTGGCGATTCCTTGATCTCTTGGAAAAGTAAAAAACAAACTGTTGTTGCTCGTTCTACTGCCGAAGTTGAGTATCGTGCTATGGCTCATGCTACTGCTAAAGTTGTCTGGCTTCGTTGTCTTCTCTCTGACTTGGGCGTCCCTCATTCTTCTCCGACCTCCCTCTATTATGACAACCGCAGTGTTATTCAGATTGCATATAACATCGTCTTCCATGAGCGGACCAAACACATTGAGATTGATTGTCACTTTGTTCGTCAGCATTTGCAGTCTGGCTCTATCTCGCTTTATTTCGTCTCTTCAGCTCTGCAACTTGCTTACTTCTTTACCAAGACTCACACAACTGCTTGGTTTCAGTTTCTTCTTGGCAAACTCTCAGTGTTTTCTGCCCAAACACTTTGAGTTTGAGCGGCAGTGTGAGAATAATATTAGTTTAAGTTTATTCTTGTGAATATTGTTTCCTATTTAGGATTAGTTTAGGTTTATTTCTTGTTTCCTATTTAGGATTAGGTCTAGAATTACTATATATCAGATGTACACATTGTATTAAAACACAATTGAATGTACAGAAAAGCTTTCAGGAATCTTACAGTAAGATGCATCCAAAGTTCTTACAATTGAAACTTGTGATATGATAAATCCAACATTGCAGTGTGGTAGTGTTTTCAACTAGTGAATTCTTCTAAGACTCAGTTTTCTCTACAAAGATAAATGGAGGGGAAAATGTAGCTTTTAGAAGTAGTTGAAATATAACTCTTTTTAGTATTGGATTCATGCTGAATTTTGTTGTTGTTTCTTTATGCTATTTATTTGATTTGGGTCCTTGGATTTGTGAACGCAAATGAAAAGGAAAAGAAAATGAAGGGGAAGAAAATAAATGCCCCCTTTTTTTTGGCTTGGTTGAGTTAGGAAAATGAGAAAGAAATGAATAGCAATTAGTGAAAATTAATCAATTTTTTGAAACCTGATATTGGTAAAGGAAAAACGAAGAGGAAAGCGAAAAAGAAAAAGAAAAAGAAAATGAAAGGGAAGAAGCTAAATGCCCTTTTTTTTTTTTGGCTTGGTTGAGTTAGTAAAATGAGAAAGAAATGAATAGCTATTGGTGAAAATTAATCAATTTTTTGAAACTTGATATTGGTAAAGGGAAAATGAAGAGAAAAGGAAAATTAGGAAGAAAACTATTTTCCTAAATTTTATATCTCTTACTTGAAAAGTGATATACATTATTATTATTTTATTGAAATGATAAGAAATCATGAAAAAAAGAAGTCAAGTGATGTGGAACTAAAAGTTTCTCACATGCTTTCACCATCATTCTTAAGGCAGTGTTTAGATGGAACATCAAAATTAAATAATTTAAATATGTGAGCGAAACAATTTGTTGTTATATTTGCTTTAAAAGCAAAACAAGTTTTTCAAATAAACAAATCTTGCTGTTAATTTTGTTTACTTGGGTCTGAAGCGGTGAAAAATCTTAAATTGATACTTTTAAGCCTTTTCATAGCTCTCATTTACTTTACTAAACTCATGCATCAAGCACTGTCTGCTTTCATAGATCATTTGATCTAATGTGCCTACTGACTTTACGTTTACATTTTCTGCTAAAACTCACATATCACAGGTTCTGCCCACCCCATGCTTACCTCTCAGGATGTTTCAGAGGCAAATAAATTTGTAAGGGAGATAAACAATTTGAAACCTACGGGCACCAGCATGTATGTGCTTTTTCCGCTGTATGATTTATGATTTTTCACTTTTTGTGAGTTATAAGTACATTGCATATTTTTATCTGATGTATAGCTTAAACACATTATTCATGTTATATTCATATCAATCTGGTATGCATTTGGATCATGCCATTGGTATCAAAGACCAATATGAATGGTTATGTTATAGTCTTGTATAGTTACATTGCTTCTCTGAATTTGTAAGGTAAAATTTGTGTGATGTGACACCACATTTGCTTACTGAATCATTAATCATATATGCATTTGTTTTTGCATGAGTGCATGTTATGCTTTTATGATGTGCTTATGTATATAATACTCTGTAAAATGTTCTCTTGACTGGAAAGTGGATAATTACGTGAATACTTTTTCTGTTTCAGCAACATTTTTACTGTTGAAATCTTGTGACAAAAGCTCATTAGTTTTAAAAGATCAAGTTTTACTTCCTCTAAAGAGTAGGAAGACAAATAACATGAGATAGAACTCAAAGGTCTAGAAATCATAATGATTGTAAACTGTTACATTTGACTATATTCCCCAAGGTTTTTTGGTGATCATGTCATGTTCCCTTTATCCACATGGAAAATGCCAAGAATCTATATCCATGTTTTTTGTCTTTGCGCTTAAAAAATGACCCTGGTTGTGCTTCTGCAGGACTTGATTGATAGTTGCTTACTAAAATGAGAATAAATTAATTTCATGTCTGCTTCAATTAGTTGTGGCAACTTTCGAAATTAATTTCATGTCTGCTTCAATCATGTCCTTATGACCAGCAAGGCAGCACACAACACCCATCTTTAATACTCCATCTGAAGGCGTTGGATTGCTCTTGCCATTTGAAACTATATTAAGGTGTTGGCATCTATACATTTTGGTATCTTGAGAACTTCAAATCTTAAATCACCAATGTCTTTACAAATGTTTGCCTTTACTAAATAGCTAAGAAGCATGGACACGAACTCGCAACACGACACAGACACGCCAACACGCCGATTTTTAAAAAATGTAGGACACGACACGTGAGGGACACGCATAAAATATATAATTTTATATATTTATTATATTGTATATGTATGAATATAACATTCAAAGATAATAAAAAATGCAATATGATACTAATTCCTATAAATTTATATGATTTTTATTTTATTATTGTATCTTAAGTTGTTTTGTTCAAATTTATAATTAATTTCACTTGTGTCTAATTGATAGACACATGTGTTTAAGTGATAGATATGTGTATCCTTCTAGTGTCCAAAGAGTGTCCGGGTCTTTAAAAAAAATTAAAAAATAGAGTACGTTTTGAAGAGTGTCGGACATGTGTCGGGGAAGTGTCTAAAGAGTGTCGGTGTCCGACACGGACATGACACGATACGGATACGTCACCTTTTTAGAAGTGTCCGTGCTTCTTAGCTAAATAGTCATACTTGTATCTTGAAACATCATCAAGATACCACCAATTGAATAAATTGGAACTTCAAAACTGTACACTATTTTCAACATCTAAGAGAGATGTTAATATCAATGAGATATAATTTTTTGGGCTAATATTTCACATTTTAGTTGTGTGCTAGCATGAATTTGCAATTCCTCCGGTTCTGTTTTTGTTATCTTTACTCCTTTTCCCTTGCTTTGTTTATAGTTCAAGCTCATAATTCTAGAGCAAACTGGGCATCTGGGAAATTTTCTGATTTGTGTGTGTGTGTGTGTGTGTTTATTTATTTATTTTAATATTTGTTATTTTTTCATTTATGCTCAGTTTAGTTAAATGTTTCTTCTTATCCATATTGAAAATGCAGAGGAATCTCAGTTCTGATAGCACAGCATATGGTGGACTTAGGTGCTGAAGTTTGTTATCATAAGTTTCACCCTCAATTAAATAAGTTTCATCCTCTGCACTTCTTTTCTGGTCCTGACTCTGGAATAATCCAAGAGAACTGCAGTTGTTCGTCATATGGCATCAACACCGTTGGAATTGTAAGAGCTCCACGTGGTGATGGGAAGGAAGCTATTGTCTTGGTGACACCTTACAATTCAGTGAATGTCTCACTGGGTGAGGCCTTATCATTAGGCATTGCATCCTCGGTATTTTCTTTACTTACCCGAGTTACTTGGCTAGCCAAGGATATTATATGGCTTGCTGCGGATTCACAGCACGGAGAATATGCTTCAGTTGCTGCTTGGCTAAGAGATTATCACACACCGTTATTTGGTGGTTTGGCAAAACTAAATGCTGACACGTGTCATGAAAGCATTATGTTATATGAGTTGAAAAAGAGTCTGGTTACAGGAGCAGAAGTATCTGATGTGTTTAGACGTGCTGGGACCATGGCTGCTGCCCTTGTCATCAAGGTTGCCAATGGAAACAAAGAAGTTGAGAAGGACACCCTCAGCATTTATGCTGAGGCGTCCAATGGGCAGATGCCAAACCTTGACCTCATCAATGTTGTGAACTATTTGGCAGTACATGGGCAGGGATTACGTGTAAAGGTGGAGAAATTCTTGTCTTTGCTTGATTCTAAGTGGCTCAGGGTTCTGGGTGAAACATTTGAGTCTCTAGGAAAAGTTGCTAGAAGCTTAAATCCTCGATGGAAATTTGGTATGCCTGTTGCAGATTATATTGAAGGCACTGCTACACTTGCCAGTTCATTATATCACCAGGTAATCAGTCTCTCTATGTTTCCTCTCAGGGTATCTATAGTGATTGATATAGGAAGCTTTTCTACCTTTTAAGGTTCCCAAGTGCTTAAACAGGGGGAACAAATGGGTGGTCTATATTTTCACTGCCTATTGAGGATTATGTTAATCGATTAATTCATCTATTCTGCTGTTAGGCATTAGGTGTTCCCACTGGTCCGCATGGTGCTTTCCGTGATTATCAAGTTGATGCAATTACTTTGGAGATTGCACCCATAGTTTCTTCAAACAAGGGCAGACAAAATGAGTTTCTTCTGCGGGGTGGCAGGTCAGTACTAAGTTACATCTTATGTGTTTATGAACTTTTCTTCATGAACTTATGCCGAATATCCATGGAAAGGTTTTAGCATGTATAGCTTGCAAGTTGTGCGACTCGATTAAGCATCCAAACTTAACACTATTTAATTTAACAATATGGGCATGGGTTATTTTGGGATATATATATATATATATATATTAGTTAGGTTTGGATCGACTACCTTGACACTTTAGTATTAGGAAGACCAACCCTCCTTGTGTTGGAAAGAGGACGACAATGGCTAGGCCCTCCCTTATGCTATTTAAAAAAGAAAAGAAAAAAATTGAATGGATATTTTAAAAAGGAGTACTATTTTTTGTAGGATAGTTATAAAAAGGGTAGAGGGTGTATGATGCATAGATGCCTGTAATTGGTTCAATAATGATATATTGAGCCTGCATCTTTCTAATATTTTGCTCATCAATCTTCAAGTTGTTTAGCTGCTTCTTTGTAATTTTTTTTTTAATTTTAAAAACCTTCTTTAGGCTGTGGTAGGGTCTTTCTTGTGCAGTCTTGCTTTTCTTGTTTGTTGTTTCCTTATTATTAGAGCTTGAATTGTTTTGTTTCATAAACACTAAAATGGTATTAGTCTGTATGGGCAACTTTGGGGAAAATGTCTCCATTTCTTCTAAATAGTCAACTAATACAATTTGATGAGTAATCTCTTTCTTTGTGGATTATAGTTTTCGGTTTCTCATTGCAGGTTAGTTGAAGGAGTGTTACGGTCAGTAAATAACCTCCTTGAGAAGTTTCACCAGTCATTTTTCTTATACCTTTTAACGTCTCCGAGTAAGTTCGTGTCAGTTGGAGTGTACATGATTGCTTTTGCACTGCTTGTTGCCCCCCTTCCATTGGCTGCAGCTTCTCTTTATTCTGATGCCAATAAGGTTGATTCCAGTTCAGAAAAAGACACACTCACTTCTTCTTCAGCCTCTGTTAACGTTCCTGCCATCACTTTTAAATCGTGGAATTGGCTTCACGCAGCAAAAACAGTGTTTATTGTTCACATATGGAGTGTCATCATTACATTGCTTCCTTATTTCATTGGTCAAATTCCCAATTGCACACCAACAAACAGTCTTTTAATCTGGGTTCTGCTTTCAGTGTTCTGCTTGCTTGCCATGCGCATGACCTTGGGCTCTTCCTTTTCAATTATCAGTGTATCTCAACTTCAAAAAAAGGAATGGGCTCTATTGAAATCGGTGACAATTTCAGCTGCCTTTGTGAGTCTTTGTCTAATGTCAGTCATTAATTTTGCCACAGCAGAAATTGGAGCTCTGTTGATTGTGCCAATGTGTTTGATGGCCACACCACTGAGGTTTGAACTCAAAGCTCGGTCTCTGAGGTCTATCACCAGGGCAGCTTGTAATCTGGTGTTGGCATTCATTGGGTTTCCTCCCAATGCATATGTCATATCAAAGGGACTGTTTGAGGGTTTTGGCAGCGTGAATGTTGGTGACTTCTGGAACTGGTTGGATTCCCTTAGGGCATGGAACAGTGCCACGTACCTTTATGTATGCATGGTTCACATTCCTTGCTGGGTATTGTGTGTTTACATCTTACTACATCATTGCTGACTGTCATCACACATACGCATTGCTGCATCAGTGAAACTGAAGGTTAGAGATATTCTTCTTTCTCTTTATTTCATCTCAATTCGAGTGGTCCTTTCAGTTATGTAACGTTTCACCTCAGAAATTTGTCAAAAAACATAGATTGAGGTTATAGTGATATGAAATTGCAAATTAGGTCATAGAGGCACATCAATCTGAATTGATTTTCCATCATTAGTAATGGTTGTAGAGAGTGGGCACCGATTGATATGTATATTATGAGAATTGTAGGAGGCATGTCAGTCAGTGAGCTGGATTGGCATATTTCAAGAGTATTATTATCTTTCGTGGTTCAATTACTAGACTTGTTAGCTGAGCGTGGATGAGGTTTTTTTTTTTTTTTTTTTTAAATTTTTTTTACCTATAATGGAATATTTGTTGATGTTGATGAAATTATGGAGCATGGTTTGGATTCCCCATCTTTTTGTGTCTCTATCAGTAAGGTAAATCCCCTCTTATATAATAGGGGAAATATCGTGTCAGTGGGAAATGAGGCAGAGATTTACAAATGAATGAACACTAAAAACTTGCACCCCCCACCTATTTGTAAATATTTATGATCTTTTATACTAAAATGTTATCCCCTATATAGTATGGGTAATGTGTGTGTGGAGTGTCTTTTCTTAGTGTCTAATTTTCCTATCTTAAAAAAAGTTATGAATTTTCGTAGTGTTAGTTACTAACAATTATGGTACGTTTACAGAGGGATGTAATACAAGAGAATTCTTAGTTATGAATCATTGTAGTTATGTTACGAATTTTATAGTTTTGTTTTTTGTTTGACACTAGGTAAAGAGTAAGTTAAATTAGTACAATTGGGGGTGTGATACTTCTCCGTAAGTTCAAATGTCAAACCTTTCTCTAGAAAATTAGAGGTATGCTACTGTAGAAAATTAATGTATTGATATTATTGATAGATTGATATCAATATACATTTTTGTGTGTTTTACAATGGAGAGAATGAACTCTCTTTTATAGAGAGAATGGGTACAATGGAGTAATCAAATTAATGGAGCACTAAACTAAATAGAGCACTAAACTAAATTAATGGAGCATTAACCTAAATGGAGCACTTGCTTGTGGAGCACTTGCTTGTGGAGTTGGTGGAGTTTGTGGTAGGTGAAGTTGGTGGAGTTGGTGGAGTTGGTGGAGTTTTTACATTTACATTCAACAGCCCCCTCAAACTCAAGGGGGTTAGGAACTAACCAACTTGAGTTTGGAGAGAGTAACAAAACAGGAAAAATAATCTGACAAATAAAATAAAAGTGGATAGGAGACACTGTATGGTCGTGTCAGACCGTTGTAGAAGACCGTATGGTTATGGCGGACCGATGTAGAAAACAGTTTACGGGGTCATGTCGGACCGTTGTAGAAAACAGTTTACCGAGTCTTGTCGGACCCATATAGGAGCTAACCGGAATCAATGTCGGGACAGTTTACCGAGTCTTGTCGGACCCATATAGGAGCTAACCGGAATCAATGTCGGGACAGTTTACAGAGTCTTGTCGGACCCATATAGGAGCTAACCGGAATCAATGTCAGGACAGTTTACAGAGTCTTGTTGGACCCATATAGAAGCTAACCGGAATCAAAGTCGGGACAGTTTACAGAGTCTTGTCGGACCCATATAGAAGCTAACCGGAATCAAAGTCGGGACAGTTTACAGAGTCTTGTCGGACCCATATAGAAGCTAACCGGAATCAATGTCGGGACAGTTTACCGAGTCTTGTTGGACCCTCAAAAGGCGTGCCCAATCTTATCAAAAGGCGTGCCATCAAAAGGCGTGCCATCAAAAGGCGTGCCATCAAAAGATGTGTCCGACAGCCATCAAAAGGCGAGCCATCAAAAGGCGCGCCGATTTGTCGTCTGGCGTTGAGAGGCGCGTAAGGCGCGTGTCTGCCTTGCCTATTTAAACCAAGGCGAGGCAGCCGCTGATGCAGAACAATCCAGCTGAAAAACTCTTCGTTCTCTCTGTAACACTTCTGAGAGAGATACTCTGTAACACGCTGTTGCTCTGAAAATGGCTTCTTCTTCCCGCCCCGTTACCCAGAACATAGCCTCTTCGTCTCGTGGTCTTACTCTCTTTCTCGACCTCAACGAGGCCACAACTCAGAATATAGCCCTTGAACCTCAACCAAGCCCCCCTGGTTTTGCGCCTTTGAACTTTCCGATGCTGTCTGTGGAGCAAAGAATGGCTGCACAATCGGATATTGAGGCGAATTATTACACATTGAAGTCATGTGTTGAGACAATGACGGCGGTCAACAACCTGTCGCACCGGCTTCAGAGTAGAACAAATGAGGTGCAGCAGGTAAAAGCCCAACTGGCTCTGCTCCAGAGCATGTATACGGATGCCCGAGCAGAGATATGTATGCTGAAGGCAGAAAATAAGGAACTGAAGCGGAAGACCACCGTGATGCTCAGATTTGGAGGTCCGCCATATGTGACGGTTGAGGAGCAACGGGAAGTGAACGTGCTCGGCGGCGTGGGAAACACGGAGGCAGCACTGGTAAGGGACGCCCAAGACAAAGGCAAGAAGAAGAGAATAGCTGAAGAGGCGAAAAAATAAGGCCGGTTGTTGTTGTGTGGGTTGTGGTTGATTTGTTTTTGTGAGGTTTTTTTTTTTTTTTTTTTTTTTGGTGTAAAAATGTGATTGGGGTTGATCCCCGAGATGAATAAAATAAGGTGGTGGTGAAACTGTTTTGAAAAACAAACCAAAATCATTGCCTTTATCTTCAGAAAGCTTTTCAACTTTTTCTTGTTCTGCTTCTAGCTCAACTTGCAACACTTTGGACATGTCAGCAGCGGCCTGTTTGGCATTCTTGGCAATTAAGGCCGTGTAAGCCGCTGTCAGCAATTTGAACATTGCTCTTGGGAGTGCCACTCTGATTGCCTTCAGCTTCAATCTTGTAAACCACATCCATGCCCGATAGCACCTTTCCAAACACCACATGTCGGCCATCCAACCAGCTAGTTGTGACAGTTGTAATGAAGAACTGTGAGCCATTTGTGTCTGGGCCAGCATTTGCCATTGAAAGAAGCCCTGGGCCAGTGTGCTTCAGCTTGAAATTCTCATCAGCAAACTTCTCTCCATAAATTGATTCTCCACCTCGTCCATCACCAAGTGTAAAATCACCTCCCTGTGCACAGTGCTGAATCAAAGCGCCAAGATGGGCTTCTTCATACCACTTGTGGGACCCCTGCCTATGTTGCTCCTGAGGTGATTAACAGGAAAGGCTATGATGGTGCCAAAGCTGATATTTGGTCATGTGGGGTGATCTTATATGTTATTTTGGCTGGTTATCTCCCATTCCATGATTCAAATTTGATGGAGATGTATAGGAAGATTGGCAAAGCAGAGTATAAATGCCCCAATTGGTTTCCAGCGGAAGTACGGAAGCTACTATCAAGATGTTGGATCCAAATCCCAATACTAGAATTTCTATTGCCAAAATTAAGGAAAATTCCTGGTACAAAAAGGGATTGAACAAACCAACAATAACTGATGCAGAGAGCAAGATGACATCTTCTTCAAATGCCGATGCAGCTTCTGCTTCATGTGAGAATAGTAGTATGGCTGCTGAGGAAAAGCAAGAATTAGTGAAAGCTGCAAACTTAAATGCTTTTGACATCATTTCCCTTTCTGCTGGTTTTGATCTATCAGGCTTGTTTGAGGAGTCTCATCTAAGGAAAGAAGAGAGATTTATTTCGAGACAACCTGCCTCAGTAATCATATCAAAGCGAGAGGAAGAAGAGAAGTTGTTGGAAGCTCGGGTGAAGGAAGAAGATGACAGAACAAATGAGCCTGAGACACCACAATTGAATGACACCCAGTTCACCAAATTGGATGAGCTTCTAACACAAACCCAGCTTTATTCAGAATTTCTGCTGGAAAAGATGGATGATATCACAACTAATGGAGCAGATTAATACAATGAAACTGTTAAAGGAAATTTGGGTTTGTCCGGCGGGCGGCCAAGGCGAGGCTGCCGCCCGCCGGTGAAGCGGAATTACTAAGTTCTTAACTTAGCTCTGATACCATGTAGAAAATTAATGTATTGATATTATTGATAGATTGATATCAATATACATTTTTGTGTGTTTTACAATGGAGAGAATGAACTCTCTTTTATAGAGAGAATGGGTACAATGGAGTAATCAAATTAATGGAGCACTAAACTAAATGGAGCACTAAACTAAATTAATGGAGCATTAACCTAAATGGAGCACTTGCTTGTGGAGCACTTGCTTGTGGAGTTGGTGGAGTTTGTGGTAGGTGAAGTTGGTGGAGTTGGTGGAGTTTTTACATTTACATTCAACAGCTACTTGAGTTACACTTGAGTTTTACCTCGTGTTTATGTTATGAACATTAAAAGGTTACAAATTTTTTGTAGTGAGAAAATTTATGAACTTCAAAATAATTTAATAATCATTGTGATAATACATTATGTACCTTTAAAAAGAGGGGGTGTATTGTAGAATTTTCTCTTTTCCCTATCAGTATTGAAAAAGTAGATTGTGACAAAAAGAGGTTGGTTGATATGGACCAGGTGCTTTGCTGACCTAAGTCATGCTACAAATAGAATATTAATTAATTTGTTTTTTTACCTTTTTCTCATGGATGATGAAAGAAGATGCTGAAATTCATTGTTCCCATATTCTAGCCCCACTGAAAGAGGAAGGAACTTTTAGTGGTTGATACAATGGAGTTATTTGTGTACTTTAAATGAGTTGCTTATAACTTATTTTAATTTAGGAGTTTGTGTTAGATTATTTAGTACAACTTCTAAGTTATAGCTTATTAGGTAAAAATAGTTTAAATAAGCTGGAAAAAAAAAATTATTATCTAGAAGTTGGGAGGGATGCTCTTGGTTTTTGCTTTTTGATTATCAGTTTTTAGCTTATAATAAACTGCACCAAATAGACCCAATGTCATGGTGCCAAAATATGACTATAATTTTACAATTTTGTTCTAATGGTGCAAATATTATTTCTTACAAAAATATCAAATAAAATGTCATGTGAGTTCAATCCCATCATGAGAGAGTAGAGAGAGTTTTTAAAATTTTGATAATTGTCAAATTTTATATGAAATTTAGATTGAAGGATTTTTGGAAAGACAATTTATCATTGAAGATGCTCTTAAAGCTGTATAAATCACAAAGAAAGAAATAGGAGAGAGTTCAATGGACCCCCTAAAAAGGAGAAATAATAAAGAGGTAATGGGAGGCCATACCTTTCTTTTACAATCAACAAATTACAAAACATACAAGCGCCAAAATTTATCATAACTAAAATGATCCCACAAATATTTGAATCTGATCCCACAAAAATTATAAGATTGTTGTTGTTCATTATACACACATACAGATACACACACACACACACACACACACACACATATATGTATCTATCAGATCTAAGAAAACCCTAACAAAAAAAAATTTAGATCTGAGAAAGCCTTAACAAGAAAATTTAGATCTAAGTTGTTCTCAGATCATATCACAGAGAGAGACAGAGAGACCGAGAGAGAGGTTCTCACAGATCTAAGTTGTTCTAGCCAAATGTTGTTAAACTCCGAACCCTCGCCGCCGGTCAATGGGGATGGCGAGAGAGAGTAAGAAGAAGACTAATTTTCTGTTGGCGGAGCAAGATCTGGGAGATCATGGAGTTGGTGAGCAAACCCTTTTCAAACATGATGAAAATGGCAACAGATTTCATGGAGAGAGAGAGAGAGACCAAGAGAGAGAGAGGAGATAGTCTGAGAAAGACAAAGAAGCTTGTTTGTGAGGGTACGTGAGGGTTTGGTTTATATATAGAGGGTATAATAGTAATTTTAGTTTGGGAAAATGGGGACGGGGCTGGGGAACGTATCACCGTCCCTGGCCAGAAAATTGTTAGGGATTTATTTTTGAATACCATCCCCGGCCCGTCGGGGGTGTTTTTCAAGAAAAAACCGCTTTAATCGGGCCCATCGGGTTAGGTTGAAATTGCCATCCTAATTGTCAAATTAATGCTTTTTGTTTAGAAAATGAATTTATTCATACAATTTAAAAGTATGTGAATAAAACATGATATATATATATGTATATATATATTGATGGAATAAAACTTAATATTTGATTAGTTTAAATTTGTGGATTTTATATCTAAAATGTATATTAAAATTTTTTATTTGTTAAAAAGTACTTCAATATGTTCTGTTTCTAGAATAGTAACAAACGTAATTTCAAGTCAATTTTATGATGAGAAAAAAAATAAAATCTTTATGCTGACTTTTTTTTTTTTTAGATCAGGAAGAAAATATTATTTGCAAAACCGATAAAAAATCGGATCAATCTCCTACAACGGTAGCAAAAGATCTCATAAAGAGACAACAAACTTCCATAAGAGGAGAGAATGAAAAAAACCCTTACAAAGGACGGACACAACCTCCACACAGAGAAGATTATTACAACAGACACTAAAAAAAATAAAAAAGCAAACCGAAAATAACCAAATCCAAGTCGCCAAACGCATCCAAAACTCCTTTACACCGCAATCTTCAACTTGAACTCTGAAGACCACACCTCCACTGATCAAGATAGAACATTGAGGTGAGGTGGTTGCCTAGCGTGAAACGAACATGGTAAATGTTAGTCTTCGGATTGTGAGAAGATCTGAAACCAGATCTTAAAGTTTTAGGTTCAAGAGTGAAAGTTTGGGCGCAAGCCAAACATCAGATCTGGAAAATCAGAAAGAGAGAGGCGACGCCAACATCGGTAGCCAGAGGCAGATCTGAAAGAGATGAGGCAGATTTAGTGAGAGTGGATCCATGGAGGCAGGAAAGTAACAGATCTAGTGGCAGTGTGGTAGTGGCGGCACCGAAAAGGATTGGAATGACAAGCTTCCAATATTATTAAGCAAAAAGACAAAGAAAAGGAGAAAAAGGGGGTAGAAGGAGGAGAGTAGAGGCTAGCGGCCGGAACCCAACCCCACCCCCACCCGCACCCCCACCCCCGGCAACACACCTAGCAGAAGGCTTAGAGAGGGAGGTTTAGAGTAGGAGACTTAGAAAGAGATGCTCTCTCACTACTAACTTAAAAACACCATTATGCTGACTTTTAAATGATGTGAAACCACACATTTTTAGAAGAAAAAAAAAAAAAAAATCAAAATCAAAATCAAAATCACATAGTTAATAATTAATTGTGATTACATGTGATCCCGTTTTTCTTCTTAAGGACCATATTTTATGAAAAATTGATCATTAATAGTTTCATTTGTTATGTACTTTTTTTTCTTATTTATTTGTTTTTGCCTATTGGGTATTTCAAAATTCACCTTAACTAATTTCCAATTATATATAATCCTTTCATTTCACATATACAAAATAATTATTAAATCTAAATTGAAATTTCACCATTATATCTTAGTCCCATACTCTAACCGGTAGACGAACCCTAGTTCACTTTTTTATGCAAATTTTTTTTTTTTGAACAAACTATTTTGTGCATTTACAATCTTAAAAAATTGTGTGATAAATTGTCTCTATAACACAAACAATAGGGGTAGTTAACAGTATCACTCCAACACCCACCCCCTCCCTTATTCTATAAAATCATCATTCAATTTTTAATTTTGAATACTTGGGTAAATTACACTTACCTCCCCTGAGGTTTCTAACAATTACAGAGACCTCTCCGCTCTTCCAAAACCCACCGCTCTCTCCGTCTCTCCTCTCCTCCTCCCCCTCTCTCCTCCTTCCTTTTCCACTTCCACTTCCCTTTCCTCTCTTTCCTCTCCCTCGTTTCTGTGGACGGCAGCAACACCTCCACTTTATCTGATCACTTCCTTCTCTCCGCCGCCTCATCCTGCTCCAATTGCCGCCACCTCTGCCTCTTAACCGGCCCAGTCTCCCCCTTCTTCCTCTCTCTCTCTCTCTCTCTCTCATGCCCTCACCTCACTTCTCTCTTTTTTCCCTCTCCAGACCCCTCTCTTTCCACTGACTCCTCCTCCTTTGCTCCATTAAAGACCTCTCCATCGTTTTCAGCTTTGTCACTGAAGATTTCGATTCGGATCAATTCAACTCGAGGTTTCAACACAGCGATTGTGAACTCCAATTAGAGAGTCTAGGGTTGTCCGGGACTCGGTACGGTGATTACGGACTCGATTGGCTATGGAGGAACTGTAAAAAGCTTAAGAAATTACAGCTACGGAGCTGCGAAGTCATAGGTGATGATTTGGATTTTGTTAAGTGCTTGCAGGGCATCCGAGAAGTGGGATTGAGGCCTTGTAGGACTATAATTGATGAGGTTTTGTTGAAATTAGCTGAGAATTGTACATCTCTGAAGTCTGTATTGGTATATGATGGTGGTAGTAGAGAGGGTTTACTTCAATTCATCAATCAAACCCGGTGTAGTTTGCTAAAATTCGATTTTCGCTTACCCCTTGGCCTCGAAAACAATCATTTATTGGCTATGGCGGAGAATTTCAGGGGTTTATCAAGTCTTCGGCTACAAAGTTGTTGTCTTGTTACTGGTGAAGGGCTTAAGACTATTGGGATAGCTATAAGTGCTGGACTTGAAGAATTGGGTTTGATAAATTTTGATGTGGTCAATATAGAACCTGGGTTGCTGACCACTTTAGGACAGAATTTGAGACATTTGAGGAAGTTGGACTTGTCTTATAATGAAATGTTAGTCGATAAGGAGCTCGCATCATGTAATTCTTTTTGAGGTTGAGGGGTTGTAAAGGATTGACAAATGCAGCCATAGTTTTGATGTTCAAAAGCTGTAAGCATTTGGAGATTGTCGATATAATGCATTGCTGTGGGATTGAGGCTGAGGCTGTTGAGTTATTTTTTTTGAATTGTCGACAATTGAGGCAGGTACAGGTTGAGGAAAGCAAGCTTTCGGATGTTGCTAGGTCGTGGGCTTCAAATAAGTTCATTGAGGTGGTTGTTTGTTTGATTGCAATTCAATCAATACAGGTACATATCCCAGTACTCTTTCATGGGTCAATTGTAAATGTTTCCGATTTATGTTGTGAGATAGAATGAGCACCTTCGTCTGCTCTGTCAATAAAAATGTTTGTACCAAAAGGTGTGAATGAAAGTTGCTGCTACCATAAGTGAAGCAAGCAGTCCCTTTCCTGCAGAAAGTGATCATAGCATGTTCCAAACAAGATGAAAGTAATAGTTTTTTGATAGAAGAGAGTACTAGGACAGGTTTGTCGACCTTGAGCGTGGAGTTGAGGGAGAGCCAAACCCAGCTTCTTCAAATCGCACCATAGAGAGAGAAACTACCATCACTGCCAAACCCAGTTTCTTCAAATACAGATGTCAATGCTTCAAGTGGTTTGTCAAGGGATGATGATGATACCTCCTTGTTAGCTGCTACTGCTTCTACTACGTCTGGATTTGTTGTTGGGATGCTGTTTTCATCGGAAGAAGAGTGAATTGATTGATTCTATGATTGTGTTGTTGTCTCCATCATCTTGTTTTTTCTTGGAATCGTTGTTGAAGCTGACTTACAAGGTGGAGAGTTTCTTGTGCAACCATAGCGAACCAGAGCGTTTGCTGGTCTTACCCTCCACCTGTTCGACAAAATGCCTCAGTGAACTCTGCTATTGAGAAGTCATAAGATGATTAGGGAGAAAGAGAGAGAGAGACAGAGGGACAAAGAGAGAGACAGAGAGGGTAGCAAGCTATCAATGAAGAAGGACAAACTAGCTAAGAGCAAATTAGCAAAGAGTAAATCAAAATGTAAATCTGCTAAGTGCAAATCAACCAAGGTCTCCTTGAAGGAGTTTGATAATCAGGTGGATGCTCAAATATCTACCGATGAGATGCCTGCTGTACTCCCCTGCAGGTCTACACGCATTTGAGGAGCCTCCAAATTTCTCATATTTGGAGATTTTGTGGGACCATGGCAAGGGCCCTCGAATGAAAACAAAATGGGTTTAAGGGATGTGGAATCGGAGGATAGCTCAATCGAGTGTGATTGTGTTGATCTATGTTTGTGTGGAAATCTTGGTACACCACGGTTGCAATTGAATGTGGAAATGCAAGCCTCAACTGAGCAATCATCAAAGCAGCATCAAACACCTAATGCATGGAACACACCAACTAGAGTGCTAACTGATCTTGAGCAGTGGCCAAAATTGGCCATTGTTTCCCCACTGGCTGCAAATGAAATGATAATGTCAAATAAACTTGGCTCACCCAGTGCTGATCAAAGGAGAGAAGTAATTGGCACCAAGCAACGGAAGAGTGTTGAAAATGTGCAAGCTTGTAGAAATGAGGATTCGGTTGAACTACATATGGAAGACACACAATCTGGCAAGGGTGAATGTCTTGATGGTGATACAACTGCTATATCAGGTAAGCCTCTACAAGCTTGGAGCTCTTTACTTAAAGAAGAGATTAATAAGGTGTCAAAAATGAAGTATAAAATAGATGCCCACAAGATTGAGAACCTAGTAGATGGCATGTACAATGTCTCTATAGAGATCTCAAAAAAAGACTTTTCTCATTGGGAAAATGCCTTAGTTGGATACTTCATTGATAAAAGATTTTCTTTCCATTATGTGAAAACTTGGGCAGAGAAACTTTGGGGAAATTTGCTTGAAGATGTTGTCACCATTAATAATGGGTTTTTTATTTTTAAAGTAAAAAGTGAAGAGGCTATAGACAAAATTTTGGAAGATGGCCCCTATTACGTTGGGGCTAGTTTGATTGTTGTTAAAAAATGGCAACCTGGACTAAAACTAACAAAGTGTGAATTTTCAAGTGTGCTGTTGTGGGTGAAGTTATATAATGTTCCTTTGGAGCTTTGGACTGAAGAAGGTTTGGGTTACATTGCTAGCATCATGGGAACTCCTCTTTATTTGGATGAGCCTACGTTCAAGAGAAGTAGACTTACGTTTGCGAAAATATGTATTGAAGTGCCAGCAAATAAAGAGATCCCTGAGTCTTTCAAAATAAATCTTGGTTATGGTGACCCATATGAGATTCAAGTTGAGGTTCCATGGAAGCCTCAAAGGTGTGATGCTTGTAAGACTTTTGGTCATACCATTAATTTGTACCCTCAGAAGCCAAAGATCTTGAATCCTCCATCTTCCAAACAAGAGTGGAGAGTCAATGAGACTAACATACAAGTTCCAACTAAGTGGGAAGTGGTGAAGAAAAACGGGAGAGATGGTGGGCAAGGTTCAACGACAGTGATAAACAAAGAGGGAGAGACGCAGCGTTTCATCCTATCAACATCTAATGCTTTTGATGTCCTTGAATCATGTGATATGGGAGAGCTCGGGAATAGAGAATTAAATCAAGAGGAGTTGTGTCAAACGAAGAGCCTAAAAAGTAGAGGGAGCCCATCTCCAGGTGTTCCCGTTAATGGGGAGACTACAAAGGAGGATAACAGAAGAAAACTCAAAGCGAAACTTCATTACTTAAAGAGTGCTAGAGGGAAATTTTGAATCCTTTGTTGTGTATGTTGTGTTTGTCGTCTATAGGCTTAGTTTGTTCCTTTTGAGGGAGTAGTTTGTTTTTTTGTTTATGTTTGTTCTCCCTACAAAAGATGTGTATTGAACTTCATTGTATATCTTTATTTTTTGGTTATAATATGACTTACTTATCCAAAAAAAAAAAAAATGTTTGTACCAATGTTTGATTCTCCAATAATGTACACACGGCATCATTTAAATAAAAAAAACATTTCCTTATTTGCTATAATTTATAAAGCACATTTCTGTTTTCGTTAATGCAGCACTGCTGCTTCTTTGTCTCACAATGATGCTTTTTTGTTTTTGTTTTTGATAAGTTCTTTGTCACAATGATGCTGCACTTGTTATATAGCTCGTGGGTCATCTTCATCTACATCTAAATCTACATCTACATCTACATCTACATCTGCAATTTTCATAATGATGCTGTTGGAATGTGCATGGATCTTTGTTTGTACATCTTCATCTGCATCTTCATCTAATATGTAGCTAAAAGCCTTTTCCTTTAACTGATTGTGTGAAGTTAGTGCCATAGCTGTTGATTTTATAGGGTTGTTATAGACATAGGTGAGTTAGATAATTTGGTGTTATTTGCTCCTATCTGCTGCATTGATTTGTTATGGGTGAGGCGTAGCTCGCTTTCTCCACAACTATAGAACTGAAACATTAACAGTTTTAACACAATTGTATTGTGTGACCTTTCAGTGGTTATGGCTCATCAAATGAAATATGGATGTGTACTAATTCTACTACAACAGCAGAAGAAACAAATTCTATTAATAATCTTGATGAGCCATAATATATATGTTTGCTCTCTAATGTGTTTTTCACTTCTCATTGTTTCTCACCTCAGTTATTTGGCAACCATAATAATCTTTTAAAAAAATTGTACAACTATATATACATGTGTATGTATATATCTGTGTATATGGATATTTGGGTTTTCTGGATTCTCTCCAGTTTAGGTGGTCTCAACATAGTTCCTATTATTATGGACTTGGGATATGAGTCCTTGGGGGGATTCTCATGTTTTTCAGAAGTGAAATTCTTGTAATTTCAGTATTGTTGTTTAAATTATACTTAAATGTTACTAATTCTTTATGCTTCCTTTCCATCCATCAGACCATAACCCTCTTCAACTTTGACATTTCACATTCAACTTCTACTACTGGCGAAATCTTTTGCTTGTTTAGGTAGGTTTGGCTATGTTAAATCACCTCAACTATAGGACTCAAAATTTTGAAACACTAGGATATATCTTATACGAAACATTTTAATGGTCAGTTTCTTCGAGAAACAGCAATATTAAACTCTTATTATGATGTGGCAGTCATGTAAGATTGTCACATATACTCAAGAATTACCTAATTTAGAATTCCAGTATGCAGGCTAGGCTAGCTAGCTACAATGTGTTTCAATGGGCCCAGACCTTACCAGACCATTGTATTGTATTCAAACATTGGCTCTTGTTTTAATTTCTATTTGCATGACTTTTGACTATCATTATTAAAGTTTTATTACCCACATAGGTACACCCTCCCTCACCTGAGCTTATCTTATCTGCTTCTTCTTTCTCTCTCCTAGTGGTCAGCGATGAGGGACTACTATTGATGTCGCCTCCCACCCCTCCCTCTCTCCTCTACTTGGGGTGTACACAGGTCGGTGCAGAGTGGTTTTGGGACAATTTTGTCAACCGAACCACACTAGGTGCAGATTTTCAACCTACTTGGTGGTTTGCTAACCGTTTGGCAAATTTTCAACCTCTTTAGGTTGGTTGATGTTTTCTTTTAGATTGGGGGTTGTTATCTTCTGTTTGCAACTATAATCGAGAGGGGATTAATCGAGTTGCGGGTAAAGCTGCCCGGACACCCCATAGTAAACCCAAAAAAAAACTATAATTGGGCACTCAAAATTTACACTAAAATTGGGCCTTGAATCCACATGCTAGTACCCATTATCCATTCCATTTGGGCCTCATTAAGGTCCTAACATTTTTTTTAATGATTTACAAATTGAATATTGTGTATTTTTTTTTTTTTTTTTTAAACCAAAGCACCAGCAGTTGTGACTCATAAATTTTAAAATATTAATGCAAATCTATAGGAAATCATGTTTATTATAATTAAAAGTACATTCTTTTGATGAAACATTAAGAGGAAAGGTTACAGTAGACTTGCATACCGGATACTATTTTGTAATTATTCCACAATAATTTGTAACAAAATAATCTAAAATAGTTTGTAACTTTTTAACCTTCAAACCATAATCACATAGAACCACAATAGTTTGGAATTAAGACTTTTTTCTTTAGTACACCCTTTCCTAATTATAATAAAATAGTTTGTGATTAATACCATAATAATTCATAACTTTTCTTATTTATTGTATTGATTTTTAATAATTAATAATTTTTTAAATAATTACTGTACTGATTATTTTCATTTTATAAATTGATGACATAAATCTTCCAAAATTAAAATTTGCTTTTTCCCAAAAATCTTAGGGGGCAAAATTTTGGCACGGGAAAAGAAAAAACTAAATGAGGATTTGTTCCTGCCAAAAATAACTCGGGCATGCTTATTTTGGGAAGTGGGTTAAAAGTTACTTCTCAATTTTTAATCCACTATCTTTTTTTACAAAAAAAATAAAAAAAAATCAAAAAATAACTTTTAACATCTTTCCAAAACAGAGACCGAAAGAAAGAAAAAAATAATTTTTACAATTTTTATGTACTTATTTTGGCAATTGGATTAAAATTTAGTTTTTTTATTTTTTTATTTTTTTTTGAGTCACATCATTTTTCTATTTGTTTGTACATTTTTAAAAAAAAATTAAAAAATTAACTTTTAACATTCTTTTCAAAATAAGTTAAAAAGTATTTCAAATAAAAAAAAAATGTCCATTATTCCTAATTAGAATCTCCTACTTAGGATTCCTCCCAAGCCCATGTTACATGTCTACAGCCAAACCCCCTCTTTCTCTCTGACCATTTACATGGGATTCCAGTTATTTATTTCCCTTGATTAATAATGAAAAAAATCTTAAATGCATAAAAAAATAAAATAAAATAAAAAATTCACAGAATGAGAAGGTGTGAGGTAAAAGGTAGAGCACACAAGTATTTGGGTCTCATTTCTTATCTCATATATGTAAATCTATTATGTGAAACTCACACTGTTTTTAACATATAGTTGATTAAGAAAACCAAAATCCAATTACTCCGTATGATTTCATACTCTCTTTTTTCATCACTCTAATAGCACGAGGTCTCCTGTTTTTCTATTTAGTTATACACTCTGACTATGTTTGTTTGGGTGGACATGAGCTTGAAATTGGATTAATAGTCCAATAAAATTATTAATCCAATATTTGGTTAAACAATTGAAGTACGGACTAACAATCTATTCGGATATGGTATCCCACATATGATGGATTATTCAATCTCAAATAGGGAGTGAGATATAAATTAAAGAACTAAGTCAAAGTCTACACTATTAGCCATTTCTTATAATCCTAACTCAATCTAAACATAGGATAGGATACATAATCCAAAGGGATTTGTAATCATAGGACTATTAGTCATGAGAATGTTAATCCAACCTAATCTAGTCTACTCAAACAAACATGACCTCTTAGTTATAAAATTTATTGAGAACTAATAAGTAAACATAATTTAATCACATAATTAGACATGATTAAATAGAACTCTCTCACATGAGATTGTTTAGTATACAATTAAAAAGTTTCATGAATTATTGAGCAAAATAAATTTTGAGCAGAGCATTTGTTGCCCCCCAAGAGGAAGCAAAGAATAAGTTTGGGGACTCATACTTACGGTCCCGAAATTATTCAGTAGTTAAGATTTAATTTGTGTAGTGTAGAATTTATGTATAGAAGAAATTTGAATTATTATATGATAATTCTAAATAATTTTTAAAGGGTTAAGCCTGAATTTATAATACTTAACAACAAAAGGAAGAAGAATTGAAAATTATCTTTAAAAGTACACTAAAAGAAAGGAATCCAATGAAAACTACCTAGTGGAATCCAACTAAAAGTTTTTTAAGGCATCTCTAATGGTGCATCAATTTTTTTTTTATTAAATTTGAATAAAAATTTCATTTGATATCAAGTGCTCAACAGAGAATTTTGGAGTTTCATCAGAACACCGGTTGACTGGGCGAATATCCGGTCGGTCGACCAGCCATTGTAAATTTTTTTTTTTTTTTTTTTTTGCCTTGAGGTGGTTGACCAGGCGGTCGACCGGCCAATGTAATTTTTTCACAAAATTTTGCCTTGAGGTGGTCATCTAGGAGGACATTCGAGGGAACATCCGGCAATGACAATGAACAGTGATTTGATGAAAGACACATTTGTCCTTAGTTTGATGAAAAAAAAGTAAAATTCTCAATTTGATACCTATTTAATGCAACCGTTAGATCACGAGAAGAACTCATTTTTTATCAAATTGTTTGAGTATCCATTGGAGATGGTCTAACAGTTCAAAGAAAAAAGAAAAGAAAAAAAACTAAAAGCTTTTAAATAATAAAACACATATTAGGTTATTTTCTAATCCAAAATAGCCACTATTTGACAAACTCAAACTATTATATTGCTGCTGCTACAAATTGCTTTATTGAAACAGTACTAATCCCTAAGAAACTAAAGGGCTAAATCCATGACCTCAATATATAATTTTTGAATAAATAGTTTTTCAGATAAGCAAATGTGAGTTTGGTAAATGATAAACACACCTGAAGCCCTTGCACAACCCAGATACATGGTTTTAGAATTTGCCTAGAATCAATTTGTGTTTTGTAATCCCTCTAGTACAAAAAAGTACAATACTAAACTTCTTTTCACATAAAATACTAAATTTTTTTTCCCAAGTGTCTTTATCATCAATTGTCTCCCAAAACAAATGAACAACCCTTAAAACCCCACATAGAATTCAATCAATTTGTGAAACATCCGTGCAGAGCATCGTAGCCATGAAAAAGATTTACTTTTAACATTTTCTGGCCAACTTTTTTTAGATATCTCACTCTTTCTTGTTTATTTGTTTTAAACACCTTCACCTTCTCTTTCATAAAATTTATTTTTCTTTAAGTTTGATACGTATGATAGAGAGAGACTTGAGACGGAGATAGAGAAAAATGAGACAAAAGATTCAATTCCACTTTTTGAAAAATAAAAGCACATTTGTCCTTAAAACTAACAAATGACAAATAAACAATCTTTGGCCATGTCACTCATTTAACATTCTGACCATCTTTAATTCATTCAAAACCTCAAACAACTGGTGAATAAAATGTGAAACAAATTTCGTTTGACTCCCAAAACACACTCGCGTGCGCGCGCATACACAAAATAAAAATATGCAATTCAGAAACTTGACTACATATAGGGTGGGTTTGGGAAGTGGGTTGGTTTTTTGGTTTTTTAGCTTTTTTGGTTATTTTAGTCTGGGCTTAAAAGCTTGGTTTGGGAAGGACTTTTTGGCTTTTTAACTTTTTTGAGTTTTTTTGTGAGATAAGAGTGTAATGATTATGGGTTGGATGTGATGTTTTGTTTTTTTGGAGCTAAAATAACCTATTTTGTCTTTAGTAGGCTAAAATAGCCCAAACCACTTCCCAAACGCAGCCATACTCAACTAGCCAGCCATTTCATAAATACCGATATATTTCAATTTGTACACTTCAATCATTTCCTTTCTAGGCTACTACTACAGTCTACAATTACTAAAACAGAGCAACCCAAAAAACAAAACAAAAGCAAAACAACAGAACAAGCCAAGTCCTCAAACAACTCAATTACTCTCTCAACAAGGCGTATAAATACTAATTCCAAGTCTGGAGGAGTGAAGAACTCCCTCCTACTCCCACCATTGTAATGCCATGTCAATGAAGCCTAGTGCTTCCTCGGTGCCGCCGGGCAAGGCAATGTCTCCGGTATCCTCGATTCTTTTGCCGTTGGGGTTGTCGATTCATCACTATCATCATCATCACACTCTCTCTCCTTCTGCTTCGTTTTCATGGATTTCAACGAACCACGAATCAAAATTCCAGCAATTGCCCATTTCTTGCCGTCTGATTCTTTGCCTCTTCCGTCCAATTGATGCTTCTTTGAAGAACCCATTATGCTAATCAAATTCAAGTTCAACCCAGTTGAAGACTGCAATGAAAGAAAGGGGTTAACCCAAGAACAAGGTTTGTGTTTCAGAGAACAGAGTAAAACAGAGGAGAGAGAAAAGGATATAAAAACTAGTTGGGGAAAATCGAAAATGGGTTTTTTTAGAGAGAGAACAACGAATGAGAGAAAAGGGTATTTGCTATTTACTCTGATTCTAGAGTTTAGGAAAGAGATTGAGTTAGAAGATGACAGCACAAAGGAAGATGAAACAGAAGTTGACAAGATCAAGCTTGTAGAAGCCACTGGCATGTTGTCGAAGCTTCCAACAATTGAACACAAGAATGCAGACATGACATGAGTGCAACTATAGAAAAATCAGATTCAAATGAAGTTCAAGTTGAAGAATCCAAAACTTCAGAAGCAATATCTGAGTCCAAAGTTCATGTTGTTGAAGAAATTCATGAGATTGGCCCAAGCCTGACTGTGGGAAAGACTCATACAGAGGAAGTGGAAGAAATCAAAGAAGCTCCTGATACAATCAACTTCAGGAACCATCCTCTGCCTTGCCCAAGGAACAGAACCATGAAACTCCTGCCACCAATGTGGAGTTGATAAAAGATGAGAGCACAAAGGAAGATGAAACCCAACCGAATAACAGAAAAACCATGACTGATGAAAAGAGAAGAACCAAAAACGAAAAAACAAATTGTTGAGAGTGGGATTTGAACCCACGCCCTTTCGGACCAGAACCTTAATCTGGCGCCTTAGACCAACTCGGCCATCTCAACTCATGTTCCAACCTGGTCAAATTAAAATATTAATTTCTTCTTGTTGTGACTTATAATTTTATTAAAAATAGTTTTTGCCACATCATTCGGGAGAATAAATTTTTTGTTTAAAAATTATGATGATTCTCGAGCCCTGTGCTATAAAAGTTTTCAAAAGAGTTTCTTAATCCTAAATAATTCAATATCTATATCAATACTATATATTAAGTAAAAAAAAATTTTTAATCCCAAACCTTGTAGGAATTTCAATCTTTCAATTTAAATTTATTGATTTTTTGATTTAAAAAAAAAAAATTTGCATTTATTAACTTCTCCTAACCCCTAAGTCTTACCCTCATAATAACACTTTAATGCATTAAGAACAAGCATAAAAAAAATTCTTTGAAATTCAACACATATAAATTTTTTGAAAAGTCCCAACACATATGATTATTATCCCTCATAATAACACTTTAATGTATTAAGAACAAGCATAAAAAAAATTCTTGAAAAGTCTAACACATATGATTATTATCAAAATATTAAATTTTAATATAATATAATAAAAAAAGAAGACATTTAATTCATTGAAAAGTCCAACACATATGATTATTATCAAAATATTAAACTTTAATATAATATAAAAAATAAAAAAAAAGAAGACATTTAAAAAAAAAAAAAGACATTTAAAAATCAGAATTCACATATATTGATAATTATAAATATATTAAGGAAAAGGGAGTTTTTAAACTCCAAGCGAGCTCCAATCTCTCAATCTTAATTTTCTAAATTTTTGATTTAAAAAAAAAAATTCAGCATTTATTGATTTGGTCAAAATCCTCTGATCAGTATTTATTAACTTTTTTTAATCCATATGTCTGCATTTATTGATTTGGTCAAAATTCCTGATTAGCATTCAAAATCCCCTCATACAAATATTGATAATTATAAATAGTTACTGCAGTAGCCTTTTTAATTTCTCCTGTACACTATGGTTAGTGATAAAATTGTTAAATTATTTTTATAAAAGGGTCCAAGTTGGGAGCTCGAATTCGGGGGCACCGAATCCCCCGAATTGCCATTTCAGGTAAAAAAAAAAAAAAAAAAAAAGAAAACAGAAAAACAGAAAAAAAAAAACAGTTGCTAAAAAAGGAAATTAGGGGTATTAGGGGCACTTTTTTTAGGGACACAAAACATTATTGTTTATAAAAAATCTTAAAAAACATAAGTTATATATTAAAAAAAATTAAAACAAATAGGCCAAGTTTGGGAAAACTAAATAAGTGCACTTTTTATCTTTTTGGACAAAAAAAGTGAGATTGAAAATATGGATGTTTGGGTTAATTTTTTGACTTTTTATGAAAAAATGTGTAATAAAAAATTGTGAAAATTGGTTTTTAGAGGAAAATTTGAATTGGGAGTTGTGCAGCCGTAATTGTTGACTTTTGGTGAATAGTGTTAACTTTTTAACTTTTTGAGTAACTTTTTGACTTTTTGGATTATTTGGGAGTACCCAAACTTAATTATCCCGTGCATAGCACGGGTGATAGACTAGTTATATATTAAGCAAAAAAGGGTTTTTAACCTCAAGCCTTGTGGAAGCTCCAATCTCCCAATCTAAATTTCTCGATTTTTTGATTAAAAAAAAAAAAAACTTTAGCATTTATTAACTTCTCCCAACCCCCAAGTCTTACCCTCATAATAACACTTTAATTCATTAATAACAAGCATAAAAAAAATTCTTTAAAATCCAACACATATGAATTTCTTGAAAAGTCCCAACACATATGATTATTATCCCTCATAATAATACTTTAATGCATTAAGAACAAGTAAAAAAAAAAATTTGAAAAGTCCAATACATATGATTATTATCAAAATATTAAACTTTAATATAATATAATTCAAAAAAAAAAGACATTTAATTCCTTGAAAAGTCTAATACATATGATTATTATCAAAATATTAAACTTTAATATAATATAAAAAAGGAAAAAAAGAAGGCATTTAAAAAAAAAAAAAAAAGACATTTAAAAATCACAATTCACATATATAGATAATTATAAACACAATCCGTGCATAACACGGGTGATATTCTAGTATTCCAATATGCAAAAGTAAAAACATCGGGTAAAAAATAAATCCAAATGCATATATTGGTGTTTTGGAAAGTTGGTAAAAAATTAACTTTTGGCTTTTTACCAAATTTTTTAGCTTTTTGGAAAGTGATTTGGGAAGTTAATAAAAAACTGACTTTTTGCTTTTTAGTTTAATATTTATTTATGGTGTCAAATCAAATTAAAATGACCAAAATACCCTTACCTAACATAAGAATTTTATTTTTTTATTTTTTTATCATAGGCCCTAATTTGTAATTTCACACTTGCGTTTTTGGTCCTTCCCAAATCAAGAAGAAGAAGAAAAAAAAAAACAAAACATCAATGTCTTCTCTTGTTCAGCTCCAGATCAAACAAAACATCAATTTTTTTTCCCCCTTCATTTTCAGCTCCAGATCTAAAAAAAAAAAAAAAAAAAAAAAATCAACAATGTCTTCATCACATTCAGCTCCAGATCAGCTCCAGATCAAACAAAAATCAAACAAAACATCAATTTTTTTTCCCCCTTCATTTTCAGCTCCAGATGTAGAAAAAAAAAAAAAAAATATCAATGTCTTCATCACACAGCACATCTTCATCATCAACATCTTCATCACACAGCACATCTTCACCGGCGATCACCATCGAAGCCCCCTTATTCTCTCTTCCTTTTCTCTTCTCTTCTCTCCTCTCCTCTCCCTCGCTCTCGCCTCTCGTCTCTCGCCTCTCCTCTGTATTCAAAAGCAACACAGAAAGAAAAAGAAAGAAAAGAAAAGAAAAAAAAAAACGAAACCCCAAAACGACGTCGTTTTGGGATTTCGAGCCAATTCGAGCTTGAGGAATTTCGGGCCCTCAAACATTTTTCGGTAAAAAATAAATCCAAATGCATATATTGGTGTTTTGAAAAGTTGGTAAAAAATTGACTATTGACTTTTTATTAAACTTTTTAGTTTTTTGGAAAGTAATTTGGAAAGTTGGTAAAAAATTGACTTTTTATTTTTTAATTTAATATTTATTTATGGTGTCAAATCAAATTAAAATAACCAAAATACCCTTACCCAACATAAAAATTTTATTTTTTTTATCATAGGTCCTGATTTGTAATTTTATACTTGCATTTTTTGTCATTTCCAAACCAATTTCGTTTCGTTTTTGGCCACTTACGTTTTTAGAAAATGATAAAAAACGTGACTTTTTATGAAAATTCTCAAAACGGCCCTGAGTAGAATCTATAGACCCATGACAAGGAAGACCCACAACAAAGGCAAGAAAACCTAATCATTTGTCCATTAATCAGGCCGTGAAGCATAAATCCAAGTTGAGTTGGATCTATAGGCATGACAAAGGCGATGAAGACCCCCAACAAAGGCGAGAAAATCTCATCATTTGCATATTAATCAAGTCTTGAAGCATAAATCCAAGTTCAATTTGATATACACAAGTTATCTTAGGATGTTATTAAAAAAAGAAAAAAAAAAAACAATATTATTATCAATAACTAAAAAAATTTTTATTATAAAAACTGTAAATATTTCTGAAGAAGTATCACATTATCATTTCCCATTGGAACCATCTACATAGTATATGAAATCTTCAGGCTATGTTGAATTTATAAAATAAAAAATAAAAAATAAAATGTATTTTTGGCAACAACTCTACCATCAGTAGCAAGAAGATGATCACAATTGAAAAACACAGCACCTTCCCAATTGAATCCATGGTCTATGAAATCTTCAATTTTAAAAATAAAAAATAAAAAATAAAAAATGGCTTTTTGGCAACAACTCAACCATCAGTAGCAAGAAGATGACCACAATTGAAAAAAACAGGACCTTCCCAATAAAATCCATAGTCTATGAAATCTTCAGAGTCTATGTTGAATTTTAAAAATAAAAAATAAAAAATGGCTTTTTGGCAACAGCTCTACCATCAGTAGCAAGAAGATGACCACAATTGAAAAAAACAGGACCCTTCCAATTAAATCCATACTCTTACGAAATCTTCAGTCTATGTTGAATTTTTAAAAATAAAAAATAAAAATTGGCTTTTTGGCAACAACTCTACCATCAGCAGCAAGAAGATGACCATACTTGAAAAAAACAGGACCTTCCCAATTAAACCCATGGTCAACAACACACTGTATTAAACTTTTTCAGAGGAATGTCTGTATTAATGTATTGATAATTGAAACTGTAAAAAGCTTAGTTTGGACTCACAGAGTAAGATAAACAAGAAACAAAATGTGATCACCTGAGAAAAACTAAAGAACCATCCAACATAAACAAAATCAACTTTCAACAAGATCCTAAATTGCTCTAAATTCAGCTCAGCCATTGACAAGGCATGATTTCCAGTGTCGCCGCCGATGGAGATGAGACCCTAGTCGCCGGAGTGCTCACGGCGGCGCTGCTCGGTCTCAAGACCTCGGCTAGTGGTCCACCGGGTGTGGAACCCTCCCAAGAAACAGAGCTCAGCCAGCTTGAAACTTGGGCTTCACGGTGATCTGAATCTCTAATGCCTAAACCCATTTGGATCTGACCACACATTTCGCCAGTGAGGGCGTCGCCGCCGCCCGCCGCCGCCGTGGCCATCGACAGAGTGAGAGAAGAAGGCGAGAGGTTCCCACGTGAAGAAACAGAGGACTCGTTGTTGTTGTTAGTACTGTTGGGATCTTCATTTGACCAAGCATCAATGAAACCCCTAGGAGTCTCCAGATCAGGGTTGAGAAACAAATTGCACTCATCGGCATAGGGAATCAGATTCAGAGACTCGTCGATGCAATCTTGATTGAAAACAGAGGTTATATTTGTCTGCTGTAACAATTGCTGCTGCCATTGTTGCTGCTTCGACCTATCCATTGCGAGCATCCAGTCCAATCCCCTTCAACACCCAAACACACAAATCAATCAATCAATCAAACAGTAGGGGTGCACTCGCATATAGTTCGAAATTTACATAACCCATCACAATCGATCAATCAACCAAACAAACAAACAGTTGGTGTGCGAACCCACCTGTTAGGAAGTGGAGGTTGAATGGTAGATCCGAGAACCTCATGAGGTGAAAGAGTCTGGTGGTGAAGAACACGAGTTGTCTTGGCGGTGGCGGTGGCGGTGGCGGGGTGGTGGTTCTGGTGAAGTTCCACAGGCTTTCTTGAACGGGAGGTGCGGCTTTTGTGCATGTGTCGCTCACAGTACTTATGCTGAGGACCCACCACATTTCTCGAACACCTCCATTTCTTCCCATCAGTTCTCTTGCACCTCCCTGGCTCTCCACCATCCTTATTATTATTGTTGTTGTTGCAGAATCGCACATCCACTGCCCAAAACACAACAAAACAACATTACAACAAAAATTCCTGAAACTTGATTGAGTTTGTGTGAGTAGACAACAAAACCCACATCAAATAAAAAAACAAGAATCATACAGTGGGAGGAATTAGGAGTAATGGGTAGAAGAAGATCAGGAGGGACAGGAAGAGAAGCCATCATAAACTTGTAGATCGTGGCTTGTCTCTCAAGCTCCTTCAACTGAGCTGTTGTAAAAGGAAACCCCAAAGCTGCTGGTGCCATACCTGTTCTATTATCCACAAACTACTTTCACACGCTACTTCTCTCTCTCTCTTCCTCTCTCATTGTCTCATATAATCTTTTCCTTTCTTTATCTTTAGTACACAACAATATCAGAGAGAGAAAGACACATATGATGATTTTTGTTTGGTTTTGTTTTTGTTTTTGGATTTGGATTTGGATTTGGACTGACTTTGAAAGTAAAGGAAAATAGTTTTGCCTGGGGATTTGAAGGCGGTGATGGAGGAGATAAGACTATAGTAGTGGATGTGAAAAGACTGTAAAGCCCTTACAACTGCACCGCCGCTAGCAGCAGCAGCGGCTGAGGTTGCTCCAACATCATCATCAGCATCCTCATGTATGGTAGTATATAGCACACTCTCCTCGCTAAATTACGCTGTGCAATTTTTATATCTTTTATTTTATATTTGACTCCTTCATATTTTAAATTTTTTTAATTTACTTTTAAAATTAGATAAAAAAAATAAAAAATTATTGAAAAATTCCAATCTAAGTATGGCATAAAACATTAGAATCAAAATCGCCAACACTTATGGACGAAACCTCTGCTCCAACCCCAGTTCTTGCACATCCAACTGACAACCAAATAGATCGATCGTTAGAAGAACAAGATCATCTGGTGCGAAGCACCAAGAAGATCAAAAATTTGTCCGAAAGCACTGCTGATCAAGTAATGAACGACTCGATCGAAGCTCCAACAGACACCCAAATTCAAGGCGAGCAAGGGATGAATAACTCGACTCAAATTCCGACAGTGGAACAAGCCAAGAGGTCCTTCAAACAAGTTCTCACTTCTTCAAAGACCAACGAGAAAGCTTTTGATATAGATCTGGAGAGACTGTCGGATGATGACCTTCTCACTGATGAGGAAGATAACGAGGATATGGAGGACGCTGATCCCTCTCAGATTGCTGGTCTAGGGCCTCATATCCCCAAAATCAAACTTCCCTCGCGACTTATTAAGCACATCCGGAAACCATGGAAAGATTGCTTGATAGTCAGATTACTTGGGAAAATGCTAGGGTACAAATTTCTAGTCTCCAAGCTCAAGAAGGTTTGGGGATTACAAGGAGATTTTGAAGCCACTGATTTGGGCCTGGGGTTCTTTTTGATCAAATTTGAAATGCGAGCTGATTGTTGCAGAGTGTACACAGAAGGCCCTTGGATTATTATGGACCACTATTTAACGGTTAGAAGATGGAAACCTGACTTCAAACCTTCAGAAGCTGGAGAAGTAGCCACGGCTTTATGGGTCCGCTTTCCACAACTTCCCATTGAATACTACAATGAGAAAGTACTTTTTCACATAGCTAAAGCCATTGGAAAACCTCTCAAGATTGATCTCAACACTGCCATGTCTGCTCGGGGAAGGTATGCACGTGTATGTGTGGAAGTGGATCTCACAATGCCATTAATCTCGAGATTTGCTATAGGTAAGTATACATATGTAGTGGAATATGAGCATCTACATTATTTTTGCTTTCAATGTGGTAAAGTGGGGCACATGAAAGAATACTGTAACAGTAAGCCGGTGTCGGAGTCGGCGAAAGTACATGCAGAACCCTCAACTAATGATCATGATGTTGGGTCCAATCAAACTCCAACGGCTAGCTCCTCAGGGAAACAAATTGCCCCAGGCGCAGAACACTCTGATGAATTTGGGCCTTGGATGTTAGTGAACAGGAGAAACAATCGACCCAACTTCACTGGTAGGTAATCTGGACCTAGCACTGCTCCTGGTAGAAGATCTAATAATAGGTTTGGGCCTCTAGCCAAGAATGGAAACAGGGAAGGACCTACAGATCGAGCCAAGCACCAAAACCCAATAGGCCCTAATAACGAAGGAGCATTTGGCAAAGAATCATCTAGTGAGGCAGATAATCCTAATGTAACACAGAGAATCTCTTCTGAAAGACAACACGATGGAAGACAACTCAACAAAGACAAGACCACACCTGGTGCAGCACAAGCAAGACGTAAGCATACTGCAGCTAGCCCCATTCCTAGCCTAGTGCAAGCTACAAGTGAAGACTCTACTAGTATGATAGCAGATCCTTATCCACCCAACCCTTCTTCATCACCTTTTAACCTTGCCCCAGTCCAGATTTCTACTCCCACCTCTCCTCCACCCTCAACTAACAATCTTCAAATCTCCTCCGTGAGTTTTGAGATAAAACAGAAACCACCAGATACGAACAATGAGCACCTCTAGCACCACGGAGGATCTGGTGCCACCAATAGATCAAACCACCTGGATGAGACACAGCTCGGTGGGATCATACCTCGAACCAGAGAGGTTGACATTCACCTAGTAAACGTAGAATGGTGGATAGAAGAGATAAGGATGAACATCAAGCCCAGGTGGGAGAGCGTGGGAGGAAGACCACTGCAGGCAACACAGATGGCAGCTCTAAGGTCATCAGAGCTATCCAAGAAGATTGTACGTGACTTTATTGGCCTGACTAGTTTAGACTCATTTCCTCACTTCCCCAATCGTTCATCCATGACTGTTATGCTTTGGAATTGTCGGGGAGCCGGCAACAAAATCTTCAGGCGAAATTTCCAAGAACTCGTTCGACTCCATCACCCTAATGTTGTGGCTCTGTTCGAAACAAAAGTCCTTTTTAGTTCCATGGGTCTCTTTTTTAATCATTTGGGGTACACGGCCTCCACCATTGTTGACCCTATTGGGAGAGTCAGAGGTATATAGCTGATTTGGGATCCTATCCAAGTCTCTGTTAGTGCTCATATTGCCAACTCCCAGATTATTCAAGCTACTGTGAAACGTGAGAATTTTGAAGAATGGGTGCTAGCTGCAGTCTATGCTAGTCCTAATCCTGGCATTCGTCAAAACCTCTGGAATGAACTTGAGAACATTGCAAGCCCAATGGTTAGACCTTGGCTCATTGCAGAAGATTTTAATGATATCATGGGGCAGAATGAACGAAGAAGCTTTTCCCAACACCATCACAACTACCGCTGCAGAAAGTTTCTTGACAACATTAACCGCTGTGGGCTTATGGATATTGGTTGCTCAGGACCGAAATTTACTTAGTCCAACAACAGACAGGGAATGGCTAATACTATGGAAAGACTAGATCGAGCTCTCTGTAATGCTGAATGGAGAACCGCATTCCCTGAAGGAGCAGTCCGAAATCTCCATCGTACATATTCGGATCAGTCACCTATCATGGTTTATACTGAAGGTATAACTAAACTTTCTCCTGTTAATCGTCTCTTTCGCTTTGAAGCTGCTTGGTTGTCGCATCCTACTTATAAAGATATTGTTAAATCTTCTTGGAATCATGCATCTTTTATACAAGACAACTTGTTTTCTGTTGCTTCCAATTCCATTACTTGGAATAAGGAAGTTTTTGGTAACATTTTCAAAAGGAAAAGATGGCTTTTATCTCGTATTGAGGGAATTTAAAAAACTCAGATTTCATCCTCTTATTTCTCTCATAACCTATTTCGTCTAGAAAAGGACCTTATTAATCAATATAACAAAACTCTTTTTCAAGAGGAAGTCCTTTGGTTTCAAAAATCTAGAGCCAATTGGTTAACTCAAGGTGAGAGAAATACTAAGTTTTTTCATACTTCTGCCATTACTAGACGTAAGAAGTTGAGAATTGATTCCCTTAAGGATGAGCATGGTGAGTGGATTACTAACCCCTTGTTAGTTAAAAATCATATCCAGAATTACTTCACTCTCCTTTTCAATTATGAGCCTGTTACTATTTTTGATCATTGGTGTAATATTACCACTCACAAAATTTCGCATGATGATAATAATCTTTTATTGAGAAATATTTCTACTGAGGAAATTTGGAAGGCTATCAAGAACATTAGTGCGTTCAAAGCCCCTGGGCGTGATGGTTTTCAAGCTATCTTTTATCATCAATTTTGGGATGTAATTGGGGGTAATGTTTGTGATTTCATTAAGAAGTGCTTCCAATCCAAATCAATACCTGCTGCTGTGAATCAAACTCTCATTTCCCTTATTCCTAAAACTGCTATTCCTGAGAATATTAAGTAGTTTCGCCCCATTAGCCTATGTAATGTTTCTTATAAAATTTTGTCAAAAATTTTAGTTAACCGTATTAGGCCTCTTCTTCAGGACCTTGTGAGCCCCACCCAAAGCAGTTTCATTCCTGGTAGATCCACCCATGATAATATTATCATTACTCAAGAGCTGATCCATACCCTTAGACACAAAAAAGGTAAGCATAGAGGCCTTATTATCAAGCTTGACCTTGAAAAGGCCTATGATAGATTATCTTGGTCTATTTTGAAAGATACTCTTGAAGAATTCAATCTTAACCAACATTGGATAGACCTCATTATGTCTTGTGTTTCTTCTGTGAACTTCTCTATATTATGGAATGGTGAAACCATGGATACTTTCACTACTGGAAGGGGTTTGAGACAAGGTGACCCTCTTTCTCCATATTTGTTTGTGCTATGCATGGAAAGATTGTCCAATATGATTCGAGTGCAGGTGGAAGCTGGAAAATGGAAGGGGCTTAAAGCTTCACACCATAGTCCACCCATCTCCCATCTATTTTTTGCAGATGACCTCCTCCTCTTTGCTACAGCTGACCAATCTAATTGTGTTACACTCATGGAAACCATGAATGAATTTTGTTGCATATCTGGGCAGAAAATCAACTTGCAAAAGTCTAAAATGTTCATTTCCCCTAACCTCCACAGAAATTTGGCCAGGGAGTTAAGTTCTTTTTGTGGTATAAGCCTCACTCAAGATCTTGGTAGATACCTTGGAGTCCCCCTTATCCATAGTAGGCTTAGCAGAAATCTTTACAGTGGCATCATTGAGAAAATCCAAAAGAAGTTGTCCTCTTGGAAAGCTAAAGCTTTATCCCTAGCAGGTAGGACTACTGTGATCCAGTCTGTTTCATCTTCTATCCCTTCTTATATTATGCAAACTTCTAAACTCCCCCAAAGCATTTGTAAACAGATTGATAAGCTTAATAGGAATTTCTTATGGGGTGATCTTGAAGGAAGGAAGAAGGTTCATTTGGTGAATTGGAAACAAGTCTGTAAAGCTAAACAAGAAGGAGGTTTGGGTCTTCGAAGGGCTGAAGACCAAAATATTGCCTTGTTGGCCAAATTAGGTTGGAAGTTAAATTCTGAACCTGACACTATTTGGACCAAGGTTCTCAAAGGCAAATATTTACACAATCACTCTTTTTCAAACTGGCCTACCAATAAAAAGGCATCACAAATTTGGAGGAGCATTATGCGAACTAGGGACATTTTAGTAAAAGGTACCAAATGGACTGTGGGTAATGGTAAAAGCATTTCATTTTGGAAGGATTGGTGGTGTGGGGATGGGCCTCTTGATTCTATTTTTCCAGGACCACACACTCAAGAAGATGTAACAGTTGCTGATGTGATAAATGAGGAAGGAGATTGGGATTTGGATAAGGTTAACAGCATCCTTCCTTCTTCTATGCAGCACCTCATCCACCAGATCCATCTCCCTGTTTTTGTAGAATTAGGTGACAACCCCCACTGGATTGGCTCCTCCAGTGGTGATTTCTCTGTTGGGGCTGCTTATATCTTGGCCTCTAATCAAGCTGCTGCACAGGATATTAGACTACCTACCTGGAGCTGGAGCTGGAAATTAAAAATCCCTCAAAAACTAAAGGGTTTCATCTGGTTGCTGCTGCTTGACAAGGTGCTTACCAACCATCAAAGAAAGATTAGAGGCTTCACTAATGATGACAATTGCCCAAATTGCCAGAGCTGCTGTGAGGATTTAAACCATCTGTTGAGAGAGTGCAAACAAGCTGCTGAAATCTGGGATCTCCTCTCCAATCATAGCTGGAGAAATTCTTCCTATAATATGGCAGTAGATACTTGGATTCAATATAACCTTCAGAGCAAGAACAGAGAGTGTTTTAAAACTCCTTGGAGTACTGTCTTTGTGGTGATCTTGTGGAAAATCTAGAAGGCTAGGAACAATAGGGTGTTCAACCAAGAAGCTTGCAACCCTCCTGAAATTATGAGGCAGATTCAGCAAGAAGCAGCAGCCATTCATCAGGCTTTCCACACTGAACAGTTTACAGGTAACTCTTTATTCATCAACACTGATTGGTGTCCTCCTTGTGCAGGTCAATTAAAGCTTAATACGGATGACTGCTCTAAGGGAAATCCTGGCCCAGCTGGGTATGGAGGTCTGCTCAGAGATGCTAGGGGCGCTTGGATTTTTGGCTATCATGGAAAATTGGAGTCAGCAACTAGTGAAGAAGCTGAGCTTTGGGGCATTTATAGAGGTCTCACCATCATTTTGGAGAAAAGCCTGCGAGATATCTTGATTGAATCTGATGCAGCAGCAGTGGTGCTCAACATCAACAACTCCACACCCAGCAACTATCCTTACCGAGCTCTACTGGAGGACATCAAATTCCTCATGCACAGATGCAACTGTTCTGTTAGCTACATACCCCGTGAAGGGAACCAGTGTGCAGATGGGCTTGCAAATCTGGGAGTACACCATGGAGAAAACCTAGTAGTTCTAGACGACTCTCCAAATGATCTTGCTAGTCTGCTTGTTGCAGACATTGTTGGCTTATCCTGTGAAAAGGCTTAAGTTTGTTTAGGCCTCCTTTAGGCTTCTGTTTCTGTTTCTTTCCTTTCTGTAATCTTTTCTTTTGAATCAAAAAAAAAAAAATAAATAAAACATTAGAATCAGTGAATATATATATATTTTTTTGTTGATGGGAGGTCCACCCTTTATGAAATAGTTTGATGAAAAGTCTTTTTTGTTTATTTTTTTTGTTTCTAATTTTACCTCTTAATTTATCTGTTATTTTTTTTTTATTATTTGTTTAAATTATTTTGTATCTGTTTAAATTTTTTGAATATGCGTTCAATTTTTTTGCCTTATCTGTTCAAAATTTTGCTATATGTTAAAATTTATCACCTGATTTGTTGAATTTTTACACAATTTTTTTATCTCTATATATATTTGTTGAATTTAATTTGTTAAAATTTGGCTACCTATTGAAATTTATCACCTGATCTGTTGAAATTTTGCTATCAGTTGAATTTTATTTGTTAAAAGATAATGATTTGTTGAAATACAAAATATATATATATATATATATATTGAACTAAGAGATGCATGGGCCACTATCTGTTGTAATGATCATCAACAACAACAACAACAACAACATCTCTTTCTTACTTCTCATCTCTTTCTCTTTCTCACTCTGTCTGTAGAAATGAACAAAACAAAACAAAACAAAAAGAGAAATGAAAGAACATCAAACCACCACCACAAACACCACCAACCATTGTCGAGCTCTCTATACCTCCACACCCTTGCTTCTCTATCGATCCCCGAGATTGGATTTGTTACAACCCAACCCTAGGGGATCAGGGCTGTAATTGCAACTTACTAAATAATTCTAATCGTAACAAATTAAATGGCGCAAGTGGAGGCAAAATGGAAGTAAAAAAAATAATTAAACAGAAAATTTACTTCATTATACTATTTTAATAAAAGAAAATACATCTATGGGGCTTTTATTATTTTATTATTCAGTGACCGGCTCTCAATAAAACACAAAAGGAAGAAAAGAAAAAAAAAAGAGGAAAAAAAAAAAAAACAGATTAGTATCAAATTCTTGTGTGGGTTCCATTACATGAGGTTACGGGTCTTCCTTACATCTCATCAACTGAAAGGATAACAGTTATAAGTACAAAGTAGGGTGAAAAATATTATGCCAAGAATATAGCGAACACAAAATAACCATTGATAGTTAGTTAAGTTAAAACATTTACATAACGTAATTTGAATAAACAAATTATTTACATAGCAGAAACTAAAATATAGAAATTACGTAAATAAATAACCATAATACCACCTTGTCACGACCCAACTCCAAGGGATTAGGGTTGGAATCGCAACTTACTAAATAATTCTAATCGTAACAAATTAAATGGCGCAAGCGGAGGCAAAATGGAAGTAAAAAAATAATTAAACAGAAAATTTGCTTCATTCTACTATTTTAATAAAAGAAAGTACATCTATGGGACTTTTATTATTTTATTATTCAGTGATCGGCCCTCAATAAAACACAAAAGGAAGAAAAGAAAAAAGAAAAAAAAAGAAAAAACTAACGGATCAGCATCAAATTCTTGTGTGGGTTTCACTACACGAGGTTACGGGTCTTTCTTACATCTCATCACCTGAAAGGGTAACAGCTATAAGCACAGAGCAGAGTGAGAAATATTATACCAAGAGTATAGGGAACACAAAATAACCATGGATAGTTAATTAAGTTAAAATATTTACATAACGTAATTTGAATAAAAAAATTATTTACATGGCAGAAATTGAAATATTGAAATTACGTAAATAAATAACTATAACTACGGTACAAAACAAAATAGAACAAAGGTCATTGGAGTGACAATCAGAACAGAGGTCAATGGATCCATGACAAACAGAGGACCACAAAGTGGCCAAACAGAGACCAATGGTTATTTAAGTCCCCCAAGGCATGGGACTCTCATGGTGGTACTTACAAAATACAATTGGTTATAAAATCATTGTCAAATAATTTCTAAAAGTTAAACAAACATATCTATGGGTCTCAATTTAAGCAAATAGAATTTAGAAAACAATTAATGTAATCAAAATATAATATAATTTATAAAACATAGATTGCGTAAAATAAATTATGGTAACCCAAAACATATGTAAAATATATTATAGTGACTCAAGGTACAATATAACTCACCTTAATATTGACCCTTAGCCTTTACTTTCCACTATCACAAACCTTTTTACTATTAGTTTCGTACCTACAATATCTTGCGTGTTTTTTCCTCTCTTGTTTCACACTAATCTTGCGCGACTCCTCCCTATTTATAGGGAGGCAATAGTGTCATCAGGCCAACACGTATCCACAGCCCAAATCCCCCTTGATTTGATCATAAACCTCCATAGATTGATGCTTATCTAATTAACATTCGTAGTAATTATACTCTGGCCCAGTTCTTTAACATAATTATATAAACAAACTAATCCCTAATTAAATTACACTTTATCGCATATCAACATAAAATTAATTATTTATTTTACTATTACACCCATTATTATTATTATTATTGTGATTGGTTATGATCATACACCTAAGTGAGTCGTTTTTGACTTCTGAGATTAAATAGTTTTCTTGTGGACTTGATGGCTTATGAATTTCATAAGAACAAATAACCAAATTATTGTGGTCAGAAAATTTGTGGATTTAAATTTATTATTGAAGTTGTATCACATACCCAACCTATTTTGAAGACTTCATATGAGATGTCAATAAGAAAGTACTTTGATTTGTTAAAGCTAAGTAAGATCATGAATATCATTTGTCTATTTGGAGACATGTGGATTATTGGAAATATAAAGATTATTAGAAGATATGTGAATAACTAAATAAAAGTATATGTGATTGATAAGAGTAGTATGTTGGAGTTAATAAATTTTGTGGCTTAATATTACGAGGATGACTTCAAGGTCTACTATATTTTACTAAATAGCTTTTGATATGAAGTAGGATGAATTACAATTTGGGTTATTAACCACTAAATGAAAATGAGCTAAACTCTTGTAACGAGACAATCGAATGATGAGAAAAACGAATGATAAGAAAAGTTAATAGAAAAATGCAAGGCCATATGATTAATTTTCAAGTACAAACATCTTAAGTTTGGAGGACCAAACTTTTTAAAGGGGAGAGATTATGGCGATCACGCCACGTATAATATTTTACATTTAACTATCTAATTTAATTGTGAAATTCTCAATAAGGTAAAATTGACGATTGAATTATTTTAAATGTAACACCCTAAATGTTTAATTAACACCACAGGAATAACAAATTTAAAATAATAAATAATAATAAAATAAATATATAAATTTAATTTGGTATTAGGTTATCAAATATGTGATTAATTATTTGGGGCCAAATTAACACAATTATGAAATTATAATATTAGTTGGGCCAAATTAGAATTAAAGATTATATAAAAACAACTATAATGTATAGATTTGCTTGGGGGCCAAGTTAAGCAAGTTAATAGCAAATAAATTGAGAAGATTCGTAAATTTGCTAAGGAGATGGAAAGTGAGCCATCTGTACTGTCTAGGACTAGGGGGAGGTGACTCATCAATTTAGGGACATTAGTGTTGGGTGAGTCATCACCCAGGCCATGTGTATATAAAAAGGGAGGGGCTTGTGAGGTCAATACCAACGAAAAACAAAGAAAAAAAAGGAAAAGGGAATCAGCAGAAAAGAGAGCAAGGGAAGGGTCGAAAAACCAACGGAAATAGAAAGGAAATTATAAGACTCCATATTAAGGTGAGTTATATTATACCTTAAGTCACCATAATATATTTTATGTATGTTTTGAATTACCATGATTTATTTTATGAAAGTTATGTTTTATAACTTATATTTATATTTCAATTACGTTAATTATTTTCTAAACTCCAATTGCTTATATGAAACCCATGGCTATGTTTGTTTAAATTTTAGAAATTATTTGACAATGATTTTGTAAACAATTATTTTCTATAAGTACCACCATGGGAGTCCTATGCCTTGGGAGACTTAAATAACCATTGGCTTCTATTTGACCACTTTGTGATCCTCTGTTTGTCATGGATCCATTGACCTCTATTCTGACTGTCACTCCAGTGACCTCTGTTTTATTCTGTTATGTACCATGGTTATGGTTATTTATTTACATAATTTTTGGATTTCAGTTTTTGTCACTTAAATAATTTATGTATTCGAATTAAGTTATATTAATGTTTTACCTTCAATAACTATCCATGGTTATTTTGTGTCTCTTACACTTTTGCATAATATTTCTCACTCTGTTGTGTACTTATAGCTATTACCTTTTTAGGTGATGAGATGTAAGGAAGACCCGTAACCTCATGTAGTGAAACTTGCACAATTTGATACTGATTTGTTATTTATTTATTTATTTATTTTGTTACTGAGGGCCAGTCACTGAATAATAAAATAATAACAGCTCTATAGACGCATTTTCTTTTATCAAAATAGTAGAATGAAATTAATTTTCTGTTCCATTATTTTATTTCCTCCACTCCGCTTCCACCTGCGCCATTTAATTTGTTAAGATTAGAATCAATTAATAAGTTGCGATTTCAGCCCTAAACCCCTGGGGTTGGGTCGTGACAAAGGTGTCAGTCACTGAATAATAAAATAATAAAAGCCCTATAGATGTATTTTCTTTTATCAAAATAGTAGAATGAAGTTAATTTTCTGTTCCATTATTTTCTTTCCTCTACTCTGCCTTCACTTGCGCCATTTAATTTGTTAAGATTAGAATTAATTAGTAAGTTGCGATTCCAGCCCTAAGCCCCTAGGGTTGGGCCGTGACAAAAATGGTATCAGAGCAATGGTTCATTTAAGTTCTTTTATATAAAATCTCACGTTTATTCTGGTGATATAGGAATGTTCGAATTTAACGTTGATAAGGCATTTTGGGAGGATATTAGGGCTATCAATTTGGAGGATATTGTAGCAGAGCACCCCGCCCCCGCCTCACCGGAAGGATGGGGTGACTCAGAGGATATAGTTAGGAGACTGCATCCAGGCCTTGCCCAATTGATGGGTCAGCCAATATATATATAAACCGATCCTACTGACGTACCATACTTATTGTGGAGGCAGAGCCGTGCTTATATGTGCAGACAATATCTCAAACTAACTCACGTTTTCAACCTTGCCTCAGGATATGACCGCCCACACTACATCATTGGTCCTTTGCCCCCAGATTTTGTTGCCAAAATGGGAAATGTTTACCCCGAGGACTACATCTTCGCCAATGTCCCTAACTCATTGGAAATTATTAATATTGAAAATGTCGATTTTAGTAATGACTTATCATACATTGAGCAACCGGGATGGATCGTCAATCGAGCGTTTTGGGGCTACATACAGTCCGTTCTCGTTTACACCGTCCAGGTTGCATGGATTTGTTTTGATGTGGTACAGTTAGGATGGGAATTTGATCTTTTTATGCAACACTACTTTCTATGGTTGTTTGACTCACCACTCTAGATTTTGTAGAAGAAAATTCTTTTGTACGCTAACCATAATGAGTTCTGATCCTTTTTTTGTGGTTTTCTTTGTAGACCAAAAGGATGAGACACTAACATATTTTGACTTTTGGACAAGAATGTAATCTTAATTGTAAAAATAGTAAAGTTGGTATTTTATATATATTGCGCTATATATGCTTATATGTACATGCTGCGTTATGAATATAATGCCTCGTTTATTACTTTGTAGAATGGCCAGTAATAGTAATGGAAGCAAGTCATCGGTCAGTGACACTGAATCGATGGAAATAATCAGGGAAAAAGCGGTTACTAGCTTTTTGCAGGCCTTACAGACCAACATCAATAATGGGACACCAGAGAGGTGAGAAGAGCCAATTACAATAAAACAATTCCAGGATCTAAAACCGACCACATTTACCGGTGGTTCAGACCCAATGGTAGCAGACGCTTGGGTTTCAGACATGGAAAAGATTTTTCGCATTTTACCCTACACCGAAAGACAGAAGGTAACTTTCGCCACTTTCATTTTTAAAGATAATGTGCAGGAATGGTGGCTTCTCATCCTGGAAAAAGAAGAAATCGTAACTTGGACAAGATTCTTGGAAGTGTTTTATGCAAAATACTTCCTAGATTCATTGCGGAAACAAAAGGCGTCGGAATTCCTACATTTAAAGCAAGGAACCATGACGGTGGCTGAATACGAGAGCAAGTTTATCCAACTCGCTTGGTTTGCGACATACGTCATCCCCACCGAAGCTCGAAAAGCAAGGAAATTCGAAGCAGGATTAGATGCTGAAATCAAATATAAGCTTGAGGTTTTGAAATTACCAACCTATGCGAAAGTGGTAGGCCGAGCACACATTGTAGAAAAAGAAATTAAAGCCTTACGCTCCAGGGAACCAAGCCAAAAGAAACAATTTTGGGAAAAAGATAATAGAAGATCCGGTATTACGTCTGCCAAGAGGATGAATACGAACACAACCAGCTTAGGCAATCAAGGTTTTACCAACCCCAGAGGTAGCATCATTCTAACTTGCCCTACGTGTGGAAGGGCTCATAAGAGACAATACCATTGCGACAAGGGAGTATGCTTTAAATGCAGTCAAGTTGGCTACTTGCTGAGGGATTGTCCAAAGCTGACCAATCCTACAGCCAGCCCCTCTGGCCTAGTCAGAAAACCTACAGGACCTAAAAGAGAGATGAAGGACCAAAAACGCCAAGCAAGGGCTTTTGCCTTGGTACCTGGAAAACCAGAAGTTACCGAAAACGTTGTGTCAGGTATACTTTCTGTCTATGGTCATTTAGCCCTTGTCCTCATTGACTTTAGGTCAATTCATTCTTTTGTTGCACCACACTTTGCTGCCAAGCTGGCATCAACACCCGAACCCTTAGGATATATATTGTCTGTGTCTTGTCATTCTGGTAATTCTGCCTATAGTAATGATGTATACAGATCATGTACTATATCCTAAAAAAGAAAAACCTTATATGTAGACTTGATTCCCCTCCGCATTGGGAACTTTGATAATCTTAGGGATGGATTGGCTGACTGCCAACCACGCCTCTATTGCTTGTAAAGCCAAAAAGGTGTCCCTCAGGTTACCAAACCAACCTGAGCTTGTCTTTGTTGGAATCGAAATTTGCACCACTCCTTGTCTTATATCCTCTATGATCGCCCAACGACTTCTAAGAAAGAGTTGTTGTAGTTATATTTGTTATGTGATCGATACACAAAAAGCGGCCCCCACCGTTGATGCAATCCCCGTGGTTCGAGAATTTCTGGATGTCTTTCCTGAAGATCTAACCGGTACTCCGGTTGACCGAGAAATCGAATTCACCATTGAAACTCAACATGGTACCCAACCAATATCAAAAGCCCTTTACCGCATGTCAATAACGAAATTGAAAGAACTAAAGACTTAACTCTAGGAACTACTGGACAAAGGTTTCATTCGACCTAGTATCTCACCTTGGAGAGCTCCAGTATTGTTCGTGAAGAAAAAGGATGGCACGATGAGGTTATGTATCGATTACCGGGAGCTGAACAAGGTCACCATTAAGAATCGGTACCTTCTGCCACGAATTGATGACTGGTTTGATCAACTCCAAAGCGCCCAAGTATTCTCAAAAATCGACTTGTGTTCTGGCTACCATAAACTAAAAGTCAAAACGAAAAGTATCAAAAAGACTGCTTTCAGAACCCATTATGGGCATTATGAGTTTCTCGTCATGCCATTTGGCGTCACAAATGCTCCAGCGGCCTTCATGGACCTTATGAACCAAGTGTTCAAACCCTATCTTGACGAGTTTGTTATTGTCTTCATTGACAACATTCTCATATACTCCAAGTCACCGGAGGACCATGAGCGACACGTGCGAACAGTTCTGCAAGCACTACGTGATCACAAACTATACGCCAAGTTGAAGAAATGTGAATTTTGGATCACTAGTGTACACTTCCTCAGTTACGTCATTAACAAAGATGGCATCTCGGTTGACCTCCAAAAAGTTGCAGCAATTGTAGACTGGCCACAACCTACTAATGTGTTAGAAATACGAAGTTTCTTAGGTCTAGCTGGCTATTACCGACGCTTTATGCAAGATTTCTCAGAGATAGCATCACCCTTGACCCAACTAACTCAGAAGAACACACCCTTTGAATGGACTGACAAACAGGAGCGTTGCTTCAAAGATTTAAAAGAAGACTTGTGTCAGCTCCTATACTAGCACTCCCTGCAGGAACAGATGGGTTCGTCATTTATAGTGATGCCTCATATAATGGTTTGGGTTATGTTCTTATGCAAAATGGAAAAGTCATTGCTTATGCCTTGTGACAACTAAAGACTCACAAGAAGAACTGCCCAACTCATGATCTAGAATTGGCTCCGGTGATTTTCGCTCTCAAGATCTGGCGCCATTATCTCTACAACGCAACCTACGAGATTTACACTGATCACAAAAGTCTTAAATATCTGTTTACACAGAAGGAACTAAATATGAGGCAACAATGGTGGCTAGAATTTATGAAAGACTATGATGTAGAGATCTATCACCATTCAGGCAAAGCTAATGTGGTGGTAGAGGCACTGAGCCAAAAGACGACCAAAAGTTTGGCATGTGCTCTCGTTTCTCGCAAGATTCATGGGCTGCTCGCCAATATAACCGTAGAATCCACTTTGATTGAAGAAGTTAAACTACGCCAATGTGAAGATAAACTGTTAAAGAAAAGGTATAAGGAGCAAAAAAGTACGCCCGATCCCGACTTCACTATAAGCAATGGGATGCTAAAATTTCGGGATCGAATCTGCGTACCCGACATTCTGGAGCTCAAGAAAAAGATATTGGTAGAAGCTCATAGCTCGAGGTTTGCAATCCACCCTGGCAATACGAAGATGTATCATGATCTGAAGGAACACTACTGGTGGTCAGGAATGAAAAGAGACTGGCAAGCCACGTCTCCAAATGCCTACATTGCCAGCGTGTTAAAGCAGAACATCAGAAACCTGCAAGGATGTCGCAACCACTCCCTATTCCTAAGTGGAAATAGGAACACATCACTATGGACTTTGTGGTCGGGTTGTCTCAGTCAGTTTCAAAGAATGATGCAATATGGGTTGTAGTAGACCGTTTGACAAAGTCGGCTCATTTTCTACTAATCAAAATCACGTACTTCCTTACTAAGTTCGCCACTTTATACATCAAGGAAATCATTCGTTTGCACAGTATCCCAGTCTCAATCTTGTTTGACTGAGACCCACGATTTGTGTCCCACTTCTGGAACAAATTGAAAGAAGCTTTCGGAACAACGCTGAAGTTTAGCACTGCTTATCACCCACAAACTGATGTACAATCCGAAAGAACAATCCAAACTTTAGAAGACATGCTACATGTATGTGTGTTGGACCTCAAAGGTAACTGGAATGAGCACCTACCTTTAGTGGAATTCGTCTATAACAACAACTACCAAGCAAGCATTGGAAGGACACTGTACGAAACACTGTATGGAAGGAGGTGTCGATCACCTCTGTGTTAGGCGGAAGTTGAAGACAGGAGGTTATTAGGCCCTGAGATCATACAAATAACGAGTGATAAAATTCAACTCATCCAGCAGCGAATTCGCACTGCCTAGAGCCGCCAGAAAAGTTATGCAGATACACGAAGACAGGACTTGGAATTCCAAGTAGGGGATCATGTGTTCCTCAAGATCTCACCAACAAGAGGAGTTATTCGGTTTGGAAAGCGAGAAAAGTTAAACCCACATTACATCGGGCCATTCGAGATACTAGAAAGGATTGGTCCTGTAACATATCACTTTGCACTACCACCTGAACTGTCCAATGTTCACAATGTGTTTCATGTTTCGATGCTTCAGTGATATCTTCAAGATCTAGAGCATGTCGTGGAGTATAAGGACCTAAAGGTTCAAGAAGATCTCTCATATGAAGAACAACTAGTGCAGATTCTCGATCATCGTAATCAGGTTCTCCGAAACAAGACTATACCTCTTATAAAAGTCTTGTGGAGAAATCATCGAGTCGAAGAAACTACGTGGGAAATGGAAAGTCAAATGCGAGCCAAATACACGCACCTCTTCGAAAACTAAGGTGCGTCAAGTTTGAGGACAAACTTCTATTTAGGATAGGAGAAATGTGGCACCCTAAATATTTAATTAATACCACAACCAATGATGATGATAATAATAATAATAATAATAATAATAATAATAATAATAATAATAATAGTGGGTGTGACAGTAAAATAAATAATTAATTTTCTATTGGTATGCAATAAAGTATAATTTAATTAGGGAGTAGTTTATTTTTTTATCAATGAGTGGTATATAATTATGTTGAAGAAGTAGGCCAAAGTATAATTACCGCAAATGTTAATAAGATAAGTATCAATCTAAGAAGATTTATGATCAAAATCTAAGAAGATTTGGCTATGGACACGTGTTGGCTTGAGGGCACGGTTGCCTTCCTATAAATAGGGAGGAGTTGCTCAAGATTAGTGAAGAATATAGATTCGTAATTTATAGCGATACTTCATACAATGGTCTGGGTTGCATTCTTATGCAAAACAGAAAAGTCATTGTTTATGCCTCACAACAACTAAAGACTCACGAGAAGAACTACCCAACTAATGATCTAGAAGTGGTTGCGGCAATTTTCGCTCTCAAGATCTGGCGCTATTATCTCTACGGCGCAACTTGCGAGATTTACACTGATCACAAAAGTCTTAAATATCTGTTTATACAGAAGGAACTGAATATGACGCAACGACGGTGGCTAGAATTTATGAAAGAATATGATGTAGAGATCTATCACCATCCAAGAAAAGCTAACGTGGTGGCAGACGCACTGAGCCGAAAGATGACTAGAAGTTTGGCATGTACTCTTGTTTCCTGCAAGATTCATGGACTGCTCACCAATATAACCGTGGAACCCACTTCGATTGAAGAAATTAAAGTATGCCAATGTGAAAATAAACTGTTAAAGAAAAAGTACGACGAGCAAAGAAGTACGCCTGATCCTGACTTCACTATAAGTAATGGGATGCTAAAATTTTGAAATCAGATTTGCGCACCCGACATTCCGGAACTCAAGAAGAAGATATTGGTGGAAGCTCACAGCTCGAGGTTTGCAGTCCACCCTGGCAACACAAAGATGTACCATGATCTGAAGGAACATTACTGGTGGATAGGAATGAAAAGGCAAGCCATGTCATCAAATGCCTGCATTGTCAGCGTGTTAAAGCAGAACATCAGAGACCTGCAAAACTGCTGCAACCACTCTCTATACCTGAGTGGAAATGGGAACACATCACTATGGACTTCGTGGTTGGGCTACCTCAGTCAGTCTCAAAAAATGATGCAATATGGGTTATAGTCGACCGATTGACGAAGTCGGCGCATTTTCTACCAATCAAAATCATGTACTCCTTTAATAAGTTTGCCACTTTATACATCAAGGAAATTATTCCTTTGCATGGCACTCCAGTTTCAATTATGTCTGACCAAAACCCCCGTTTCATGCCTCACTTTTAGAACAAATTACAAGAGGTTTTGGGGACTATACTGAAGTTTAGCACTACTTATCACCCGCAAACTGATGGACAATCCGAAAGAACAATCTAAACTTTGGAAGACATGCTACGTGTATGTGTGTTGGACCTCAAACGTAACTGGGATGAGCACCTACCTTTAGTGGAATTCGACTATAACAACAGCTACCAAGCAAGCATTGGAATGGCACCGTACGAAGCACTATGTGGAAGGTGATGTCGATCATCTTTGTGTTGGATGGAAGTCGGGGACAGGAAACTGTTAGGCCCTGAGATCGTACAAATGACAAGTGATAAAATCTAACTCATCCAGTAACAAATTTGCATTGCCAAGAGCTGCCAGAAAAGTTATACAGATACACAAACACAGGACTTAGAATTTCAAGTAAAGGATCATGTGTTCCTTAAGATCTCACCAACAAGAGGAGTTATCAAATTTGGAAAGCAAGAAAAGTTAAACCCACGCTATATCGGGCCATTTGAGATACTAGAAAGGATTGGTCCTGTGGCATATCGACTTGCACTGCCACCTACACTGTCTAATGTCCACAATGTATTTCACGTTTCAATACTTCGACAGTATCTCCGAGATCCAGAACATGTTGTCAATTATGAGAACTAAGAAGCGCAAGAAGATCTCTCTTACTGTCATGACCCGAACCCACCCCTATGGGTTAAGGACATAACCGGCCAGTAATCAAGGGATTACCTACGGCCTCAAACCAAACAAGACATAACTCATCAGAGTAAAGGGGCCAAACGGAAGCAATTTCAAACTTTTGTCCATAGAGCTGTGCTTACATGGCACGTCATAACAATCCATACAAACATATGTTAATAACTCACATCAAGATATGTAATAACACAAAGTTATGTACATACAGGATCATTCAAGTCTAAGTCAGCCAATCAAAACTATATACAACTGTAAACCAAAGTTCTCGCCAACATGACAAAATATTGCAAACTAGCAAAAGGCAAAAACAAGTCTCGTGCGTGAGACGTATGGCTGACTCTTCAAAACCTTGGTTGTTTCTCACAAACTTCACTGAGGCTGGGTTTGAACCTCCCTTGGCTCACCTACAGACACATGAATGAGCGTGAAGCCCAGTGAATAATATCAAATGAAGAAGTTACACGAACGGTACTTAGAACAATATATGCACCAAACGGCCTTGGGCCCAATTCATATTTCTATCTAATATATATATATACATAGGTCAAATAACTGCGGTTCCAAACACATCGAACGGCCTCAGGCCCAATTCATTCATGTCAAACGGCCTTCGGCCCATTCATTCTTTCATTCATGTCAGACTGGCCTTTGGCCCATCCATTCTTTCATTCATGTCAAACTGGTCTTTGGCCCATTCATACATTCATTCATACCAAACTGGCATTCGGCCCATTCATACTTTCATTCATGTCAAACTGGCCTTTGGCCCATTCATACTTTCATTCATGTCAAACTGGCTTTCGACCCATTCATACTTTCATTCTTGTCAAACTGGCCTTTGGCCCATTCATTCTTTCATTCATGTCAAACTGGCATTTGGCCCATTCATACGAATTAACGAACTTATAAGACTTACATAGAAGTAAGTAATTGGACAAATAATGTACTTCAGATATCTTTATTAAGATATTACTCACAATGATCGACTGGATGATTTACCCTGTAGCTCGACCTTACACATTCCATGAACACAATGGGTCACAAACAATTCAATCTGTTCTTAATTCATACACCCCTCTTAGGCTTCTTTCTTATCCTTTTAACTTATTCATAATGCTCAATGCATGCCTAAGAGTACTTAGAAGTGAAAGAGAACGGAAAACGAAACACAGGACACATTTACAAAATTTCTGAAACAGGGGTCCCCGCTCGAGCGTGGACTTGCCCGCTCGAGCGGACCCATTAAGTCTGCAAAAGTATTGGTTGCTTCGATTCTACGCTCGAGCGTGAATTCGGACGCTCGAGCTGAAGGTCATTCTACATAGCTCCCCGCTCGAGCGTGAACTTCCTCGCTCGAGCAGACATCCATGTTTGTAAAAAGTTTTGGGAGCTCGTATTTCCCGTTCCAGCGGCGCCTTCCCCGCTCGAGCGGACATCCCAAATTCTGGAAAATCCATAAATGTTCTTGAGCTTCAAACTTGCGTTCAACTCAACATATCTTGCATATTATGGCTCAAACTTCACATATACATGTATCAACATGATCCAACACCAAATTTATTACATTATAAAGCTCAATTTCACAAATTAATCACATGCATGTCCCAAATTACACCAAACTTATTTCCACAAAACAAATTCATGCATTCAAAACTCATACCCTTATGATTTGTACATGCATGTGGGATATAACTTCCATTTTCAACTCAAATGGTGCAAATGGTGCAAATGGTGATCACAAGCATGAGCTTTAACCAAAATCCTACATGGATCATACATTTCATGCTCAACTATACAAATTCATGATAATTATACACATGTATGCATTCCAAGACTTCAAACTCAACAAATATAACACAATTCTTGTCCTTGATCACCATTCAACTTTGAATTCACAAAATTACAATATTAAACTCATGAATTCATAACCAATTGCTCACCTAGAAGCTCAATCTTCCCAATTTATGGCCAAATCTTGAGTTGGTCTACAAATTATTCAAGCTTCAAGATCAAAACTTCAATTGTTTCCCTCTCTCTCTCTAGCCGACCCTCTCTCTCTTTTCTTAGAGTAATTTCAGCCAAAATGAATAAAAGAGAGAAGTTGAGTGTGTAGTGCCCTTTTTTATATAAGTCCCATTAATCATAATTATTAATATTAAATAATTTGAGCACTACACCATCAATTTGATCTAATTAATCTGATCCGAATCAATTTTCAATTAAATTTCACCGTAGGCTCTAAAAATTACGTTAATCACAATGGCATAGTCAATTTCGGTTTCTGTGGCCGATAAGACCTTCAATTTTCAGTTTATAAAAGTAAGTTAAACAGATATTCCTACGGCGAACAGATGAAAATTCAAAACCATATATGTTCATACAAATGGCACACAAAATCATGTCAAACACATAATCATACTCATAATAAAGACCAATTAGCATAATACAGAACATGATTATCACACTTACGAAGAACAACCAGTACAGATTCTCGATCGTTATGATTAGGTTCTCAAAAACAAGACTATACCCCTTGTAAAAGTCTTGTGGCGAAATCATCATATCGAAGAAATTACGTGGGAAACGGAAAAATAAATACGAGCCAAATACCCGCACCTCTTCAAAAACTATGGTACGTCAAGTTTGAGGACAAACTTCTATTTAGAATGGGAGAAATGTGACACCCTAAATATTTAATTAATATCACAACAAATCACGATAATAATAATAATAATAATAATATAATAATAATAATAATAATAATAATAATAATAATAGTGGGTGTGATAGTAAAATAAATAAATAATTTTTGTTAGTATTAGATAAAGTGTAATTTAATTAGGGATTAGTTTGTTTATATAATTATGTTAAAGAATTGGGCCAAAGTATAATTACCACAAATCTTAATTAGATAAGCATCAATCTATAGAGATTTATGACCAAAATCTAGGGGGATTTGGGCTGTGGACACGTGTTGGCCTGATGGCACTATTGCCTTCCTATAAATAGAGAAGAGTTACGCAAGATCAGTGCAAAACAAGAGAGGAAAAAAACACACAAGATATTAGAGGTAGGAAACTAATAGTAAGAAGGTTTGTGATAGTTGAAAGTAAAGGCTAGGGGTCAATATTAAGGTGAGTTATATTATACCTTAAGTCACCATAATATACATTATACGTATGTTTTGAATTACCATAATTTCTTTTATACAAGTTATGTTTTATAACTTATATTTATATTTCAATTACGTTAATTATTTTCTAAACTCCATTTGCATAAATTAAAACCCATGGATATATTTGTTTAAATTTTAGAAATTATTTGACAATGATGTTGTAAACAATTATTTTCTGTAAGTACCACCACGGGAGTCCCATGCCTTAGGGGACTTAAATAACTATTGGCCTCTGTTTGGCCACTTTGTGGTCCTCTATTTGTCATGGATCCATTGACTTCTATTGTGACTGTCACTCCAGTGACCTCTATTCTATTTTGTTCTGTACCGTGGTTATGGTTATTTATTTACATAATTTCTGAATTTCAGTTTCTGTTACTTAAATAATTTGTTTATTCGAATTAAGTTATATTAATGTTTTACCTTAAATAATTATCCATGGTTATTTTGTGTCCCCTATACTCTTGGCATAATATTTCTCACTCTGCTATGTGCTTAGAGCTGTTACCCTTTCAGGTGACGAGATGGAAGGAAGACCCATAACCTCATGTAGTGGAACCTGTACAAGAATTTGATACTAATACATTATTTTGTTTTTCTTTCCTTTCTTTCTTTTGTTTTTTTTTACTGAGGGCCAATCATTGAATAATAAAATAATAAAAACCCTATAGATGTATTTTCATTTATCAAAATAGAATAATGAAGTTAATTTTTTGTTATCAAAAGGGAATCAGCAGAAAAAAATAGCAAGGGAAGGGCTGAAAAACCAACGGAAATAGAAAGAAAATTATAAGACTCAATATTAAGGTGAGTTATATTATATCTTGAGTCACCATAATATATTTTACGTATATTTTGAATTACCATAATTTATTTTATATAAGTTATGTTTTATAACTTATATTTATATTTCAATTACGTTAATTATTTTCTAAACTCTAATTGCTTATATAAAACACATAGATATGTTTGTTTAAATTTTAAAAATTATTTAACAATGATATTGTAAACAATTATTTTCTGTAAGTACCATCACGGGAGTCTCATGCCTTAGGAGACTTAAATAACCATTGGCTTATGTTTAGCCATTTGTGGTCTTCTGTATGTCATGGATCCATTGACCTCTGTTCTGATTGTCGCTCTAGTGACCTCTGTTCTGTTCTGTTCTGTTATATACCGTGGTTATCATTATTTTGCTTATATGATCTATGTATTATATGTTTGTTATTCAAAATGATTTTCGTATTTTATATTCTGTATTTTAATATCAAATTCTGTTTAGCCTAATAATTATCCATGGTGATTTTTATACCCTCATGCTCTCGGTATAATATTTCTCACTCTGCATGCGCTTATAGTTGTTTACCACTTTCAGGTGATATGTCGAGACCAGCGCATGGGGTAGGCACAAAGCACTTTATAATCATAATCTAGGCTCGGGCAATGAAACTAAATAGAAACTCTAATGTATATGTTCTGTTATTATTGAATAAAGTTTTGGGTACCCTTTTATTTTACTCTGCTGCACTATTAATTTGTTATGACTTCAGTTATTATCTTGTAGCAAGCCAAACCTGTCACGACCCACTCCTCGTACCCAAGGGTTAAGCATCGTGATGGCTAGTAACTGGAGCTAACTCCGGCCAATTCTTAAACAAATTAATAAACGCAAGCGGAAGTAATATTTAAGTAAGGGTACCAAAATAATCATTGGAGCTCTATTTTTATTACAAAATTATACTGACCAAAAAGGCCGATATTTACATAGAAAAATATCAATAAAAGTGTTGTGTGTGTCTATTCTGCAGTCTCGCGTCTAAGACTTTCCAAAAGCTATTTCTGAGTTGCATGTTTCCTGAAAATTGGTAAACAACTATAAGCACATGACAGAGTGAGAAATATTATACCAAGAGTATAAATGGCACGAAATAACCATGGATAGTTAGTTAGGCTAAAACATTTACATAACTCAATTTGGTACATAAATCATTTAAGTGGCAAAAGCTGAAATACAGATATTATGTAAGTAAATAACCATAACCACGGTACCGAACAGAACAAAACAGAGGTCACAGGAGTGACAGTCAGAACAGAGGTACGTATTCAAGATGTGGCTCGTACGGATTCTAGAGGTGGCTCCCACAATAGTGTAGCACTTAGCTCCACACAGCACTTTGCTCCGCACAGAACAGAGGTACGGATTCAAGAGGTGGCTCGTACGGATTCTAGAGGTGGCTCCCACAATAGTGTAGCACTTAGCTCCGCACAGCACTTTGGTCCGCACAGAACAGAGGTCAATGAATCAGAGGGCCACAAGGTAACCAAACAGAGGCCAATGGTTATTTAAGTCCCCAAAGGCGTGGGACTCCCGTGGTAGTACTTACAAAATATAATTGTTCATAAGGTCATAGTCAAATATTCTTTAAAATATAACCAAACATATCCATGGGCTTCCTTTTAAGCAAATAGGGTTCAGAAATAAAACCACGTAACTGAAACCTTTATAAAACATAACTTTTATTAATATACTAATAAAACATACTTGTATAAAATAGATTTTGGTAAGTCAAAACATACGTAAAATACATTTTGGTGACTCAAGATATAATATAACTCACCTTAACTTTAATACCCCACCATTTCCTTTAACTGTTAAAGACCCTTTCACCTTCTACTACTCTTTCTTTCTTCCTCTCTTCTTTTCTTTCCTTTCTTTCTTCTTTTCTTTTCTTTCTTTTCTTCTTTCCTTTCCTTCCAGCCGAATCACCTCCCTATTTATAGGGAGGTGAACCCAGTTTTTGGCCAACACGTGCCCCTTCCCAAATCAATCCGCAGATTCGATTATAATTATATAGATTCGTTCTTATCCTTAATAGATATTTAAGATAATTACCATTTGACCCAACATTTTAATATAATTATATAAATAAAATAATTTCTAATTAAATTACACTTTATCATATACCAACAGAAAATAAATTATTTATTTTACTACCACACACATTATTATTATTATTAATATTATCTATATTATTATTATTTATATTTTGACCCCTAAACTTTTAATAATTATATTATTTCACAAAATTATACATAATAATACAAAATAAATCATATATTTTTCTAACTATAATTAAATAATATTAGTATAAATTCTACAGAATAATTAAAAATCTGGGTTGTTACAATCTTCCCTCCTTTTAAAATTTTGTCCTCGAAATTTGTCATATGTGTAAGCTATTCGCTGCACACTCTGATAAATATATATATATATATATTAGATGATTAGTCTGATAGAAAATACTACATCAAAAAAAAAAAACTTTACCAAAAGTAACTCACTATCTAGTTGTCAAAAATTATTTTAGGCCAAAATAAGAAATAAGGAGCGACTTTAAAAACTTTTCACTCGTTTTGTTTACGATAAAAATAAATAAAAATAAAATAAAATGAGAACACAATGACAGAATCATATGCAAGAGTTGAAAAAAATTGAGATGAACTTTTCATTGATGGGAAATAGTTTTAAAAGTAGTATTTTTATAATTTGAATCCACTTTTAAAAAAAAAACATCAAAATAAATTTTTTTTTGAATACTAAATTGAAAATTATATGTATTTAATTATATTATAATTTTGGTGGATGCTTGGGCCCGACATCCTTCTTTTCTTGTTCTTCTTTTACTATAACAAATATAAATAATATCTAATATCCTTCACAAATTAGGCATACTAAAAAAAAAAAAATTATTATATATATAATCATATAAAATTATAATATAATTAAATCGACGAACAAAATATAATAATTCGGTACTAATTATCCGCTATCCTACTTCCTAAATGTGCATGTGTCTTATGCTCCAATGATGACTTTTTTTTTTTATAAACCATTGCTCTGATACCATTTGTCACGACCCGCTCCCCGTACCCAAGGGTTAAGCATCGTGATGGCCAGTAACTGGAGTTACCTCCGGCCAATTCTTAAACAAATTAATAAACGCAAGCGGAAGTAATATTTAAGTAAGGGTACCAAACTAATCATTGGAGCTCTATTTTTATTACAAAATTATACTGACCAAAAAGGCCGATATTTACATAGAAAAATATCAATAAAAGTGTTGTGTGTGTCTATTCCGCAGTCTCGTGTCTAAGACTTTCCAAAAGCTATTTCTGAGTTGCATGTTTCCTGAAAATTGGTAAACAACTATAAGCACATGGCAGAGTGAGAAATATTATACCAAAAGTATAAATGACACGAAATAACCATGGATAGTTAGTTAGGCCAAAACATTTATATAACTCAATTTGGTACATAAATCATTTAAGTGGCAGAAACTGAAATACAGATATTATGTAAGTAAATAACCATAACCACGGTACCGAACAGAACAGAACAGAAATCACAGGAGTGACAGTCAGAGCAGAGGTACGGATTCAAGATGTGGCTCGTACGAATTCTAGAGGTGGCTCCCACAATAGTGTAGCACTTAGCTCCACACAGCACTTTGCTCCGCACAGAACAGAGGTACGGATTCAAGAGGTGGCTCGTACGGATTCTAGAGGTGGCTCCCACAATAGTGTAGCACTTAGCTCCGCACAACACTTTGGTCCGCACAGAACAGAGATCAATGGATCAGAGGGCCACAAGGTAACCAAACAGAGGCCAATGGTTATTTAAATCCCCAAAGGCGTAGGACTCCCGTGGTGGTACTTACAAAATATAATTGTTTATAAGGTCATAGTCAAATATTCTTTAAAATATAACCAAACATATCCATGGGCTTCCTTTTAAGCAAATAGGGTTCAGAAATAAAACCACGTAACTGAAACCTTTATAAAACATAACTTTTATTAATATACTAATAAAACATACTTGTATAAAATAGATTTTGGTAAGTCAAAACATACGTAAAATACATTTTGGTGACTCAAGATATAATATAACTCACCTTAACTTTAATACCCCACCATTTCCTTTAACTGTTAAAGACCCTTTCACCTTCTACTACTCTTTCTTTCTTCCTCTCTTCTTTTCTTTCCTTTCTTTCTTCTTTTCTTTTCTTTCTTTTCTTCTTTCCTTTCCTTCCAGCCGAATCACCTCCCTATTTATAGGGAGGTGAACCCAGTCTTTGGCCAACACGTGCCCCTTCCCAAATCAATCCGCAGATTCGATTATAATTTTATAGATTCGTTCTTATCCTTAATAGATATTTAAGATAATTACCATTTGACCCAACATTTTAATATAATTATATAAATAAAATAATTTCTAATTAAATTACACTTTATCATATACCAACAGAAAATAAATTATTTATTTTACTACCACACCCATTATTATTATTATTAATATTATCTATATTATTATTATTTATATTTTGACCTCTAAACTTTTAATAATTATATTATTTCACAAAATTATACATAATAATACAAAATAAATCATATATTTTTCCAACTATAATTAAATAATATTAGTATAAATTCTACAGAATAATTAAAAATCTGGGTTGTTGCAAAACCTCCGGATACCGGGTTTGAGTCGTAACAAAATGTTATCATGACAAACAGAGGACCACAAAGTGGCCAAACAGAGGCCAATGGTTATTTAAGTCCCCCAAGGCATGGGACTCCCGTGGTGGTACTTACAGAAAATAATTGTTTGCACCATCATTGTCAAATAATTTCTAAAATTTAAACAAACGTATCTATGGGTTTCAATTTATGCAAATGGAGTTCAGAAAATAATTAACGTAATTGAAATATAAATATAAGTTATAAAACATAACTTGTTTAAAAGAAATTATGGTAATTCAAAATATACGTAAAATATATTATGGTGACTCAAGATATAATATAACTCACCTTAATATTGACCCTTAGCCTTTACTTTCCACTATCACAAACCTTCTTACTATTAGTTTTCTATCTCCAGTATCTTGCGTGATTTTTTCCTCTCTTGTTTCGCACTGATCTTGTGCAACTCCTCCCTATTTATAGAGAGGCAATAGTGCCATCAGGTCAACACGTGTCCACAGCCCAAATCTCCATAGATTTTGATCATAAATCTCCATAGATTGATGCTTATCTAATTAATATTTGCGTTAATTATACTTTGGCCCAGTTCTTTAACATAATTATATAAACAAATTAATCCCTAATTAAATTACACTTTATCGCATACCAACAGAAAATTATTTATTTATTTTACTATCGCACCCGTTATTTTTTTTTAATTCTTATTATTATTATTATATTATTATTATTATTATTATTATTATTATTATTATTATTATTATTATTATTATTATTATCGTGATTGGTTATGATATTAATTAAATATTTAGGGTGTCATATTTCTACCATTTTAAATAGAAGTTTGTCCTCAAACTTGACGTACCTTAGTTTTCAAAGAGGTGCGGGTATTTGGCTTGCATTTGATTTTCCGTTTCCTACGTAACTTCTTTGATACGATGATTTCGCCACAAGACTTTTACAAGGGGTATAGTCTTGTTTCTGAGAACCTGATCACGATGATCGAGAATCTGCACTGGTTGTTCTTCGTAAAAGAGATCTTCTTGCACTTCTTGGTTCTCATAATTGACAACATGTTTTGGATCTCGGAGATACCGCCGAAGTATTGAAACGTGAAATACATTGTGGACATTGGACAGTGCAAGTAGCAGTGCAAGTCGATATGCTACAGGACCAATCCTTTCTAGTATCTTGAATGGCCCGATATAGCATGCGTTTAACTTTCCTCGCTTTCCAAATCAGATAACTCTTCTTGTTGGTGAGATCTTAAGGAACACATGATCCTCTACTTGAAATTCCAAGTCTCGTCTTCGTTAGGGGTGAGCAGCGGATATACCGATCCGCCAAAACCGACCGAACCGAACCGATCCGCCGCATTTTGGACGGATGCGTGATGACGAGCGGACGGTTGCGGATTGATTTTCTTCAATCCGCCAATTTGGCGGACGGATGGCGGATTTGAGGTTCCTTTGGCCGCAACCGAACCGCCAAACCGCGAACACGTTTAGTAATTTATAAGATTTTGTGTTTTCAATTTGTTTAAATATTTTGTTTGTGTTTTCAATTGAAAAAGAATTTAAATATTCTGTTGAAAAAAAAGTTTTCAACTTAAATACATTTTTTGAATTGAAAAAAATAAACGTATTATTTATCTATATTTTTTGGTTTTTAAATCTAACTCTAAAAGTAATAAATAGAAAATATGATATATGCTGGTTGGTTTTTGTTTTCAAAAACATATATAAATGTAACAATACAAAGACATACAATCTCTACTACTGCTTTGCTCATAGTTTTGGTGGTTTGAATTGTTTTTATATTTTAAGAACCACATATTGTAATACTTTATGTGGATGAGGCATGTTGTGATTGTAATATGTGGATGAGGCATGCAGTGACTGTGATATTCTAAAGTTTCAAACTTTATTTCTTTGGATGAGGCTTGCAATAATTGTAATACTTTTTTAAGTCATTGACTGTAATATTTTCTTCTTTTTTTTCTTTTTTTTTTTTGAGGAAGTGTACAAGTTGAACTATGTTGAAAATTTATAAAATTTCAAACCGCCAAACCGATTCGCATCCATCCGCCAAACAGCCAATCCGCTTAATCCACATCCGCCGGATTGGCGGACGGATGCGGATTGATTTTCTCCAATCCGCCAATCTGGCGGACGGATGGCGGATTGGAGGTTTCGTGGCCGCAACCGACCCGCGCCCACCCCTAGTCTTCGTGTATCTGCATAACTTTTCTGGCGGCTCTGGGCAGTGCGAATTCACAGCTGGATGAGTTGGATTTTATCACTTGTCATTTGCACGATCTGAGGGCCTAACAGTTCTTGTCCCCAACTTCCGTCCAACACAGAGGTGATCAACATCTCCTTCCATACAAAGCTTCATACGGTGCCATTCCAATACTTGCTTGGTAGCTGTTGTTATAGATGAATTCTACTAAAAGTAGGTGCTCATCCCAATTACCTTTGAGGTCCAACACGCATACACGTAACATGTCTTCCAAAGTCTGGATTGTTCTTTCGAATTGCCTATCAGTTTGAGGGTGATAAACAGTGCTAAACTTTAGTGTAGTCCAAAAAGCCTTTTGCAATTTATTCCAGAAGTGAGACGCGAAACGGGGGGTCTTGGTCAGACACAATTGAAACTGGGGTGCCATGCAAAAGAATAATTTCTTTGATGTATAAAGTAGCAAACTTATTAAGAGAGTACATGATTTTAATTGGCAGAAAATGCACCGACTTCGTCAATCGGTCGACTATAACCCATATTGCATCCTTTTTTGAAACTGACTAAAGCAGCCCGACCATGAAGTTTATAGTGATGTGTTCCCATTTCCACTTAGGTATAAGGAGTGGTTGCAGCAGTCCTGCAGGTCTCTGATGTTCTGCTTTAACACACTAACAATGCAGGTATTTGGCGACGTGACTTGCTATGTCTGTTTTCATTCATGTCCACCAGTAATGTTCCTTTAGATCATGGTACATCTTTGTGTTGCTAGGGTGGACTACAAACCTTGAGCTATAAGCTTCCACCAATATCTTCTTCTTGAGTTTTAGAATGTCGGGTACGCAAATCTGATTTCAAAATTTTAGCACCCCATTGCTTAAGGTGAAATCAGGATCGGGCGTACTTCTCTGCTCCTTGTACTTTTTCCTTAAAAGTTTATCTTCACATTGGCGTGCGCTAATTTCTTCAGTCAAGGTAGGTTCCACAGTTATGTTGGCGAGCAGTCCATTGATCTTGCGAGAAACAAGGGTACATGCCAAACTTTTGGTTTTCTTTCAGCTCAGTGCGTCTGTAGCTCGACTTCTTCGCGCCCCCTTTCGGAAGTTTGAAAGAAGCCCTACAGTTCGGACTCCCGCGATTCTGAATCTAATCTCACAAGTGTAATGTGAAATTGATAAACACCAAAGAGTCCAAATCCGGCAAATCGTTTGAAAAATTGATTTTGAATCAAAAATGCCAAAATTTGATTGCTTTGCCAGATAAAGAGTTGCCACCTAAATATTTTAGGAAATTTAGGAAACCCATGACTCGTGCCAAAGACCACGTATCCGTCATCACCAAGATTTTCTCAGCTCGGGAACTTAGGTACAAGAGGGGAAGGTCATAAATACATTTGAGTATCCCCGCTAGCCTGATCAAAGATCAGCCTCTACTAATCATGATATGATTTTTATCAACATTATATGCTCTTGTTCCGGTTTATTAGGCTAGCATGTACTACGTGATATGCACATACACAAGGTATAGATTAGCTTACCCAAATTGGAACAATTCAATTTCATATTTGTTTGAAAAGGGTTTGATTTTGCCACTTAACAAAGTGGGCTTTAAAGTTTGCGAATTTGCCACTTAACAAAGTGGGCTTAAAATGTACATTCATTGAATCGTTCTAATTCAAACAACAAGCTTTCATCCACATGCGCTCAAACAGTTATAGCAAGTAAGCACTTAACCTCATGGTAAGCATGCTAGTCATGGCAATCACTCACACTCATGCAAGTATGCTAAAGCACTAAAAACTCACCTAGTACTCCAAGCCAAGAGAAAACAAAGGACTCAAAAAAATATGCATGATTCCTAACATATGCAAGATGACTAATGCAACGAATGCAATTGCCATGACCCAACCCCAGGGGCTTAGGGTTAGAATCACGACTTACTAACTTATTCTATTCATAGCAAATTAAACTGCGCAAGCGGAAATAAAAATAATTAAACAGAAAATTACTCCATTTTACTATTTTATTAAGAGAAAATACATCTAGAGAGCGTTTATTATTTTATTATTCAGTGACCGGCCCCGAGTAGAAACAAAAAGGAGCAAAAATATTAAAGAAAAAAAAAAGAAAGACAAAATAGTGGTTCAACATCAATCCTTGTACGGGTTTCATTACGTGAGGTTATGGGTTTCCCCTACATCACGTCACCTGAAAGGGTAACAGCTATAAGCACATAGCAGAGTGAGAAATATTATGCCAAGAGTATAGAGAATACAAAAAAATCATGGATAGTTAGTTAAGCCAAAACATTTACATAACTCAATTTGGTGAATAAATAATTTAAATGGCAGAAACTGAAATTCAGAAATTATATAAATAAATAACCATAACCACGGTACGGAGCAGAGGTCACAGAAGTGACAATCAGAACAAAGGTCAATGGATCCATGACAAACAGAGGACCACAAAGTGGCCAAACAGAGGCTAATGGTTATTTAAGTCCCCCAAGGCATAGGACTCCCGTGGTGGTACTTACAAAACATAATTGTTTAGAAGGTCATAGTTAAATATATACTAAAATTTAAACAAACATATCTATGGGTTTTATTTTAAACAAATAGAGTTCAGAAAATAACCCACGTAATTTAAATATTAATATAATTTACAAAACATAACTTATATAAAATAAATTATGGTAAGTCAAAACATACGTAAAATATTATAGTGACTTAAAGTATAATATAATTCACCTTAATATTGAGTCTTACTAATTCCTTTCTATTTTTGCTGTATTCTCTTGCTTCTATCTCTCTCTCTCTTTTCTTTCCGCTTGATCCCTTACTATTTCACAGGCCCCTCCCTTTCTTATATACACGTTGCTTGGTGCTGATTCATCCCATTATGATGAACCCATGTTGATAACTCACCTCTCATATTTGTTTAGATGGCACAGGTGGCTTAATACTATATCTCTAGGACAATTGTCAAATCTCCTCTAATTAATGTTTGATTTGCTAATCCCCAGAAAATCTTCTACATCGTATATTAGATAAAGGCAAATTGAATCTCTTATTTATTTATTTATTTATTTATATATATATATATATATATATTATTTTGCCTTAATTTTACATTGACTCTAATTAATAAATTAAATTATATTTTGTAGCATATCATCATAATATTAATTATTTTGTTTTACTATTACATATTATTATTATTCTTATTCTATATATTTATTTTATTATTATTGTCATTATTATTTATTTATTAAATAATATATTACCACATAGAACCATAATTATATATAATTATAAATATTTATGTGGTATTTAATTAAACAATCAGGGTGTCACATTTCTCCCCTTTTAAAAGGAAGTTTGTCCCCAAACTTGATGTACCTTAACTTTCGAAGAGGTGTGGGTACTTGGCTCGCATTTGACTTTTAGTTTCCTACGTCGCTTCTTTGATTCGATGATTTCTCCATAAAACTTTTACCAATGGCATGGTTTTGTTTCAGAGAACTTGATCACGACGATCGAGAATCTGCACTGGTTGCTTTTCATAAGAGATATCCTCTTGAACATCCAGGTTCTCATAGTTGACGACATGTTTTGGATCTTAGAAATACCATCAGAGCATTGAAACGTGAAACACATTGTAGACATTGGATAGTTCAGGTGGTAGTGCAAAGCGATAGGCTATAGGACCAATCCTTTCCAGTATCTCAAATGGCCCGATGTAACGTGGGTTTAGCTTTCCTCGCTTTTCAAATCAGATAACTCCTCTTGTTGGTAAGATCTAGAGGAACACATGATCCCCCATTTGAAATTCCAAGTCCCATCTCCGTGTATCTGCATAACTTTTCTGGCGACTCTGAGCAATGCAAATTCGTTGTTGGATGAGTTGGATTTTCTCACTTGTGACTTGCACGATCTTGGGGCCTAACAATTTCCTGTTCCCGACTTCTGTCCAGCACAGAGGTGATCGATATCTCCTTTCATACAGAGCTTCATACGGTGCCATTCCAATGCTTACTTGGTAGCTGTTGTAATAGGCGAATTCCACTAGAGGTAAGTGTTCATCCCAGTTACCTTTGAAGTCTAACACGCACACACGTAACATGTCTTCCAACATCTGGATTGTTCTTTCGGATTGTCCATCAGTTTGTGGGTGATAAACAGTGCTAAACTTCAGTGTGGTTCCTAAAGCTTCTTGCAATTTGTTCCAGAAGTGAGACACGGAACGGGGGTCTCGGTCAGACACAATTGAAACTGGGATACCATGCAACCGAATGATTTCCTTGATGTATAAAGTGGGAAACTTATTAAGGGAGTACATGATTTTGATTGGCAGAAAATGCGCCGACTTCGTCAATCGGTCTACTATAACCCATATTACATCATTCTTCGAAAATGACTGTGGTAGCCCGACCACGAAGTCCATAGTGATGTGTTCCCATTTCCATTCAGGAATAGGGAGTGGTTGCAGCATTCCTGCAGGTCTTTGATGTTCTGTTTTAACACGCTGACAATACAGACATTTAGAGATATGGCTTGCTATGTCTCTTTTCATTCCTATCCACCAGTAATGTTCCTTTAGATCATGATACATCTTGGTGTTGCCAGGGTGGATTGCAAATCTTAAGCTATGAGCTTCCACCAATATGTTCTTCTTGAGTTCCGGAATGTCGGGTACACAAATTCGATTTCGAAATTTTAGTATCCCATTGCTTATAGTGAAATCAGGATCAGGCGTACTCCTTTGCTTATCGTACTTTTTCTTCAAAAGTTTATCTTTACATTGGCGTGCTCTAATTTCTTCAATCAAGGTAGGTTCTACGGTTATGTTGGCGAGCAGCCCATTGATCTTGCGGGAAATGAGAGTATATGCCAAACCTCTAGTCGTCTTTCGGCTTAGTGCGTCTGCCACCATGTTAGCTTTGCCCGGATGGTGATGGATATCTACATCATAGTCTTTCATAAATTCTAGCCGCCGCCGTTGCCTCATATTCAGTTCCTTCTGTGTGAATAGATATTTAAGACTCTTGTGATCAGTGTAAACCTTGCAGGTTGCACCGTAGAGATAATGACGCCAGATTTTGAGGGCAAAGATTATCGCAACCAATTCCAAATCATGAGTCGGGTAGTTCTTCTCATGAGTCTTTAATTGTCGCAAAGCATAAGCAATGACTTTTCCGTTTTGCATGAGAACGCAACCCAAACCATTGTCTGAGGCATCACTATAAATTACGAACCCATTTGCTCCTGCAGGGAGTGCTAGTATAGAAGCTGACACAAGTCGACTTTTTAATTCTTGGAAGCAACACTCCTGTTTATCAGTCCATTCGAAGGGTGTATTCTTCCGAGTTAGCTGGGTCAAGGGTGATATTATCTTTGAGAAATCTTGCATGAAACGTCGATAATAGCCAACTAGACCAAACAAACTTCGAATTTCTGATACATTAGTAGGTCGTGGCCAGTCCACGATTGCTGCAACTTTTTGGGAGTCAACCGAGATACCATCTTTGTTAATGACGTGACAGAGAAAGTGTACACTAGTGATCCAGAATTCGCATTTCTTCAACTTGGCATAAAGTTTGTGATCACGTAGTGTTTGTAGAATCGTTCGCAAGTGCTGCTCATGGGCCTCTGGTGACTTGGAGTATATGAGGATGTCGTCAATGAAGACGATGACGAACTCATCAAGATAGGGTTTGAACACTCGGTTCATGAGGTCCATGAAGGCTGCTGGAGCATTTGTGATGCCAAAAGGCATGACAAGAAACTTGTAGTGCCCGTAACGAGTTCTGAAGGTAATCTTTGCAATGCTTTCCGTTTTGACTTTTAGTTGATGGTAGCCAGAATGCAAGTCGATTTTAGAGAATACTTGGGCGCCTTGAAGTTGATTGAACAAGTCATCGATTTGTGGCAGAGGATACCGATTCTTGATGGTGACCTTGTTCAGCTCCCGGTAATCAATGCATAATCTCATCGTGCCATCATTTTTCTTTATGAACAATACTGGAGCTCCCTAGGGTGAGGTACTAGGTCGAATGAAACCTTTGTCCAGGAGTTCCTGGAGTTGAGTCTTCAGCTCTTTCAATTCTGTCATCGACATGCTATAAGGAGCTTTTGATATTGATTGTGTGCCAGGTTGGGTTTCAATGGTGAATTCGATTTTCCGATCAACCGGAATACCGGGTAGATCTTCAAGAAATACATCCGAGAATTCTCGTACGACGGGGATCACATCAACGGTGGGGGCCTCTTTTTGTGTATCGATCACATAACAAATATAACCACCACAACCCTTTCTTAGAAGTTGTTGGGCTGTCATGGAGGATATAATACCAGGAGGGTTGGAAACTCCAGTCCCATCAAAGACAAGCTCGGGTTGGTTTGGTAACCTGGGGGAGACTTTTTTTGGCTTTACAATCAATAGAGGCGTGGTTAGCAGCCAGCCAATCGATACCTAAGATCACATCAAATTCCCAATGCGGAGGGGAATCAAGTCTACATATAGGGTTTTGCCTTCTAAGGATATAGTACATGATCTGTATACCTCAGCACTACAGGCAGAATTACTAGAAGGAAAAGATACAGATAATATATATCCTAAGGGTTCGGGTATTGATGCCAGCTTGGCAGCAAAGTGTGGTACAACAAAAGAATGAGTTGACCTAGAGTCAATGAGGACATGAACTAAATGACCATAGACAGAAAGTGTACCTGACACAACGTTTTCAGTAACTTCTGGTTTTCCAGGTACCAAGGCGAAAGCCCGTTCTTGGCATTTTTGGTCTTTCCTCTCTCCTCTAAGTCCTGCAGGTTTTCTGACTGGGCCAGAGGGGCTGACTGTAGAATTGGTCATCTTTGGACAATCCCTCAGCAGGTGGCCAACTTGACCGCATTTAAAGCATGCCCCCGTGACTCGATAGCATTGTCCCCAATGAGCCTTCCCACAAGTAGGACAAATTGGAATAGTGCCATATCGGGGGTTGGTAGGACCCTGATGGCCTGAACTAGTTATGCCCGTATTCACCTTTTTAGGAGGCGCAACACCGAGTCTTCTGTTGTCTCTTTCCCAGAATCGCTTCTTGTAACTTGGTTCCCCAAAATGTGAGGCTTTAATCTCATTTTCTGCAATGTACGCCTAGTTTACCACTTCTGCATAGGTTGACAATTTCAAGACCTCAAGCCTATCTTTAACTTCAGCATCCAATCTTGCTTCGAATTTTCTTGCTTTTCGAGTTTCGGTGGGGATGACGTACGTCGCAAACTGAGCGAGTTATGTGAACTTGCTCTCGTATTCAGCCACCGTCATGGTTCCTTGCTTTAGATGTATGAATTCTGATGCCTTCTATTCCCGCAATGAATCTGGGAAGTATTTTTCGTAAAATACTTCCAAGAATCTTGCCCAAGTCGTAATTTCTTCTTTTTTCAGAGTGAGAAGCCACCATTCCTGTGCATTGTCTTTGAAAATGAAAGTGGCGAAAATTACCTTCTGTCTTTCGATGCAGGGTAGGGCGCGAAAAATATTTTCCATGTCTTTAACCCAAGCGTTTGCTACCATTAGGTCTGGGCTGCCGGTAAATGTGGTGGGTTTCAGATCCTGAAACTGTTTTATGGTAACCGGCTCTTCTCGCCATTCCGGCATCCCATTGTTGATGTTAGTCTATAAGGCTTGCAAAAAGCTAGTAACCGTTCTTTCCATTATTCTTTCCATTGATTCAGTGCCACTGACTGATGACTCGCTTCCGTTACCATTATTGGTCATTCTACAAAGTAATAAACGAGGCATTACATTCACAACGCAGCATATATGTAAGCATGTGTAGCGCAATCTATATCTATATAAAATGCCAACTTTACTATTTTTTCAATTAATATTACATCTTTGTTTCAAAAGCCAGAATATGTTAGTGTCTCATCCCTATGGTAAACAAAAAAAAAAAAAACAACAACAACAACAACAACAAAAAGGGATTAGAACACATCATGGTCAACATACAAAAAGCTTTTTTTTTACCAAATCTAGAGTAGTGGGTCAAATGGGCCAAACAACCATGGGAAATAGTGTTGCATAAAATGCTCAAATTCCCATCCTAACTGGACTACACCAAAACATATCCACGCTGCTTGGACTGTGAAAATGGGGATAGACTGTATATATCCCAAAAATGCTCGATCTACAATCCAGCCGGGTGTCTCGACATATGACAAGTCATTATTAAAGTCAACATTTTGAATGTTAATGATCTCCAACGGGTTAGGGACAATGGTGAAAATATAGTCCTCGGGGTACACGTTCTCCCTGCTGGCCACAAAATCTAGGGTAGAGGGCCTATAATATAGTGCGAGCGGTTATATCCCAGGGCAACGCAGAGGACACGAGTGGGTCCAAGAAAACGTCTGTAGGCACAGCTTTGCCTCCATAGTAAATATAGGACATCAGTAGGATCGGCTTATATATAGATTGGCCGACCCATCAATTGGGCAAGGCCTGGATGCAGTCATTTGATTATATCCTCTGAATCTCCTAACCCTCAGGTGAGGCGGGGGCGAGGTGCTCTGCTAAAATCTCATCTAAATTAATGGCCCCGAGCTCATCCCAAAATGCATCATCAAAGTTAATCTCTGACATTCCTACATCACCAGAATAAACGTAAGATTTTACACAAAAAGACGAACGTTGCGGGTAAATATTTATTATTATTTTTATTTTATTTTATTATGTTTATGTAGCTATATAGTTTTATTTATAACTTTTCGAACTTTCCGATCAAATTAAAATAGCATTTTTTTTTGAACCATTGCTCTGATACCACCTTTGTCACGACCCAACCCAGGGGCTTAAGGTTAGAATCGTAACTTACTAACTTATTCTATTCGTAGCAAATTAAACTGCGCAAGCGGAAATAAAAATAATTACACAAGAAATTACTCCATTTTACTATTTTAATAAGAGAAAATACATATAGAGAGCGTTTATTATTTTATTATTCAGTGACCGACCCCGAGTAGAAACAAAAGGGAGCAAAAATATTAAAGAAAAAGAAAAGAAAGACAAAATAGTGGTTCAACATCAGTCCTCGTGCGGGTTCCATTACGTGAGGCTATGGGTTTCCCTTACATCACGTCAACTGAAAGGGTAACAGCTATAAGCACACAGCAGAGTGAAAAATATTATGCCAAGAGTATAGGGAATACAAAATAACCATGGATAGTTAGTTAGGCCAAAACATTTACATAACTCAATTTGGTGAATTAATCATTTAAGTGACAGAAACTGAAATACAGAAATTATATAAATAAATAATCATAACCACGGTACAAAACAGAACAGAGGTCACAGAAGTGACAATCAGAACAGAGGTCAATGGATCCATGACAAACAGAGGACCACAAAGTGGCCAAACAGAGGCTAATGGTTATTTAAGTCCCCCAAGGCATAGGACTCCCGTGGTGGTACTTACAAAACATAATTGTTTATAAGGTCATAGTCAAGTATATACTAAAATTTAAACAAACATATCCATGGATTTCATTTTAAACAAATAGAGTTCAGAAAATAACCCACGTAATTGAAATATTAATATAATTTACAAAACATAACTTATATAAAATAAATTATGGTAAATCAAAACATACGTAAAATATACTATGGTGACTCAAGGTATAATATAACTCACCTTAATATTGAGTCTTATTAATTCCTTTCTATTTTTGTTGTATTCTCTTGCTTCTATCTCTCTTTCTCTGTCTCTTTTTTCTTTATGTTTGATCCCTTACTATTTCACAGCCCCCTCCCTTTCTTATATACATGTTGCTTGGTACTGATTCATCCCATTATGATGACCCCATGTTGATGACTCACCTTTCCTATTTGTTTAGATGGCACATGTGGCTTAATACTATATCTCCAGGACAATTGCCAAATCTCCTCTAATTAATGTTTGATTTGCTAATCCCCAGAAAATCTCCTACATCATATATTAGATAAAGGCAAATTGAATCTCTTTTTTATTTATTTATATATATATATATATATATATATTATTTTGCCTTAAATTTACATTGACTCTAATGAATAAATTAAATTATACTTTGTAGCATATCATCTTAATATTAATTATTTTGTTTTACTATTACATATTATTATTATTCTTATTCTATATATTTATTTTATTATTATTGTCATTATTATTTATTTATTAAATAATATATTACCACACACAACCATAATTATATATAACTATAAATATTTATGTAGTATTTAATTAAACAATTAGGGTGTCACAGAAATAATACAACTAAAATAGACTCGGCTACTTAACATGTTATTTGCAACAATTTCATAGCATGCGTTTAAACACGTATTCAATGAGGTATTGAAACGACAATACAGTTAGAATGATGAACCGAGCCTCGATGCATGCAATATAAATGAATGGATGCAAACATACAATATGCTAAATGAAACATGATGCCCCTAATCTAACCATCAAAAGCGGATAAGTAAAACGGTGAAAGACGTAGAGTTGAAAGACGTACACGTTATTACATTACGCTCTCGCGAAGGAGAGTCCGAATAAATAAACTAAGTTAACTAGCTAACTAATGAAAGCTAAGCTAAACCTAATTATTACAAACCAAAAATGAAATAAATAACTGGCTAAACTAATAATTACAACACAATTGAATGAATTAGCTTGCTAATTAATTACATGATTACAACACAATTGCAACTAAGTAATTAAACTAAGCAATTAACTATTTTGCCTCGGGAAATGAAAGATGTGCATGTGCATGTGCATACTCGGATTCCACCCGAAAAGATCACTGTTTTGCTCCCAAATGCCTCTGTTTGCATAGTTGAACATTTCTAGAACCATTTTGCTGCACCTTACCAACACTCTGCTGAGATTTTCATCAGTGGCCAGCCAGCCAAAGATGAAGTTTGCCGGCCACCTGCCGGCCATGAAAGTGGCCTGCTGGCCATCAAAGGTGGTCTGTCGGCCACCTGCCGACCATGGAAAGTGGCCTACCGGCCATTGATGCACAGATTCATCTTGCTGCAACAGAGGACAAACAGAGCATATACAGGGTAATTCAAGTGTTTGTTTGCACAACTTACCCCTCATTTTCATGAACAAATCCAAGGAGTTACGAACTTAAGCCATAAACCACCAACCCAAGCAATTTTATTATATGATGGCTTGTGACTTAAGATGTGCAAGCTCAATACATGCAAAACAAGACACAAGCCTTCTCCCTTTCATGAAAGATCAAGGGAAGAAGGTGACCTTAGAAACTTGGATCATTTCATCACTAGCAAGTATGAAATGGTCCAAGTTCCATGTGTTCAATTAACGGCCGATTAAACACACCAAAACACAATCAAATTCTTATCTTGCTCAATTTTAGTTCCAAGTTCACTCATTTTTACTTATCAACCATTCTTTAACCAATTAAGACCATCGGTGAGTTAAGTCCTCTAAAAGAAAAAGAAGTGTCAATCAATGGGTAGTTTAAGGCAAGAGAGAGGTGTCATGCTGTTGGTAATGAACCCCCAAAAGAGGATTAAACCATTAAGCATGGACCTCAATCTCAAGCTTAAACAATCCCAAGATTGAAACAACCCTCAAAGCAAACAAAAAGTTAAGAAATAAGGGAGGTTGCAGAGATTATGCTTGCTGAAATTAAGTGAAAAAAGCACTAAAACAATGCAATCAACTCAAACAAGTGGTGTCTAAAGGCTTAAGACACTAAGCTTGTGAGGACTATTACACTACAAGCATGCCAAACAAAGCTCAAATGACTTAACCAACCCAAAATAGAGTTAAAACAGTCTAAATCAAAGGTTAAAACATGCTGTAATAGAGCTAAAATAAGCTAGAAAAATAAGCTAACACATAAAACTAACTAGACTAGCAAACAAGACACAAGGAGGGCAGGCTAACCCCTCCAAATTTGGACTTCAAAATATGATTTTGGCCACTGAAAAAGCTCTGAAAATCAGTGTTTAAAATCTTGGAAAAAGATAGTTTGAAAGTGGGAAACAAATGTGGAAAGGCCTTACAAGTAAGGTACAAAGAAGGGTGAATCACCCCCTACCTTTAAATGGCCTATAACCACAAATTTCAGCCCACAAAGACAGAGTTTTTATAGCCTAAAAATAACCCAAAATCAGTGGGAAAAAGATAGAAAAACAAGTATGCAAAGCAAGCTAAACAAACAAATATTATACCTCTTGAAGAGAAGAGTAATTCCAAGCTACAAAACCAAGCAAGTACACCCTCTAGAGCTCAAAGCAAGCTCAAGAACACCTGAGCTCAAAGATGAGAAGATTTGGTTAAGGGTGTATAGGCAAAGGTTTAGGAATTAGAAGCTAAAGTGTAGAGAAATGCTAGAGAGAGAGAGAGAATTGTAGAGAGAGAATTGTAGAGAGAGAGGAAAATTTTTGAGTTCTAAATTTTCTAACCTTGCTACGGGAGAGAGGGGGTCTCTATATATAGAAAACATGAAATTCCCTCAAGGAGATCTAGCCCTACACGTGGGGATAGATGGGTACATCTGTGCAAATAACTGGCACAACTGGCATAAAATATCTACAAAATACACTGGTAGCTGGCAACCCAAAAGTGATAGCCAGAAGCCTCAAAAAGTGGCCAGCAAGCCACCAAAAGCTGCAGGCTTGAAGGACATAGGCTTGGTCCAAAGCTGAGTTTGAAAGGCTATCAAGTTGAAAGGCTCAAAGTTGTGGCATTCCGCTGAGGACTTCGAGCACTTGGCGAGCAAATAGACTCATCATCGGGTGTGTATGCAAGGACGTCCAAGTCGTAAGGGCCGTCAAAAATGGGATGTCTACAGCGTCTGCCACCACTTTAGCTTTGCCTGAATGGTGATAGATCTCTACATCGTAGTCTTTCATAAATTCTAGCCACCGTCGCTACCTCATATTTGGTTCCTTCTGTGTAAACTGATATTTAAGACTCTTATGATCAGTGTAAATCTCCCAAGTTGCCCTGTGGAGATAATGACGCCAAATCTTGAAGGCAAGATCACCGCTACCAATTCTAGATCATAAGTTTGATAGTTCTTTTCATGTGTCTTTAGTTGTCGCGAGGCATAAGCAATGATTTTTTCATTTTGTATAAGAACGCAACCCAGACCATTGTATAAAATATGGCTATAAATTACAAACCCATTTGCTCCTGTAGGGAGTGTTAGTATAGGAGTTGATACAAGTCTACTTTTTAACTCCTTGAAGTAACGCTCCTGTTTATTAGTCCATTCAAATGGTGTGTTCTTCTGAGTTAGCTGGGTCAAGGGTGATGCTATCTTTGAGAAGTCTTGCACGAAGCGTCGATGATAGCCAGCTAGACCCAAGAAACTTTGAATTTCTAACACATTAGTAGGTCGCAGCCAGTCCACGATTGCCGTAACTTTTTGAGGGTCGATCGAGATGCCATCTTTGTTAATGACGTGACCGAGGAAGTGTACACTAGTGATCTAGAATTCACATTTCTTCAACTTGGCATAAAGTTTGTAATCATATAGTGTTTGTAAAACTGTTCGCAAGTGTTGCTTGTGGTCTTTCGATGACTTGGAGTATATGAGAATGTCATCAATGAAGACAATTACGAACTCGTCAAGATAGGGTTTGAACACTTGGTTCATGACATCCATGAAGGTCGTTGGGGCATTTGTGACGCCAAATAGCATGACGAGAAACTCGTAGTGCCCGTAACGGGTTCTGAAGGCAGTCTTTTCGATACTTTCTGTTTTGACTTTTAGTTAATGGCAGCCAGAATGAAAGTTGATTTTTTAGAATACTTGGGCGCCTTGAAGTTGATCGAACAAGTCATCGATTCGTGGCAGAGGGTACCAATTCTTAATGGTGACCTTGTTCAGCTCCCGGTAATCAATGCATAATCTCATTGTGTCATCATTTTTCTTTACGAACAGTACTGAAGCTCCCTAGGGTGAGGTACTAAATCGAATGAAACCTTTGTCCAAGCGTTCATGGAGTTGAGTCTTCAGTTCTTTTAATTTTGTCATTGACATACGGTAAGGAGCTTTCGATACCGATTGTGTACCAGGTTAGGTTTCAATGGTGAATTCGATTTTCCGGTCAACCGGGGTACCAGGTAGATCTTCAGGAAAGACATCTGGGAATTCTCGAACCACAGGGATTGCATCAACGGTGGGGACCTCTTTTTGTGTATCGATCGCATAACAAATATAACTACAACAACCCTTTCTTAGAAATCGTTGGGCTGTCATAAAGGATATAAGACAAGGAGGGTTGGAAACTCTAGTCCCATCAAAGACAAGCTCGAGTTGGTTTGGTAACTTGAGGGAGACCTTTTTGGCTTTACAATCAACAGAGGCGTGGTTGGCAGCCAGTCAATCCATCCCTAAGATCACATCAAAGTTCCCCATGCAAAGGGAAATCAAGTCTACCTATAAGGTTTTGCCTTTTAAGGATATAGTACATGATCTGTACACATCAGTACTACAGGCAGAATTACTACAAGGAAAAGACACTGACAATAAATATCCTAAGGGTTCGGGTGTTGATGTCAGCTTGACAACAAAATGTGGTGCAACAAAAGAATGAGTTGACCAAGAGTCAATAAGGACATGAGCTAAATGACTACAAACAGAAAGTGTACTTGACATAACGTTTTTGGTAACTTGCAATTTTTCAGGTACCAAAAGCAAAAGCCCTTCCTTCGTGTTTTTGGTTCTTCCTCTCCCTTCTATGTCCTGCAGGTTTTCTGACTAGTCCAGAGGGGCCGGCTATAAGATTGGTTAGCTTTGGACAATCCCTCAATACGTGGCCAACTTGACCGCATTTAAAGCATGCTCCCGTATCTCAATGGTATTGTCCTCAATAAGCCTTTCCACATGTAGAGCAAGTTGGAATAGTGCCACATTTGGGGTTAGTAGAACCTTGATTGCCTGAGCTGGTTGTGCCCGTATTCAACCTTTTGGGAGGCACAATACCGGATCTTCTGTTGTCTTTTTTCCAAAATCACTTCCTTTGGCTTGGTTCCCTGGAGCGTGAGGCTTTAATTCTTTTTTCCGCAATATATGATCGGTCTACCATTTCTGCATAGGTTAGTAGTTTCAAAACTCAAGCCTATATTTGATTTTAGCATCCAATCCTTATTCGAATTTCCTTTCTTTTCGAGCTTCAGTGGGGATGACATATGTCGCAAATCGAGAGAGTTGTGTGAACTTGCTCTCGTATTCAACCACCGTCATGGTTCTTTGTTTTAGCTGTATAAATTTTGACGCCTTTTGTTCCCGCAGCGAATCTGGGAAGTATTTTTCATAAAATATTTCAAAGAATCTTGCCCAAGTCACAATTTCTTCTTTCTCCAAGGTGAGAAGCCACCATTCCTACGCATTATCTTTGAAAGTGAAAGTGGCAAAAGTTACCTTCTGTCTTTCGGTGCAGGGTAAAGCGCGAAAAATCTTTTCCATGTCTTTAACCCAAGCGTTTGCTACCATAGGGTCTAGACCGCCGGTAAATATGGTGGGTTTCAAATCTTTGAATTGTTTTATGGTAACCGGTTGTTCTCGCCGTTCCGACATCACATTGTTGATGTTAGTCTGCAAGGCTTGCAAAAAGCTAGTAACTACTCTTTCCATGATTCTTTCTATCGATTCAGTGCCACTAACTGACAATTCGCTCCCATTACCATTATTGGCCATTTTACAAAGTAATAAACGATGAATTATACTCATAACGCAGCATATATATAAGCATATATAGCGCAATATATATAAAATACCAACTTTACTATTTTTACAATTAATATTATATCCTTGTCCAAAAATCAAAATGTGTTAGTGTCTCATCCCCGTGGTACAAAAAAAAAGAAAAGAAAAAAAGGATCAGAACGCATCATGGTTAGCGTACAAAAGAATTTTCGTTTCCAAAATCTAGAGTGGTGCGTCAATGTCACGACCCAAACTCGCCCCTATGGGTTTAGTACCGTAACCGGCCAGTAATCCGAGATTACCGAAGGCCTGCTTAACAGTAATACAGAGTACAGGGGCTGGCGGAAGCCAATATAGTAATTAAAAGATGTCCAATGAGTTGTGACAGTCTGTATGCAAAAAGACTTTTCATACATATATACAGTCAGTACCAAAACAGTATGCACAGTATTTACAATTATCCAGATCAGGGACCTGATCCCTATTAAGACAGTACAGTACAAAAACATTCAGTCTATACAGGTCAGAAACAAAAAGGGGAAAACTAAAAGACCCTAAACAGCCTTGGCTTTAACAGGCTCGGAACCTTGCAGTGAGGCACATAGGTTGGCTTGACAAAACGAGAGTTTGCCTGACGCCCCTAGCAGCGGTCCGGTGCCTGAACACCTACATATATATATGAGCAGTGAGCTAAAGCCCAGTGAATAACATAATACGTAAAGAGGTTAAGAATGAATGTTCTTTCAATATTGAAAATAGTCATTTCAATCAGTATATCAGTTACTCAGTCATAGCAGTCATATGTGGTTCATCCAATAGCAAAACAGTACAGTAGGTCTAAACAGACCAAACATTCAGTTGATGGCCATCATATCAGTAAACAGTAGTGGTTCCAACATGGGAACCGACAGAGATCTCTGTGACAGTAGCAGTACAGTACAGTAACAGTAGGTTGCTAAGGATGCCACAATACAGTTCACAATTAGGACATCATTCATTCAGTAACAGTATCATTTCAGAAGACAATACAGTTCAATTGTCCAGAAGATAATCATTTTTGAACATATCTTTACAACATTGTTACTCACAGAGTTCTGGGCTACAGATAAGCTAGTGCTCGTCCTCGGATGCCAACCCTACACAGTTACAGGATGAACACACACTAAGCTACACAGTTGGAAAAATAATAACTTAATCCCTAATTTGCCTCGGTGTGGTTCTACCTCAATATCCTCTTTAAGATGCCTTAAACATGCCCTAGGAATGCCTAGGATGGAAATAGGATGCAAAGATGCACTTTTAAACACTTTACCAAATTTTCAGAAAACAGGGGTCTCGCTCGAGCGTGGCTTTCTATGCTCAAGCGGACATGCTGAAAAAGGGGCTCCGCTAGAGCATGACTTCCGTCGCTCGAGCGGACTGTAAACTACAGTGAAAATACTGGATGCTCAAAATTCACGCTCGACGGGCGCTCGACCCCCGCTCGAGCGTGAGACACAAGTCCTCGCTCGAGCGTAAACTCTCTCGCTCGAGTGGACTGTAAACACATGCAAAGTACTGGATACACACATTTCACGCTCGAGCGTCACTTACCTCGCTCGAGCGGACTGCATGATCACAGAGTGTACGCTCGAGCGTAGAGTTCCTCGCTCGAGCGTGAGTCCAAATTCTGGAAATTCCAGATTTGAACCTCAAGCTCAAAACTCAATTTTAATGCACCAAAATCGATCCTCTTGGGCTAATTTTTGGGAAAACACTTCAAAACCCATAATATTACATGTTTCAAAGGTCAATTTGAGAAATCAAAGCCCAAAGGTAGTTCAATTAAGCACAAATTCCAACTCAAAATTCAAGAACATGATGAACATGCAACATGCATGAATTTAACCAACTTCAAAGCTTCCAATTCATGCTCCAAAGAGCCAATTCTTCCAAAAACAAGATGAAATCATCGACTATGGTCAAAAGATGGACATGCATGAAGCAATTTCCATGAAAACAACTCTAAACTTCAAGATATGCACATACATGCAAGGAATGAGCTTCAATTCAACAATCTAAACCAATTCTAGGCTCAACTCTTCAATTTAGCATGAAACATGCAAGAACTAACTTAAATACACAATCAAGAAGGTAATTACTCTACCTTAAGTCTCCAACTCCAAGTCTAAAAGCTAAATTTTGCAATTATCTTCCAAATCCCCTAAGCCTCCAAGCAAATTCAAGATGAAAACAAGTTTTCTCCTTTCCCTCTCTCTCTAGTCGGTTATAGACTCAAGATGGCTGATGAAATGTTTTGTTTGAATGTAATAAGGCTCAAATGTGTTTTGTATAAAGTGGCCACTAAGTGGTAGTTTGGTAAATAAGTCCAACTATTGCAATTTAGCATTATTTAATCTAATTTAATCATACCAAATCACCTTTCAAATAAATATACCATAAAATCACATTAATTCTAATTAACACAAAGCACTAATCAATTTCATATTCGGCCGCCGATAAGGCCTTCAATTTGCAGTTTAAAGCATGAAACATGAACAGATGCATTTAACAGTCAAAAAATAGAAATGCAAATAACACAATATATTCATCCAATTAATTTGGAATTTCAGTCTAATCATTTACTTATCCAGTTCAGTCACAGTTTAGCAGTAAGCAGTGGTCTTATCAGTAAACAGTGGTGAGGGTTGTCACAGTCAAACAACCATGGAAAGTAGTATTGCATAAAAAGCTCAAATTCCCATCCTAACTGTACTACACCAAAACAAACCCATGCGGCCTGGACTTTGTAAACGGGGATAGACTATATGTAGCCCCAAAATGCTCGATCGATGATACATCCCAATTGCTCAATGTATGATAGGTCATTACTAAAATCAACATTTTGAATATTAATAATTTCCAACGGGTTAGGGACATGGGTGAAAATATAGTCCTCAGGGTATACATTTCCTCTATTTGCCACAAAATTCGGGGATAAAGAGCAAACGATGTAGTACAGGCGGTCATATCCTAGGGCAAGGCCGAGGTCACAGATAGGTCCAAGAAATCATCCGCGAGTGTAGGCACAGCTCTGCCTCCACAATAAGTATGGGACATCAGTAGGATCGGTCTGTATATATATTTTCCTACCCATCAATCAAGCAAAGCCTGGGTATAGTCTCCTAACTATATCCTTTGAGTCTTCCCATCCTTCTGGTGAGGCGGGAGCGGGGTGCTCTGCTAAAATATCCTCCAAATTGATAGCCCCAAGCTTCTCCCAAAATGCCGCATCAAGGTTAATCTCGGACATTTCCTACATCACCAGAATAAACGTGAGATTTTACAGAAAATGACTAACGTCGCAGGTAAATATTTATGTCTTAGTTTATTCTATTTATTATTTCTAACTTGGCTCTGATACCACATTGTCATGACCCAATCCTACGGGATTAGGGCTGGAATCGCAACTTACTAAATAATTCTAATTGTAACAAATTAAATGGCGCAAGCAGAGGCAAAATAGAAGTAAGAAAATAATTAAACAGAAAATTTACTTCATTCTACTGTTTTAATAAAAGAAAGTCTGTCTATGGGGCTTTTATTATTTTATTATTCAGTGACTAGCCTTCAGTAAAACACAAAAGGAAGAAAAGAAAAAAGAAAAAAAACAAAATAAAGAATCAGCATCAAATTCTTGTGCGAGTTCCACTACACGAGGTTACGGGTCTTCCTTATATCCCATCACTTGAAAGGATAACAGCTATAAGCACACAGCAGAGTGAGAAACATTATGCCAAGAGTATAGGGAACACAAAATAACCATAAATAGTTAGTTAAGCTAAAACATTTACATAACGTAATTTGAATAAACAGATTATTTATATGGCAGAAACTGAAATACAGAAATTACGTAAATAAATAATCATAACCACAATACAAAACAGAACAGAACAGAACAGAGGTCACTGAAGTGACAATCAGAATAGAAGTCAATAAATCCATGACAAACAAAGGACCACAAAGTGGCCAAATAGAGGCCAATAGTTATTTAAGTCCTCAAATGCATGGGACTCCCGTGGTGGTACTTACAAAACATAATTGATTATAAAATCATTATCAAATAATTTCTAAAAGTTAAACAAACATATTCATGGGTCTCAATTTAAGCAAATAGAATTTAGAAAATAATTAACGTAATCAAAATATAATATAATTTATAAAACATAGATTGCATAAAATAAATTATGGTAACCCAAAACATACATAAAATATATTATGGTGACTCAAGATATAATATAACGTACCTTAATATTGACCATTAGCCTTTACTTTCCACTATCACAAACCTTCTTACTATTAGTTTCCTACCTCCAGTAGCTTGCATGTTTTTTCCTCTCTTGTTTCACACTGATCTTGCGCAACTCCTCCCTATTTATAGAGAGGCAATAGTGCCATCAGGCCAACACGTGTCCACAACCCATATCCCCCTAGATTTTGATCATAAATCTCCATAGATTGATGCTTATCTAATTAACATTTGCGGTAATTATACTTTAGCCCAGTTCTTTAACATAATTATATAAACAAATTAATCCCTAATTAAATTATACTTTATCGCATACCAACAGAAAATTAATTATTTATTTTACTATCACATCCATTATTATTATTATTATTATTATTATTATTATTATTATTATTATTATCGTGATTGGTTGTGATATTAATTAAATATTTAGGGTGTCACAAGATTGATCGAAACTATATCTGCTGTGTTTTGGTGTCTGAAAGGTGTTGTTGATATGTCTGTCATGGCGTTGTAGTCTGAAACTAGTCCTACCTGTAGAGATGACAACGATACCTGTTTTAGTCATGAACAATCTTACTCAAAGGGAAAGAAGATTTGAGATCAGCAGTAATGAATGTGATGGTGGCGACAGCGTAAATGAAGTTGACGTCAACTAGGTCTAAGCAAAGAAGAGGAAGACGAAGTCTCAAAGGAAAAGAAGAGTCGAAATCAACGGCGACAGAGGTGATGGTGTCACTGGCGACGAAGGTAAAGAGGAGAGAGATAAATAAGAGAGACTATTGGTTTGTTTAGGGTTTTGTTTGGAAATAATATATATATATATATATACATATATGTGTGTGTGAATATTTTAGTCATTTTGTTTAAGTATGTTCTTATGGATAAAATATTTTAGAGCGTAGAATTTTGATTAAACAAAATTTCAATTTGATTTTATGGACAGAGTGTTCAAAAAAATATCACGTTAACTGTTACATAATATAAAAATATATTATTATATTAAAATTTAGGTTTGTGTAATAGGTCTGGATTATATATAATAAAAAGCTTATACCACATAACTATTATTTTATGTTTAATTTTAAATACAAGTTAACTTTGAAAAATAAATAAATAAAAACTTAAAATGTGAAAAAGGTAAAATGAAAAAATTGTCAAACATAAAAATAAAAAAAAGAAAGAAAGTAAAATGGTAATTTACCTCTACTCCACCTCGTTTGCTCCGCTGTTAGATGTGGGCCCACAAGCACCAAAGGGACGGTCGTGATCATTATCATGATCATGATGACAGTAATAATGATGATCGAGCATGATGTTAAGAGGGAATGATTCAGTAGATTGCATCTTCAAACCCAAACCGAGTTTGTGGTACTGGGTGTAGAATTACCAGCATTTTTAGGCCTATTTTGGGAAGTGGGTTATAATCCACTTCTCAGATTATAACTCATTTCCTCTCTCACAAAACAGTTGCTTATAAGTAGCCTTTCATCAAAAAGCTGATTATAATCATCTTCCCAAAATAACCAGTTTTCGTTTGGCATGTGAGATTTTTTAATTATTTTAATTAAAAAAATAAAATAAATTTTTTAATTAAGTAAAATAAAATATCATATCTAATCTATAATTATTTTATTTTTATTTTTACAAAAATTAAAAAAATTAAAAAATCTATCTTAAACGAGACTTTTTAACTTCAAATTAAAATAATTAAAAAGTCAAAAAATTAAAAAAAATCAATCCACATCTCAAACCAACCCTTAATATAAATAAAAGATTTTTTTTATAATTTTTTACTTTTTAGATGTATTTATGTTAGGTGTATCTAAAAAATAAAAAAATTATTTAAAATATTAAAAAAATTTAGTAAAAATAAAAAAAATACGAAAAATAAAAAAATAAAATTTTCTAAAAAATATTTTCTGAAAAATAAAAATAAGCAAGCTGATTGCCGCCATTATTGGCCTCTGCTTTGCTTCCGTGTTACCAACATTCGCACAATTGTATTTTATTAAAACAAAAACATAATAATAAAAACAATTTATTTCTCTCTATATGTATCTTTTTTGCCTCATCTGTCGTTTTCTGCACGCAGACAAAACCAGTACTATATTGCACTTTTTTTTTCTTTTTTCTTTTTCTTTTTTTTTTAAATTTTTTTTAAAAATATTTTTGACTTTTTGTCCAGAGCCATCGAGCTCCATTCAAAATAATTTTATGGGGTTATTTACACATCACCTCAGTATTATTAAATAATATCATTTTATTCTTTATTTATAAATTGTATATTTTAATTTTTTAATTATAAAAACGTTATATCACGTTCACCACTTGCTGACTTCCTCTAGAATATTTATAAAATGGATAGATTTGTACTATTTTTATAATTAAATGAGATAATATGTACCAATTTATAAATAATAAAGTAAAATGATATTCATTAATAATTGAGTGGATTTTAAATTAATCATAATTTATTTTATTTTGAGATTGACCTTATTTGTCAACTATATATTTTAGTCAAAAAGTCACTATAAGTTGTCACATCACTCTCTACTTTTTTGTATATATTTTCGTAAAAAGTTTAAAAATTACTAAAACAGTTTATTTCCAAACGAGGCTAATGTATCAGATTATTTAATGTAGTTTTTATTATAGATTATTAGATAAAAATAATTTAAATAAACTGAAAAAAATTAATTATTTAAAAGCTAAGGAAGGAATACCGTTGATTTCTATTTTCTAATTATCAACTTTTGACTTATAATAAATTACACTAAATCCTCATTTGGTTTTCATTTTGAGACCAAAAAAATCACAAAAAGACAAAATGAGCTATATAAGTCAATGGAATAAAATGTCACATCCAAACTATAATCATTGGAGTTCAAAAAAAAAATTATAATTATTACACTCTTTCTTTCACAAAAGTCAAAAAAATTCAAAAATAAAAAGCAAATGAAACTAAAAAAAGTAGGCTAAAAATGTTTCAATACAAAAAAATTGACTACCGTAACCAATGTCAAACGAAGTTTTAGACGGTTGAGTAGAGCTTCTAATTAGAAAGCAATAATGTTTGAGAGCTCGAAATATTGCTCCCCCGAATCTCCCTAATGCCCAAAACGACGTCGTTTTGGGCATTAGGTTTTTTTTTCTTTTTTTTCTTTTTTTTCCTCCATTTTCGACCATTTTTCGAGCTCAAACGCAGGGAAGAGGGAGAGGGAGAGGGAGAGGGAGAGAGAGAGGGGGAGAGCGGAGAGCAGAGAGGGAAAGAGAGGGAGAGAAGAGAGAAGGAGGGAGACACACACACACAAATGGCCCCTGCATTCCGGCCGAGCGTCCGATCGTCGCAGCTCCGTCCGATCGTCGAGCTCCGCCGATCGTCGAGCTCCGCGTCTGCCTTCTTCCTCCGCCTCTGCCTTCTCTTCTTTCTTCTTCTTTCTTTCTTCTTCTTTCTTCTTCTCTTCCTTCTTTCTTCTGCGTCTGATTCTGATTTTCTGATTCAAAAAAAAAATATTTTGAACGACGAAACGACATCGTTTCGTAATTAGGGGGATTCGGGGAGGCTCAATTCGAGCTCTTTAGCACGGTTGAATTAGAAAGCATCGGTAGTTACCTCTTCTTTTTTTTTTAATAATTGAAATTTTTAACTAATTTAAATTATTTGTATCATAATGGTAAACAAAAATTACACTAAATAATTTAACAAAAAAATTAAAATAAAAAAAATTATAAACAATACCAAACAATTCCATTACCTATTTTGGGAAGATGGTTAAAAGCTGACTTTTTAATTTTTTTTGATTTTTTTTTTTTAAAAAAAAACATGTAAAAAATGTGAGAAATGATATAATCTAAATTGAATTAAAAATTGTCTTTTGACTTTTTTTTATTTTTTCCCAAAAGTTGAAATTTTATAATAAGATAAAATTCTTATATATATATATATATATATATATATTAAAAAAGGTAAATGTTTAAAGAATAATTGATGTGCCATATAAGAACGGAAAATGTCCCAGACCCCCAGTGGGGGTGACCCCCACTACCCCCATTGATTTTTGATTGGCTCAAATTTTATTTTTATTTTTTTTTTTTCAGTCTTGCACACACAGCAAGACACATGGAGCTGGGGGTGCTGGGGGTCACCCCCTACTGGGGGAGTTCGGATCCTCTGCGGCGGTCCCTGCGGCACCCCCAAAACGACGTCATTTTGGAGGAAAATTTCAAAAAAAAAAAAAAACGAAAGCACAGAATCAAAAAGAAAACGACGTCATTTAGTTATTGTTGATGATGATGATGATGAAATTATATTAGTGTTCTTGGGTTTATATCAGTTTTAGTAAATTTCATTTACGTTGATTGGGTCTGTAGATCTCATTTATGTCAGTTCTTGGGTTTATTTTTTGTATTCTTTGTGTTTTTGCTTCTTTCTCTCTCCCTCTCCATTTTGTTTTTCTTTTTTTCTGGGTCTGCATTTTTTGTTTTTTAGTTATTGTTGTTGATGATGAGTATGAAATCAGAATCTGAAATGTAGAGTTTGTGTTCTTGGGAAATTTTTCTGGGTTTATTTTTTGTGTTCTTTGTGTGTTCTTGGGAAATTATTCTTTGGATGACCATGGCCATTTTGGACGATGACAGAGCTTGTGTTCTTGGTAAGTCATGGTAGACACAAATGGCCATCCTCTTCCTCTCTGATTCTCGCAGATGGTTTATTTTTTGTATTCCTTGTGTTTTTGCTTCTTTCTCTCTCTCTCCGTTTTTTTTTTCTTCTTTTCTGGGTCTGCAAATTTTTTTTTTTTTAGTTATTGTTGTTGATGATGATTATGAAATTATTGTTTGTGTTCATGGAAAAAATGGCCATTTTGGATGATGACCATGGCCATTTTGAATTGTTCAAATTATTCTGTGTGTTCTTGGGAAATTATTCTTTGGATGAATATGACCATGGCCATCTTCTTCCTCTCTTTCTCTCTGATTCTGTGCTTTCATTTTCTTTTCTTTTTTTGAAATTTTTTCCCAAAACGACGTCATTTTAGGGGTGCCGCAGGGACCGCCGCAGAGAAAGGCGGCAGAGTATCCGGACTCCCCACTGGGGGTCCCCAGCACGGTTGATATAAGAACCCTTGCTATCACAAAATGTTAAACTAAAGAGACAAAAATGTCACTTTCTTTTGTGTCACCATTGTCAACCACCTTAGCCGATAGTTATGGAAAGAACTCTCTTTCTATCGCCATTCCCTCCTCAAACTTTTCCTACCACCACCTTCCCGCCAACCCTAGCTTCCTTCTTCTCATGGCCATTGCCACTACCACTCAAATCAGGATCCCCTCCTTGTGTTTCTTACTTGTTAGATTATTGGGTCCAATTTTAGGCCTAATTTTGATGATCCGAACCGTTTACATTTTAAGATTTGTTAATTATATCATACCTGAAAAAAAATTAAATTGATCGGATATCAGAAAGCATGTGTTCGGATCATTGAACTAAAAATTATTTTTTTTAAAAATTTGATAAACAGTTTTCCGAACACATGTTTTCTGATATCTGATCAACTTGATTTTTTACAGGTATGATAGACTCAACAAATCTTAAAATGTGAACAGTTTGAATCATCGAAATGGAGCCTAAAAGTGAACCCAATAACCTAACAAGTAAAAAGTCATGGAGATCCTGATTCTTATCACTCTGCCACCATCTTGTCGCTCTCCTACCCCACGTTCTTAATTCCTACCACACTTTGCATTCCTAATATTTCCTTATAATTCCTTATAAATATCTTACAATTTTATTTTATTTTTAATCTCTTAGTATATAACAATGAAAGTGTAATAGTGAATTACCGATACCATTCAAAAATTAACAAATTTTGTTGGTTAAATAAAATAGTTGGATTAAAAAAAATAATAACAAATTTACCTATACAATTTCTCTCTCCCAAACTTCCGGCAAATAAAATTTAAAAAGTTAACTTACATTTTAATATTTTTTCAAAATTTTCCTCACATACATTATATCTTACCACTTCATTCGGGAGATTATGGGAGAAAAAAATTATGTGAATATAACATAACTGTTAAAAAAAAGGTCACAACTTCTTTACAGTCTAAAATCGGATTGGACAGTGTTGTTGGGTCGTAATGGGTCCGAATGATTCAAACCGTTTAAAGCGTAGAGGTTGAATACATCATTCTTGTAAAAAATCACACTAATTGATTATGAATAATTATTTGATCAGTTTACATTTATTTCAACAACAATTATAATTATTAAAATAAATCGTAGACGCAAATGCAAGTTAATCAAGTAACTATCTATATTATAATTTTTTATAAAAATAATATACTCAACTATTGCTACATGTTAAATAATTTAAATTATTAAAATGAATCCAACATCAGGTCCACGCCGATCTAACAGCACTATTCAATCCGTTTCCGAATTGGAGAGGTTGAGGTTTTCCAAAGATGATCAAGAAATGGCGATGATGTGAGAAGGGAAAGTAAAGTAGAGAGAGAGAGAGAGTAAATGTTGTGGGGACGACAGAAGGATAAGAGAGCATTGATGATAGGAAGAGCCAAACAAAAGAAATGACAGTGGACTGGAGACAGCTGTAGAGAGGGGGGAAGGAAGGGGAAGGAGGATAGGGTGTACCCATCATCCCTAACTAACAAATCTCCACTCCAATACACAACAAGTTATCGTGTACCCATTTTAAATATAATTGATTTACTTAGCAAAATTTTGTTGAATTTAAAAATTGTTTTCAAATTTTAGCATTAACATAAAGTATAAAAAAAAAATTACAAATAAGTAGAACAGATGTAAAATAATTACATTATAAGTGAAATTTTTTACAAAACACTAAAAAGTGAGTTCCCACTATCTAATTGAAATGCAATTTCTCCTCAAGTGTATCACAATATTAGATTTGCTCTATTAAGAAATTTTTTCGTTTATACTTTTTTAAATAAATTATATTTTGTACCTTTGCATTTTATACTAATTTCACTTTACTATTTATTATTTTAATAATAATAATAAGCCCCTCATATTATTTTTCTCTGGCATACAAATTTCACCACTTGAGGGAAGAGAGGGGGGAAGTGTAATCAATCATGATAACTACATGAATTAAACAATCATATTTATTATGAAGTAATTATAATGTTATGAATAAATTTAAAGTCATGTGAAACATATTAGTGAAGTGGATTCAATATATTGATTTGAGAGAGAAAGTAAAGCAAGTAAAGCAAAGGATTGTCTCAAATAAAGGAGCAATGGAGTGGGTGTGGGTATGGGAATGGACCACCAAGTCCAAGTGCTTGGAGATTACTTAAAAAAGCTACCACCGCCAAGGAAACACAACACTTTGGGCAACCTCTATTTATTGGTGTAAATAGGAAAAGTTAATGTTTTGATAGCAAAACCAATTAAAAATGGGATTCAATTCAAGCACCTATTTTGATAAAAATAAAAATGTTAATGTGAAATGATATATTGCATTTTATAAGAATATATATTCATTCTTAACAGTATTAAAGCTCTACCCCTTGGTCCATTTTATACAGGTGGGTTTAACTCTCACTACTATTTTTGTACATTCAGTGCCAAAATGATATATCTCAGACATACAACATTGCTTTGGAGTATTGTCATTTCATTCAATTTGATCAGCATCATGTGTGTTTCTTTCTTCAATTGGTTGCAGGAAAATGGTTTTCACCTCCTGAGATACTACGCAACGCTCAATCTTCTCCTTCTTGAGCCAATTGTCAAGTCGGGTCGTCGCCATTAGGTTTCTTCCCAATCCACTTCATTATGGCATAGTCCAAGCTAAGAAATTTACTCCACAACGCTATTTATGAGCATATTTATTTCACCATTTTACTTCGCATTATAATTAGTGGATGTGAGACTTACTATGTTAAAAAGAGTAGTGATTGGTAGTTCGAATTTGAGCCTCCCGAATCCCCTGAATTCAAAAAACGATGTCGTTTTTGAATTTTTTTTTTTTTTTTTCAGAAGAAGAAAATCAGAGGAAGAAGAAGGAGAAGAAGAAAAAGAAGAAGAACTGGAGGGGGGGCCAACAAAATCGGGCTGGAGGCGGAGGCGGGGCTACGACGAGCTGCGGCGGGGTTGCGACGATCGGCCGGTCGATCTGCCATCGATCGGCGGTGGCGGAGGCAAAGGAGGGGCCCTCTCTCTCTCTCTCCATTCCCTCTTCTCTTTCTCTCTTTCTCTTCTCTTTCTCTATTTCGGGCTGTTCGGGGGGGGGATTTCGGGAGAAAAATCATTTTCCTATTAAAAAATGTGAAGTCCATCTTATCACATAAAAAAAATTACATAAATGTTTTAAAAAACTGATAAAAAAAATATTTTAATGATATAGCCCCTCCCCATTTAAAAACCTCAGCAAATCTCAACTTTAATGCTTTATAGTATAAAACAATGATAATATTGTGATAATAGTAAATAGGTGAGGCATGCATCTCTCACAACTAGTGAGTACATTGAAGAAAACCCATTCCCCTGCAATAATAATGAATAATGAAGGAAAAATTGCAATTTGTAATTTTTTAAAATAAATTGTAAATTAATGGTAAAGCTTACCATTTTAATAATTAAAGTGATAAATTTTTTTTCATAATTTTGCAATTTATTTTTGATTTTATCACTGATTTACAATTTTCTCAATAATGAATAGGAAAATTCTATTTTTATAAAATTTAAATAAATTTTTTTACAAGAATAGTGTAACAATACTATTATTATAAATAAATGATCTTCAACAACATTTTGTTTTAAAATAAATGATCTATAATAAATCATATCATATACTATTAAAATTATGTATGAATTTTTTTTGTTTATATAATATTTTTATATTTTCATTAAAAGATTCAAAAAAGGACAAAACGCACTGTGGAGAGCACGTGGTTGAACGCGTGGGCTTTTTTATTTATCTATCCATGGGACCACCCTACTACTTTCAAATGGCTTTTCAATGATATAGGGTAATTCGAATCGTTTAATTTGTTCAATTTGAGTCGATTTATATATAAATGGATAATTTTACAGATATAATATGGATTAATGTAATTTAAAATATGATATTATTGTGAGTTATAGGTTTTACCTACACCCACATTAGTTTTTTTTTTTTTAATAAAAACTTGACTTGTTAATTTCATTCATTCTATTTTAGATATTTTTACCCACCAACATATGCATTTTAAAAAGTGGATGTGATTCATGATGGAATTTGTGAGTTTATAAATATTTTTATTTTATTTAATAGGTTTGAATCGGATGAAATTTGACAATAATTTATTGTTATTTTATTATTACATTTTGAATTAATGTAAAAGTTAATGATAAATTACTTTTAGGTAAGTGAATGATTTTGATAATTTAGCTTAGGATTTTGAAAGATGTACTTGTGTTAGCCTTCATTTGGGATGTGAGTTGACTTTTTGACTATTTTAACCTGGGGCTAAAAAGCCTCGTTTAGGATGGACTTCTTAACTTTTTTGACTTTTGTGAAAAAAAATGAAATGATTATGGTTTGGATGTGACATTTTGTCTTATTGGACTGAAAAATCTATTGTATTTTTTGTGTGGTTAAAATAACCCCAACCCAACCCAACCCAAATCTTCATGTCAAACGAACTTTTATGATTTTATTTAAAAGTTTAGAATTTTGAATGATTTGCTTGTATTAAGAATTGATTTTGTTGTGTTTTTAATTTTATAAGTTTTAATTCATTAATTATAAATGTTGAGCATTTTAGAAAATAGGGAGAAAATGATCCAAAATAAATATTTACAAAATGATAAAAAAAAAAAAAAAGACATAAAAATAAATTTTTAAAGAAAAAATTCAATCCCCAAACTATCCGCAACTGTCCGCACATCCGTGAACCCTATCCCACAAATTGCAACCCGCACTATAAGCGATTGTGGATTCAATTTTTTCCAAACCGCACATATACGAACAAGTCCAAACCGCAAATAAAAAACCAAACTGCAAACACCTCCTAGGTCCTCCTTCCAGAAAAATTTTCTTTCCATACCATGTTTTAATTTTTTTAAAAGGGTTAATTACACTAATAGTCCTTATAATTTGGGATTTGTGTCACTTTGGTCTCTAACTTTTTGATTGTGACACATTTGATCCTAAATTTTGAATCTTATTTCAAATAAAGACAATTGAAAATATTATTAGATTTTTCAAAAGTAAAATCGTCAATTTGATAAAATATAAACTAATTTGATAAAAATAAATGTCAAAAAAATATTTTTAATTTTTTTAAAATTATTTTTATCCACCAATGATAAAATTATGTAAAATTAATAAAAAAAATTTAAATTAATTTTACATGATCATCATCCAAATACATAATAAAAATTAATTTGGTAAAATAAATAAATAAATGTCTAAAAGATTTATTAATTTTACATAATTTTATTTTTAGTAGGTAGAAATAATTTTTAAAAATTCAAAAATATTTGTTTGACATTTATTTTTGTCAAATTAGTTTATATTTTATCAAATTGACAATTTTACCCTTAAAAAATCTAATTATATATTCAATTGTCCTTATTTGGAACAAGATTCAAAATTCATGATCAAATGTGTCACAATTGAAAAGTCATGGACCAAAGTGACACAAGTCCCAAACTATAGGGACTATTTGTGTAATTTGCCCTTTTTAAAATGATAAATTACAATTTTTTGAACGCAATGATAAATTACATTCACTTCATATTTTTTATGGAGAAAATTATTAAAAAATTCAACATGTATAAGATATTAGATTTAGTAAATATTTTTTGGATAAATTATGTAAATAGTCCCTATAATTTACACGTGTCAATTTGGTCCCTATAGTTTCAATTTGCTTGATTTTGTCCCTTAATTTAACGGATTGTATCATTTTAGTCCGATACATAACGATTGTTAAGTTAGTTTAACGGAATGTCAAACAATGTGTCAATTTGGACCCTTTAGTTTCAATTTTCTAGATTTTGACAGAGACTAAATTGACACATTGTGAAAAATACAATGACCAAATTGACACATTGTTTGACTTTCTGTTAAATTAACTAAACAACCGTTATTTATTGGACTAAAATGACACAATCCGTTAAATTAAGGAGCAAAATCGAGCAAATTGAAACTATATGGACCAAATTGACACATCGTGTAAATTACAAGAACTATTTGCATAATTTTCCCATATTTTTTTCTTAGTGAAAATTTCATCTTTTATAAAATAGTTTGATGAGAAGTTAATTTTTATGTTTTGAAAGATATTTTATTTTAAATTTTATTCCTTAATTTTTCTATTAATTTTTTTTATATATTTAATTTTTTTGACTATCTATTTAAATTATTTTCTATTTATTAAATTTATATCTATCTGTTCAAATTTTTTAACTATCTGTTCAAATTCATATCTATTTATTCAAATTATTTTCTATCGGTTTAAATTTATATCTATCTATTCAAATTTTATAACTATTTGTTCAATTTTTTCCCCTTATCTATTCAAATATCTGTCCAAATTCTATTATTTGTTTAACTTTATTTCTGAATTAATTGTCTGTTCATTTTTAAATTTTTTTTTTTATATATTGAAATATCAAGCCAAACCAAATCCTATTTGTTGAAATAGATAGCCAATTCATCATCATCACCATCAACAACAAAACACACACACACACACACACACACAAAAAAACCACACAACATTCGTTTGAGATCTCTAGATGAGAGACATCAGATCGATGCAAAAAATAAAAAATAAAGATCGAGAAGTCCATCTCTATCTCCATATCAGTACAATCTCCAAATCTGATATCTTTGCCGATCTGTGTAGATAGTATAAGTAAACACAATTAATATATTGCGATTTCTCATTATTCAATAATACCACCTAAACAATCATGTGACCAGCATAATTTGAAGCAGCCATTAGTGATTGTATCAATACAATTCAACAAGCACAGTAACAGAAAGCAAAGAACAAGTAACATCTGCTGTTAAACTTGCTCAAAAGCTAATTTCAGATCTCACATAAAAACTACCAAAAAACCTATACCATGAAATATATAATATAGCTTATTTATCTCCCAATTTCGTTACCGGAAATCGCATCTGTACATGCATTCCCTGTAAGCCTAAAAACTAAAGCCAGAATCAGAAGGATTTCTTCCTGTCCATGAACATACAGTACAGTGATAACCCTTGTTTCATAAGATGCTGCAAAAACAAGTCTAAGTCGAGCTGAGTTTTGAGATGTTCAAGTTTGGTTTGATAAAAATTATTCAAACTAGAGCTTGAATTGTGCTTAAATAATTGAAATTGAGCTTGACTCATCAAGTAGAAGAGCTCAAGCTTGAAAAATAAAAAATAAAAAATGAAAACAAAAACTAATTTAATATGCACATTTAAAATTAAAAATAAAAAGGTTATGAGCAAATATAAAATAATGCTCATATTCTTCTCTTTTTTTTGGGATAAATAAGAGAACTTTAATAAAGCAACATCAAGATGATGTAAAAAATACAAAATTGAGCCAACAAAAAACTAGCAAATGATAAGCAGAACCACGAACAAATCCAACCGACTAACTAAGCAAGTCCTCTACAAATCTACAAAAGTCAGCACATCAAGATCCACTGAGAAATAGAGAGTAGATCATGCAAACCATTCTGCATAAATTTCGGTTTCTAACCAATGTAATCCCAATGTCCTCCCCTGAAATTTATAACTCTTGGAAAAATACGAGTTTATAAGCTTATTTTGGGCCAATTTTAAGCCCAAATTTAAGTAAGACCCACATGTCTTTTGGGGTGGGTCCAAAAAAGTGACGGATTCCTTGCCACGTGGTGAGTTACACGGTACAAAAGGTTCGTCAAAACCATTTATGAATGAATGGAAACTTGACGTCGTTTTCGGATTTGTGGAATGCGCAAATTAAAGAATAAAATGTAAAGTTTCTATTAAGGCTTGTCCCACATTGAAACTTTAAGAGAACTTATGTGTGTATGTAAATTCTAGGTGGCAACACTTGAATTGGGTCTCAAGTTTGTAGAAGGAAAGAGTTATGGACAAATTAAACCTCAGTTCAAACCACCACACGGGCGCCGCCACCGTGCCGGGCGCGATTGTGGGTGTTTGTTGTGGGTCGAGTCAATTCTAACATTAATTTTTTGGATAAAATTTATTTAAATTTTTTCTAAAAACTCTTGCTTGAAAATTAATTTTCCTAGACAAAATTAATTCAAATTTGAATTCAATTTTAAACTATCCATAACAGTGCCTTTCTAGTCCAATTCCAGCCAATTCAAACTGTTTGTAATTGTTACAGTTATAAAACTGCTAGCAGTTTGGACAGGTTCAAAACTGCCGAACAGATTCAAAACTGCTAGCAAATCTGTCCAGTTTGAATTATGCACCTGTTCACTTCAATTTGTACCTGTTCAGACAAATTGAATGGTCGCCAAGTTGCCTATAAATAAAGACCCATTTCCAGCAATCAGAACATCTTGAAAAATCTGAAATTGTCTTGGTTTCCTTCCAGTTTTTGCTCTCTGCATCAACTTGTTCTTCATATTATTTTAAGAAAAATTTGAAAGGTATTAAACATAGGTTTTTGTTCGCCGTACAAATTGTTTAGAGAGGTACAACAATTTGTGAAGATCATTATATCCTTGAAGATAGAAGCCATTTATCCGTAAGCACCGTAGCGATGCGAATATGTCTTAAGGACAAAGTGTCATACACTCGACTTGATATTTTTGTACTTTCACATTTCGATAAAATAAATTCTGTAAGTAATTTATTTTTATTTGTTTCAAATTATTTATTTTACAGAAAAACATTGTTCCAACAATAACACCACCAACTACCAACAAAAAAACTGATATTTTCCCTGAATGCACAATCTCAGGCAGCAATAACCGGAAGGACACGTATATTAGCTAGGCATACTTTAGAAATACTCTAACTGCTTAGCATAACAGGTAAGCATAATTTTCAAGTATCATGCCAAGATATTTTGCTTGTCAACTAGTTCTTTTACATGTGTTCAGCAAAGATATAATATGGGTAAGTCACAAGAACATTGTAAACAAAAAGTCATTCAACAAAAAAAAGTAAAACACAAGTTTGTTTTGAATAATTCTCATATGAGATAGTAACTGATGAACAACCAGATATTATTTTCATTACAAAATAAGCTTGATCAAAATGCACAAACACAGGTAATTAAGGCAATATCAAATGAGAAGAATTACACAATATACCACCAATTGAAGGGTGCATGTACTGAAATCAAAAACATTAAACCTGTCCGTAACCTTAATTCCTACCTTGGAATTACTAATTCTATAATTTTATCATTCATCTCGTCAAACATAATACAGTTAATCACCTGAAAATCACAATTCGAATTCATCTTCAAGCTTCAGTGCCTCAGCAGCAGCTTCCTCCTCCTCATCGTCAAGCGCAAAATAAGGGTTATGAACCTTTGGCCTGAAATTGTACCCAGTGAATGCATAAAAGGCAAGGGTCACCAATTCAGCAGCTACCACACTCGTCCACTGATACTGATACGAGGTAATAGTCTCGAGAGCATAAACAATGACCCGGGTGAAGTAAATGTAACAGATAACAACAATGTAGTATTGTCTAAACAAAGTCAACTTCATCAAGTTCACCGCAGCCTTGCCATCAGTCCTAGCCGCCTCACGCAAGTTCTTAATCGACCATACAATGGGGAACAAAACAGCACAACAGCAAATAACATCCACAAGCAAGAAAACTTGCTTCCAAGTATTAAAATCATGGCCGAAGGGGCCCGTCTCGTCTATGACAACCTGAGCCACATTGGCTATGACTTGTAAAGGAACCACAATCATCAAAACCTTCTTTTCCTTATCTTGCAAGTAGGGTTTCAAAAAAGACCAACCAGTCCCAATCAAGACAATCAAAGTAAAGAGAGTAATTCCCTTCAAGAAACTAAAAATGTAAAACAGCACATCCCAACCATGAGCCGTACCAGTCCTTTTAATATAGGATTTATCCTCAGTTTCACACAAGAGATTCAAAGCTTTCAAAATCAAGACAGAGAGCATGAAGAAATGGATACGATAAGCAGACAATCGCTTATTGTAGAGAACGTAAGTCCAAATTCCAGCCATACAAGAGTAAATCAAGAAGAAGGAGAAGTAAATCAAAGGGAGATTAGTTTTACCAGCGGACAAGTAGTCGCGGCTATTGGATTTGGAGTCGATGTTGTACATTTCAGATCGAACATTCATGGAGATTTTGAGATCGGGGACACAATTGCCGAAGAGGAGAGTTAATTGATTGGGATTGGTGACACTGATTTTGGAGAAGTAAGATTCGGAGGATTGGAGTTTGTCAAAGGTGAAGACGACTGTGATGAAATCGGATTTGAGAGGGCATTTGAGATCACCGTCGGCCATCTGTTCCCGGACGCGAAGCCAGGAATCGCGAGAGGAGAGGAAGAAGCCGATTTGGGAGCGATCAGTGTTGGGATTTTTGAGGGTTTGATCATCGAATGAGATTTGGGTAACGTTCAGTTCGAGGAAGCCGGTGTGAGTGAAGCCGAACTCGTCCAAGGGGATGGTGGAGAAGCCGTCCGACCGGATCTCGGAGAATCGGATTTCGGCGACGGTGGTTGTGATGAGGAAGAAGAGGACACAGATGAGGGATCCAAGGGAAGCCATTGTTGCCAGCAGACAGATGATTCAACACACTCTCTCTCTCTCTCTCTCTCTTCGCTCTTAATTTGATTGAATGAGATGAGAGGCTAGCTAGGCTACCGACGACTGGAATAGAGAGAGAGAGAGAGAGAGAGCAGGGTCAAGTCAAGAAGGGAGATTTTTTTTTTTTTTTTTGGCTTAGGGGTTACGGTGGAAAGATATTTTAGATTAGAAAGGTCGTCTGCAAGGAAGGTTCGAGTGAGTACGGTTTTTTTTTTTTTTTTTTTTTTTTTTAATCTTGGAAACACCGGAGCCTTTTGGTTGGAGCTAAATACAAAGACTTGAAGACTTTATGGGTTTGGCCAATGTCATTCGGTCGGAGAGGGCCGGCTATGGCCTATGGGGAGGTTGTTTTTTAGACCAATAATAATGATGAAAAAAAAATGTTTGGGAGCACTAAAAATAAAGTATAAGAAGGAGTATTAATGTTATGGCAGTGGGTTCCATTCACTTTTTATGTCTTATTTTTTTTTTTTCAATTTTTTTTATCATTTTCAATACATTAGTGCTATTAATGGTATATTTTTAATAGTCTAAATCATTGTTGATGAAGAAAACAAAATATCAAGACCCAAAATAGTCTCCCTTGAAATTTAAAAAATAATAAATTATAAATACATCTTTTAAGATTTAATTAAAATATAAATCGCTTTTTATAGTTTTAAAAATTATATTTAAGCCTCTGAGATTTCTAATGTTATAACAAATCGACCTTTTTATTAATAAATTATCAAGTTAATTAATATTTTTTAATGATGTTAGAAATATGTTTCAATTAATAATTTAAGTAATTTTTTTATTGTATAGGAGAGTAATTATGAATTTCATTTTTTAGTTAATTCTGTTAAATAAAAAATATTAACAATGAGATATTTGTCATTTTTCAAATCATAGAGGGCAATCTATAATTTAAGCAAACCTCAGGAGGTGTATTTGTAATTTATCCTTAAAAAATATTTGTAGTTGAGTTGATTAGAATAAGGAAAATGTTAGAGGCTCCAAAATTTCAGCTAAATGTTTTATCAAATGTCTCACATGCATGTGGACCCCACACTTATGTGGGACTCATTTCATGTGAGACATTTGATAAAATATTTGGAAAAAAAAAATGAGACACTTATTTAATTTAAATGAGTATGTTATTTGATTTTTAATATTTAGTAAAATATTAAAAATCAAATATTTGATAAAATATTTTGTAAAATATTTGAAACACTTATTTAATTTAAATAAGTATGTTATTTGATTTTTTTTGTTTATATAAAATGATATGTAAAAAAAATAGAGAGATTATCTGATCTATATAAATGTACTTATCTAAATAAGTGTACTTATTTAAGAATGCTTAATCCACATTTTCGATATACTGTAATTAAAACGATCAAAATTAATAGAGATTGATATAAATAAAGATAAATATATTTTAATAATAAAATAATGATAATATCATTTTTTTATTCATAAAATAATAAAACAAAACTAAAATATTATGTAAATTAAAATTTTAATAGATATAAATATAATATGTTAAAAATATAAGACTATCTGTATTTTCTTCCATATTCAGAAAGTCAGTGCAATTTACCCAAATAATTATAAAATAAACAAATAAATTGTGTTGATTTCATCAATCATATTAGCCATATAAATGAAAATTTAATATTATTATTTATTTTATTTTATTTATATATTTTGTAAAATGTTAAAAAATGCCAACACAATTGACCGAATAAAATAAAAATAATGACTAGTCAACTCAGCCAACGTTTGAGAATTTTTCCTTAAAAATCAAGATAAGAATAAACGAAACTAGCAAGAGATATTACATCAAACAGTACCGTTATGTTCTCTAATTAAGGTCACTTAATTTTACCTGTAATTACGTTGTTTAAAACTTATATAAAATGGTCTCATACTTCTTTCTCTCATCTTTAATTTTCTTAATTTTACATTATTGAAAGTAGAATTAGAGGGACAAAAATTAAGAGATAAGACATTTTTCTTTTACCAAATTAAACCATCAACAATGACAAATGTGGTTATCAATTAGTAGAGAGATTATAAATATCATGTCGTTTCTCAACCAAAAATATGTATATCATGATAATTACATCAAATTAAACCGTCAACAATGACATAAAATTCAACACAAACCCACAAACTCTAACAAACACAAGTGAAAAAATCTAACTCCCTATCTATTAATGTTATATTTGGTTCATTAGACTAAGGCCTTGTTTGGGTACTCTAAGGCCCCGTTTGTTTTGGGCTATAGGGAGGGTATTGAGACTAGTAATACCAAGGTATTACTAATGCCCTTGTTTGTTTGGAGAGATAGCCTTGGGACTATTAGTCTCTTGGTATTACTAAGACCCTTGGAAGGGGGATTGGTAAGGAGGAGGTAGAGATGATATTAAAAAATAGTGAGGGGATTAGAAATTTTTTTATTTTTTATATATTGGGAATTTTTTTTTAAATATAATGTTTAATTTTTTATATTTTTTTATTTGTTTTATTATTTTATATAAAAATAATTTAACAATTCCTCATTATTAATCCCCTCACTATCAATCCCCTTACTATTAATTCCCTCACTATCAATCCCCTCCATTCTATCTCCCAAAACAAACGGGGCCAAAAAAAGTCAAAAAGTTAAAAAGTCACTATCCTATTTAAGTCACATCATCTTATTTAAGTCACATCACCTCTTTACCACATCACTTCAAATCCAACCCATACTCAACTCATATTTCACAAAAAGTCAAAAAGTACACTTATTTAAATTATCCCAAACTATCCTTAAATTATCATATGATAACCATTTTATTAAAATTCATTATTACATTCACTAAAGAAATTTAAAAATATATTGTTAGACTTATTTATTTTGATAATTTATTTAATTGTGTTTTAATTTATTTGAAAGAGAAAAGTAGAATCAAAATTTATTTTGTCCCATTATTTTACACCTAAACCTTTATCCTAAATGTTGTTAGAATGTATTTAATATTTGATTAAATCAAGAGTTCAAATAGCCCAAAACGGAGGTTCAAATAGCCCAGCACAGCAGTTAAAAAGGTTCAAGTGAAAAATATTCAAATTAGTAATAATGGAATGGAAGATATTCAAATTAGTAATGATGGAGTACAACGGCTATAAACGGTTATAAATTCAAATGAATACAACGGCTATAAACGACTATAAATTCAAATGAATACAACGGCTATAAGTTTCATTATATATACCAAAGCCTCTAATGTAAACAAGTCACAAAAAATCAGAAAATATTCTTTGATCTATAATCACTCACATCTATTCTCTAAGAAATTTTCTGAAATGTGTTCTTCAATTTTTGTTTACATCCTCTCTCAAAAATTATACACTGAGTCTTATAGCAATAAGCTCATCTTTCATGTATGAGATTTACAGAAAAATCAAAATTTCATTTTATATATCTATCTTTGAAAGATATTTATTGTAAGCTTTCTTTGAAAGCAAAAATACCATTTCATCTTGTAAAAGTGTTGCAAACACTATGTTCTTGAAATCTTGAGAGTGATTGTGAATCACCTAAGATTTGCAAAGGTTTGGGCTTGTGAAATTTATGTAAAATCTGTGGAGGATTGCTCCATTTGTAAAGAGGTTGCTAACACTCCTGTGAAGCTAGAAGATGGTGAAAAATCTCAAGTGAAGCTTGAGAAGTGGATGTAGGCTTGGTTGAAGCCGAACCACTATAAATCTATTTGTCTCATCTTCCCTAATCTCTTTACTTTTCTACTACTGCTATAGCTATCTAATATTCATATGTTAATAATTTGATTTACCCTATATGTTAATTATACTTCATTGTTATTTTGCTTGATCATTTACTGCTAAATTTATCATTGTGCTTGTTAATAATTTGTTGTATTAGTAGTTAATTTTATTGGGGTATTATTAATTTTAATTTGTAGAAACTTAATTCAGCCCCCTCTTAGATTGCTTTTTGGGTAACATATATGTAATAACCCCGACCCTGATTAACGCTAATTGGAGCTTAATTAAGCCTAATAATTATTAAGTGGAAAATCTGGAATTAGTTGCATGTGCATTTCATGAATTACGTGTTATTATCTGTTCGGTGTCGGAATATCTGTTTGTGTTTTAATCTTTAAACTGCAAATTGAAGGCCTTATCGGCGGCCGAATTCAAAATCGTTTAGTGTTTCATGATCATCATAAATTATGTGATTTTATGGTGTAATTATCTGAAAACTGATTAGGTATGATTAAATTAGATTAAAATGAGCAAAATATCAAGAGTTTGGCTTATTTACTAGAATGCCACCTAGTGACCCACTATCTCCACCCTTTAGAGCCTTATACATCTCTTGAGCCTTATTACAAACCATTTCATCAGCCATATTCTATAAAGCTCCACCGAATTTAGAGAGAGAGGAATTGAGTTCTTCTTGGAATTGCTTGGAGACTTGGAGATTGGAAGAGTAATTGCATGTTTGAGCTCCTACACCTCTAATTCAAGATCTAAGGTAGAATAACTACCCCCTTGTTTGTAAATTTGCTAGACTCTTGCATGATTTAGAGCTAAGTGGAAGTTTAGAGCCGATTTATGGCTTATAATGTTGTATTGGAGCTTAATGGTTGCATGCATGTTAATGTCGTTGAGTTTTGAGGTCATAGTTCATGATTTCATTACATGCATGTCCATATCTTGAAAGTAGTCCATGAATCTCTCATGATTTGGAAAGAAAGAGCTCATTAGAGCATGAAATGGAAGCTTTGATTTGAGCTAAACTCATGCATGTCACTTTGTAGCATGTTCATGCATGTTCATGTAATTTGGTTTGAAATTGGGTTTGAATTAAACACCCTTGGGCTTTGATTTCTTAAATTGAGTTTTGAAACATGTGATTCTATGTATTTACAAGAGTTTTCCAGAAAATGGGCCCAAGAGGGTCGAATTTGGGGCATCAAACTTGAGTTTTAAACTTGGAACACAAACCTGGGATTTCCAGATTTTGGGTGTCCGCTCGAGCGGGGGAAGTGCCGCTCGAGCGGAGAAATCAAGCTCCCAGCACTTCGAACTGTTTTACAGTCCGCTCGAGCGGAGTGATTCACGCTCGAGCGTAGAAATCGAGCATCCAGTACTTTGCACTAGTCATCAGTCCGCTCGAGCAGAGGAATGTACGCTCGAGCGGAGGATTGTGTGACACGCTCGAGCGGGTAATCCTGCGCTCGAGCGGGGAACTATTTTTTCTGAAAATTTTGAAAATGTTTCTAAGGCATTCTTTTGCATCCTCATCCCATCCTAGGCATTCCTAAGCCAGGTTTAAGGCTCCATACTTAGGATAAGGGGTTAAGTATACACCTAGAATCATTGGTGTGAGTTTTGTACATTTAGAAATGCGTATTTCAAGTGCGTATCCGTAATGTGTTATGTAGGTCACGTGCCGCAATCCGTTTGACCCTCTTGACTTCGTCTACTTGTATCAACGCCCACTGTGAGTAATAACTTTGTAAAGTTATGTTCAATGTTATGTATTTTCAGTATACTATGATACGAAATGATTGATTCTTGAAAAGCTATGATATGTTGGAAATGAATGAATGAACGTCCAGATTTCTGAAAAGTATTTGTGGCACCCTTAGTCCCGATGGCCCTTGTCCGGGGGTAACAATACCGTGACCGATGGCCCTTGTCCGGGGGTAACAATACCGTGACCGATGGCCCTTGTCCGGGGGTAACAATACCGTGACTGATGGCCCTTGTCCGGGGGTAACAATACCGTGACCGATGGCCCTTGTCCGGGGGTAAGAATACCGTGACCGATGGCCCTTGTCTGGGGGTAAGAATACCGTGACCGATGGCCCTTGTCCGGGGGTAAGAATACCGTGGCCGATGGCCCTCGCCCGGGGGTAACAATACCGTGGCCGATGGCCCTCGCCCGGGGGTAACAATACCGTGGCCGATGGCCCTTGCCCGGGGGTAACAATACCGTGGCCGATGGATCTGTTAGCTAATGGGTGTACCACGTATGATCTTATGCAAAATATGAATATGAATATGAATTGAGCATGTACCTGAATCTATATCTGATTTGAAATCTGAATATGCATAAGACTGTTTCTGATAAGATTATGTATCTGATATAAACTCTAATTTCTAACTCTGTGATGGACACCATTCATTAAACCCCTTTACTCTGTTATTATTCACTGGGCTTTCGCTCACTGTTTATTATATATATGTAGGTGAGCCGGCACAAGACCCTGGCCAGAGTTGATGGCCCTCTGTTTTGTTTTTGGTCAGCCACCTGTTACGCCTCCCGAGGAGGTTCCACCTGAAGTCTAACACCGTGGCAGTTTTGTACCTCGTGCTAGTCTGTGGTAGTGTTTTGTGAAGTCGGATCTTGGGACGTACTTATATAAATATTTTGTACTTATGGGTGTATCTGACTAGCATGTTTATGTATATAAATAAGTTTTAAATTTTCTGTCCCATGTATGTCATCACAGCTCATTGGACCTTGTTTATTTTACATTATTGCTTCCGCAGCCCCTTAATATTTGTTAATGTCTTCAGAGGCCGTAGGTAATCCACGGATTACTGGCCGGTTACGTCGCTAAACCTATAGGGGCGGGTTTGAGTCGTGACAATATATTATCTAAAAAAATATTTATCATTAATTATTGTAAGAAATTGACAATTCCATAAAAAGACTAACCATTCCATTCCAACTCACTTGCAAAGTGTTAGCCAACAACAGTCTCGTTTCACAACATAATATTAGACTAAAAAAAGCGTAGAGAACATATTAACCTCTAGTTTAACTATTGAAATCCAAATTTTAGCCCTACTTTTTCTGGCAATAAAAATTCCAAGTTAGTATAAGACTAGAAAACCATATAAAAGAGCTTATATATTCTGCACTGCAGTAACCAACTTAGCAACTTCAAGCGACCTACTTCTCAGATTTGATGTACTACACAAAACAATAGGATCATATTTGTTTGGACAGATATATGCTTAGGATTGGATTAATAGTCCAATAAAATTGTTAATGTATATTATATAATGTAGTACAGCATTAGTATTATAATATGTATTAGATAGTGCATTTGCTTTCGGTTCTCTTCGGTTACTTTCCCATTATGGTGTTTGCATCATGTTTGTAGCATAGCATCTTCTCTCCTATAGAAAGGAGTGTGTGTACCTATTCAAATATGTAATATACAACATATATACACAATTTATTCTCTCTCTTTCTCAATACATTAAATTAACATGGTATCAGAGTTATAAGATTTAGACCTATATTTCTTTCTCCCCGGTGAGCAGCCGGCTGGTAACCTTGCCTTCGCTGCCCGCTGGAGTTTTTCTACACATACCTTCACTCTTCTTCACCGCCTTTATCATTGCCGGCGACCTCTACTCGCTGAACCAGTAAGGAAAGAGCACCGTCCACTCACAACACACATCACAAGTTGCTTCTTCTTCATCTTCATCTTAAGGTCTTCTCAAAGCTTCACAACAATGGCAACCACTTCATCTCTCTCCAACACCTTAACACTCTTCTTCATCATCATCACCTCTAAGGCTTCATATCAGCATTTTTTATGCAATTGCAACATTTGATATTAAGAGACTCAAGCTTTGTTAGCCCTTTGAGGTGAACTAGTCCACCATGGATTCCTGGACATCTCTCCAGATCCAACTTTAACAAGTTAACTAAGCCAGACAAAACACTCAGTCCTTGAGCAGTAATTTGATTGTTTCTTCTAAAAACTCAAAGTTGCCAAGTTTGATAGACTTGCAAGACAATCCAAGCATGTCGCGGTAACAGAGCAACCTTTCATGTTCAATAAGGAAAGCTTATGCAGACCTTTCAAAAAGGTGACGCCATAATCTGAGACCTTACTGCTGCACTACATTATATAATATAATGTAGTAAGCCCACAGCACCAACCGCGAGCTCCAGATACCGAGGAACCATCGTCGAGTACCTCTTCGCCAACGAGGAGTTCGTCTCGATTCCAAGGCCAGTCGGCACATCCTAGCCACCACCCGCTACATCAACTACGGTGCGCTGCAAAGGAACACTGTCCCCTGCTCCCGACGTGACGCCTTCTACTAGAACTGCCGATCCGGTGCACAGGCCAATCCGTACTCCCGCGGGGGCAGCCAATCTTTGTTGCAGTGCTCCTTCCCGATGAAAAACTACCTCAATAGCTGTTGGACCTTGGGAATCCTAGTAGATCCACCAATAAGAACAACATCGTGAACAGTGCTCTTGTTCATCTTAGTATCTCTCAAACACTTCTCAACTGGTTCCATACACTTTCTGAAGAGATCCATGTTGAGCTCCTCAAATTTGGCACGGGTAATGTGGAAGTAAAATGGTGGTTTAGGCGGTGGATGGTTTCACAAGCAGTTCCCAAACACATCTACTACCTCAAACACATCCACTACCTCAACTTTATTTTGAAAAAAAAAAAAAAAAAAGCTCAGTTGGGAACTGCCCACCATCGAAGCAGCTGGACCACCCAACCTCATCTTCTCCCCACTCAGTAAAGCACCCCCATTCAACTTTCTTCTATTTTATATATATATAATATATATATATATATTATTATTATAATATATTACCCCATCCCACCACTATGTCCACTTTCCAACCCATCATCCACATTGTTTTCATTATCATCAAGTTCAATGGTGTTTTGCAGGGGTACTACCCCCAACTTTATTTTAAATAAAAAAAAAAAAAAAACACAACCACATTCATCATTCACCACTAACTCGTTTTCATTCCACCTGTTTTTTCTGGTCCGTATTGTGCTATTCATACCATACAGATTTGCACAACAAACCTTGTTTTATTCATCTCAGGGATCTACCCCGATACAGTTCTACACCAGAAAGTTACAAAAAAAAAAAAAAACACCAACACCAACACCAACAACAACAAAAACAACAAAGGATTTGTTTTCTTTTCTGTTGACGGCCACCCGCCGACCTCACTTCCTCGACTCTGCCGCCGCTCTCTTCCGCTTGCCTTTGTCTTGGGCGACACTTGACGGCCCTGCCTCAACGCATCCAAGTCCACCGAGCAAGTTGCCCCGCTGCTCCTCAAACGCAGCATATGGCGGATCTCCGAATCGGACCATGACGGTGGCCTTCCGTTTCAGCTCCTTGTTCCCCGCCTTCAGCGCGCAAATCTCTACTTACGCATTCTTGTACATGCACTGCAGCAGAGAGAATTGGGCATTTAACTATTGTACCTCACTTGTCCTATTCTGCAGCCAGTGAGACAAGTTAGTGACCGCAGTCATGGTCTCCACACATGACTTCAGTATATAATGGTTGGCCTCAATGTCAGATTGAGCTGCCATTATTTGCTCAACTGACAGCATAGGAAAGTTCAACGAAGCAAAAACAGAGGCGCTTGGTCTAGGGGCGCTTGGTTGCTAGGGATGGCAATTTAAACCCGGCCCGACGGGGACCCGATCCCCCGACCCCGAAATAAGTGGGTTTTCCCCGAAAAATATCCCCGCGGGGACGGGGATGGTATTAAAAAATCACTCCCCGATCAATTTCGGGCCGGGGACGAGGATAGGGTTGTCGGCCCCGGCCCCGGCCCGGCCCCGCCCCGGAATTTCCCCGACTCATCCCGCCTCTGTATCTCTTTCTATTATATACATATTAATTGTATTATATTTTGTATTATATAAATATTATATAAATATTACTTGTACTTTTCATAACTCTCTCAGATGATCTCATTTCATATTCATTTCCTTTCATTTCCTCTGTGTCTCTCTCTCTCACAGACCGTGGCCCTCATCTCTCTCTCTCTCCCTCAAATCTCAGACTCAGTCTCATCTCTCTCCCTCCTTCTCCTCTCCCTCTCCCTCTCCCCCTCTCCCTCCGTCCGTGAAACGTTCCACCGTCAGCTCCTTCCGTCCGTGAAGGCTTCACGGTGAAGCCCTCCGTCCGTCAGATCGTGAAGCTTTCCGTCAGATCGTGAACCCTCTCCCTCTCCCTTCGTCCGTGAAGCCCTCCGTCCGTCAGATCGTGATTCGTGAAGAAGAAGAACAGATCTGAAGAAGAAGAGCAGATCTGATTGTTGTATATATATATATATAATCTGTATATATATATATATCTATGATTTTTGATGATTGTTATATATATATCTGTATATATATAATTTTTTTTGATGATTGTTATATATATATATCTATGACAGATTTTTTTTTGTTTTTTTTTTATCTTCTTAATGAGATGTTGAGCTCACTGAGATGTTGAGATTTGTTGATGTTATTTTTTTGGCCGGGGATTTTCGGGGTCGGGGAAACCCGATCCCCGTTAGGGGGCGGGGGTGGGGGTAGGGGTGGGTTCCCCGTCGGGGACGGGGACGGGGACGGGGGGAAGTTCTGCCATCGGGGATCGGGGACGGGGAGGGTGATCCCCGGCCCCGCCCCGCCCCGTTGCCATTCCTATTGGTTGCGCTTCAAGGGCGACAGAACTGGTTATCTCTATTGTGGACTCATTCAGGTCTAGAAAAGGGGTGAGCGGACCACGGGAAGAAGAGGCCATGTTATTTTAGGGGTTGCAAAGTGTTTCAGAGAAGCAGAGTGTTTCAGGGAATGTCAGAAAGGGTTTGCAGCTATCAGAGAACGAAGAGATTTCAAAATGGTTTGTTTTGCATTGCTTTTATCCAGCCTCAGCCTCGATTTAAATAGCGAGCGAAGAGATGAAGACGACAAACGGGAGCGAGTGCCACGTGAATCGCGCGACACTTGACGCCACAGTGTCATGCGCGACTTTTGAGGGCGCGATATATATATACATGTATATCTTTGGGCTGCTTATATACACGACCATACAATGTATTCTACAGCGATTTGATACGATCACACAGTGTCTTCTACAACGGTCCGACACGACCATATAGTGTCTTTTACAACGGTACAACACGACCACACAATGTCTTCTACAACGGTTCGACACGACCATACAGTGTCTTCTACAGCGCTTCGATACGACCTCACAGTGTCTTCTATACCAGTCCGACACGAGCCATACAGTGTCTTCTACACCAGTCTGTCACAACCATACAGTCTCTTCTACAACGGTCTGACACGACCACACAATGTCTGCTACAACGATCCAACACGACCATACAGTGTCTTCTCCAACGGTTTGACATGAACATACCATGTCTTCTACAACGGTCTGACACGGCCATACAGTGTCTCATATCCTATTTTTATTTATTTTCCCGTTTTGTTACTCTCTTCAAACTCAAGTTGGTTGGTATATATCTTCCTTGAGTTTAAGGGGGGCTGTTAATATATATTATATAATGTAGTGCAGCATTAGTATTATAATATGTATTAGATAGTGCAAATAGTGCATTTGCTTTCGGTTTCTTTCAGTTACTTTCTCATGATGGTGTTTGCATCATGTTTGTAGCATAGCATCTTCTCTCATATATAAAGGAGTGTGTGTACTTATTCAAATATGTAATATACAACATATATACACAATTTATTCTCTCTCTTTCTCAATACATTAAATTAACATATTAATCCGATATTTAGTTAAAAAATTAAAATACGGACTAACAATCCATCCGAATATAATATTCCATATATGATAGAGTATTCAATTTCGCATAAAGGGTGGGATATAAATTGAGAGACTAAATCAAATTCTTGACTAATTTATCAAATGACCATAATTTATCATATGACCATAATATAGGTATTGTGATCAATATATTGGATGTCTCATGTCCTGTAATGTCCTATCCATTCCAATCCCTTTAAACAAATATCAAATTAGATAATATTTTGTTAATCCTTTCTTATAATTCTAACTCAATCCAAACAAAAAATATGATACATAATCTAAAAAGATTCGTAGTCGATTCTAAAAAAAAAAAAAAAAAGATTCATAGCCTAAGATTATTAGTTATGAGAATACTAATCCAACCTAATTCAACCCGCCCAAATAAACATAGCCTAAAAGTATTATAAAATTGCAATATCACTATAAGCTACCCTATGCCAAAAAATTACATCATCAAATATTGCGCCAAATTTGTCACAAGCTCGACAATGTCACTTTTGTCAATTCAATTCCCACGACGGTTTTAATCCAATAGTCTAGATACGAGCCATCCAACAGACAAAAATAAAGGGCAAATACCCTCTCGAAATTTAATAAAATTATAGATATCCTCATGAGGTTTGAAAAATTACAGATATCCTCTTAAAGTTATATTTGCATAATAAATTAGGGAGTAAATTATTATGAAAATATAAATCTCAAGTGACAATTTGTTATGAAAATATAAATCTCAGGGAAGTATCTATAATTTCTAAAACTTCAAGAGAATATCTGTAATTTAACTAAATCTCGAGGGAGACATATATAATTTGCCCAAAAATAAACAATAATCGGAATGTGCCAAAATGATAATAGTACTACTAAGGCCTCGGGAACATATTTTTTTTTTTTAGTAATTTTTTTTTGACTAAAATATTATATATAAAAAATTAATATGTTTAATATATTTTTTAAATTTTTTACGAAAAGATATTCAAAAAATAAAGAGGCTGTTTGATAGAGTTTTTGAAATATAATTATATTCCTTAGTTTGAGTGTATTGTTTGATTACAACTTTAAAAAATTAATTTCACTCACTTTTTAAAACACACACTTTTCAATATTATCTGTCACATCACTCAATTCAAACTCTTTTTAAAACTCATAACCAAACAAATTTTCTACACTCAAATCATAATTCCAAAACTCACAAACTCAAAATACAACTCTATTCTCAAATCATAATTCTAAAACTCTACCAAATACAACCTTTTGACTTTTTAGTATAAATTATTAGTTTTTTAATTTTTTTTTTAAGTAACTTTTTAACTAAAAAAATCACTTAACAAAAGAGGCTTAAAACACAACCAAAATTTGACATTCTGACATTAGCATGCTAAATTATAACTTTGCCAATTGCCAATTTAGCAATGACGAATGGAATTACTCTCAGAAAGCCAAAGCCAAATCCAACACCACCGATTCATAAAATAGCATAAGTTAAGAAGTCAGAATTTGAAAACAACCTAGCAGCACCATAGCTATATATCGCAACTCATGTATCCAGACAGCATCGATACAAACACATTTAATAATTGAAAAGAAGAGTTCAGCCAATTCAGGAAACAATGTTTTCCAATAATTTAGAATCCGCAGACAAAAAAGTACGCTGCCAGACTATTTTTGCAAGCTGCCAGATAACAGATGCAATTGTGGATATGAATATCACAGCAGGCAGATGGATGTACAGTTCTGAGTAAAAATATATAAAAATAAACAGTTCTTCCAAACGAAAACAAGAGAGGTGCAGGAGAGGGGGACAATTAAAGGATTCCAATCAGATAATTCTATCAAATGCAAAAGATACGGGAGATTTCAACCTAGAAACTCCCCTCAAATGCTATCATCATCCCCTAGATCTGCACATTGATGAGCGTTCATTTGATTGGGAAGATGTCCAAATTGTACCCTGCCAAACCAAACAATTAGAAGAATTACTAGTGCTAAATAAAAGAATGAAAACAAAACCACGGGCTAAAGAAAGAAGACTTTACACACAAAATATACAGGTTGTGTTTGGATCAAGGATTTGGGAGGGATTTGTGAAGGAAAGAAAAAAAGGATAGACGAAGTGTATGAAATAGAAGCTAATTTTTTTCATTTTTCCCTTCTCTTTTCCTTCACAAATCCCTACTCAAATCCTTTGATCCAAAAATAACAACTCCTCTAGTTTTTGACATTTATTAGGAGCATCAATAAAACATAACCTATGCATGACCACAAATAACTATATCATTTGTTATTGAGAACGACTATGATGCAAAATATGAAGTTCAATGTTGCAAAAAGTGAGATGTAATAGCTAAATAAAGTGAATTTGGGACATTCTCATTTGTTGGAAAACATTCAGTCTCAAAACATGAAACCCTTACACAATCAAACACCTAAATATTTTGAAAATAATAATTAAAAGAGAATGGTTTCAGCATTGGTACATTAAAAAGACAATGTCTAAAAAAAGCATAATATCATTTGATAACTTCTGTTGATGTCCCAGTGAGTGAATCAATAATAAACTAACAAGGTGTGATCACAAATGCATTAATGAGGTCAACAAAACCATAAAATAGACATCAGAAAACTAATCTTAAACGTGCTCATGCCTTTCATTATTACTCGTCAAATAAGGAAATTATAACTCATTTGGTGAAAGCTCCTTCCAATCATAGAAAGGCACATTAAATGTGCTTCTCAAGGAGCAATCCACCATTGCTAGACAAAGGGAAAATACATTTTTCGAAGGCTTATAAACAACAAATGCATTAAGCCGGCAAATTACCTGATACAATCAATCATAAACCATGAAATGTCAGATTTTATGTTATATGACCTTTCAGCATAGTTGTTCTAAGCCATTACCACAGACAGAAGAAATTTCATAGAATAAATTGTTTCAATAAAACTCCATTGCAACATTAAGAGAACACCACAATGTTTTTATGAAATTCAATGACAACATTAATGAAACTTACTATCTTCTAGAAGTTGATGGAACCCCCGTTGCCCTGTCACATACAAAAAGAAAAACTTATAAGCTTATATTTGACAGTAGGAGTAAAATCTAAAAACCTACAAACCTACGGACTTAAACATAGGATGAATGCACAACAGCTCTCTAGGTACTTGGATCAATACCTGCCCTGCAGTTTTCCCACAAAATTCGCACTAGGCCTCCCCTTGCTTAGAGAATTGCCCAAACCAGACCTATCAGGGTTTGCTCCATTTCCAACTGCCACAAGTCCAGATGACTGGCCAGGCCTACTTTCAGTGCCATTCAGTTCCAGAGGATCTTTTGGTTTGCTCAAAATTTTAATATTTGAGATACCTCCAGCATTTAGATGAACACCATTAGAATGCTGATTCTGCACTGAGAGCTGCGAATGATTATCAGTGGCACTTGCAGGTCTGGAAGAATCAATGGATGGGGCCCTCTTTAGTCGGTGAGATTGTGCCATGGGAGTAACAGCAACAGATGGCAACAATGATGAATAAGGAGAAGATGCTGTTTTAGCTGCTGCTGCGACTTTGGCAACAGCAGCTGTAGCCGCAATGATTTCTTGTGCACCCTCTCGAAGTTGTATATAGTCCTCTTCAATTAAGAATAACTAAAATACAAAAAGGAGTTATCTAACTATAATATTAATCTGTAACAAACCAAAAACATAAGTTAAAGAAAGGAACAAAAACTAAGCTGAAGATCTACAGAACTTACTTCAGGATGACCAGCCACAAAATCATCAAGCTTTCCATATTTTTTCTTGTAATCATGCCAATGTAGAGGGGCAAGCATTTTGCTAAGCCTATTTGGAAGCTGTACGTGACATTGATAATAGAATCATCAATAAAGCCAGGAGCGGAAAGCTAAAAAAATACTGTGCCAGAATTAATTTTCACTAACCGTCGAGCTAATCCTGATTCTACCACCAGATCCAGGTGGTATTGTGCGAACAATGCAAGCCAACAATGATCTTTCATCAAGAAGAGCTGTCTCTGAAGTCTTTCCACCAGGATGTACATTTTTCTCCCCAGACGAGACAAATGATTCAGATGAAACCACACCAGTGGCTTTGTTCATTGTGGTTTCACTGAAATTCACATGAGTGATTGGAGTTTCAGATGATGGTGTATTTGCAGAACTTGCTTGCTCTGCAATGAACTCTTGAACCTCCAAGCCATGATTAGTCGAAGAGGTAATGATCTTCTCCTGTTCCAGTTGAAATTCAAGGCACTCTTAGTATTGGATAATACTTAGCTGCTTTAAGGGATGCAGAGGTCGGCCTCATTCTCACATTACCGGCCATTTAAGAGAAAGAGATCCACGATGGTAGATGATAGCAAGTAAACAAAAACAGTGCACAAACAATGACAAACCTTGATTAACTGACAAAAAATACAAAAATGAAAATAATAAAAAAGACAAACCTTGGTTTCACTATCCTGTGAAAGAGAATCTATTCTTAAAGCCTCGCGAAACTGGGAAGAAATATGTTGCAAGCTCTGTTGGGGTTGTGGGGCTACCAGGTAGCTTTTATCAACTTGCTCAAGAACCTGAAAAAGAATTTCGAGGATCAATACCATTGAGCAGATGAAAATAAACCATTGTACACATGCATCATTCTGAAGAACAACATTTCAGTTACAAAACCTGTCCTTCCGGAACTGATGCAGTGATCACAGTATCAGGCTCCATTCCTTGGCTCGCATGAACATCTAAATAGTCTGGGTGAATAGCTTGTCCATTTACAGACACTTCATAGTCATAATTAGTATCTGGTCTCAACAAGCTCTGATCAGTTTGAGATGAAGGATATTGGTCGTGAGTTGGCACCTGCAAACCCTCTGATGCAGCCTGAAGAAAAAGAACAAATCATACTCAAAACGATAATATCATGGGCAACATGAACGAGGACAAAACAAGGTTTCCATTTGCTTGCACCTGTTGGTTCTGCCAATGTTGAAGAGATGAAATTGCAGGTACTGAGTGAAAATGTCCAACATGAGATTGAGTAACATGCGCTGGGACAGAGTGGGGCACGCCCTGTTGATGCATAACAAATGGATGCAAAGCAGTCACCTGTCCAGGTGGAAGGTAGGTAGGCATCCCAAGTAGGGAAGATGGAGCAATTGGAGCACCATGAACATGGTCAGCCTAATAATAAATAATAACGAAAGTTAATTTATCAAAAGAATGTACAGTGTACACATTTAAATTTACTGTGTCTTTGTAAGTAACCACAGATTTTAATTATCATACCAAGAAACACCTAGTCCATATGAACAATATAATAGTACAACAAGCATAAGAATACTCAAACAAAGATAAAGATAGGGGGAAAATTTCATAAAATGATTTGTAGAGAGATGGAAACTATGCCAAATTTTAAGACAACTTGTAATGACAAGCCCTGCGTTGAGATTTGCAAATGTGTGTACGCCAGTCATGTATTCAGCCAATAAAACTATACCCAATATTCACTGTGTAAAGTATTATCAGTGACTCTCCCACTCTTTTCTGCTCACAATCGAAGAATGGAAGCTAGTTCCCAACATGAGCACTAGTCCAAGATAGTGACAGTCTAAAAAACACGAACACTTCTAAGAAGAAGATGATTTTGTGTCAGACACTCCCTAGCACATGTCAAACATGCATTCAAATGTGTCATATCACCAAACACACTTCAAATATTTGGGAGAACCAAACACGCTTCAAATATTTGGGAGAACCAAACACGCTTCAAATATTTAGAGACACTTGTCCATACTTCAACATTCATGAAACACTTTGTAAATTTGAAGAACATAACTTGGGATCCAATAATAAAATTAAACAATATGAATTTTTACCTATTTATATCCCTCCTTCAAACTTTTTAATTTTAAGAATTCTAAGACCCAAAACTTCAAATTTGTTTGAAAATAGAGCTTTCTAAAATAGAGATTAAGGCAATTTTGTTCACAAAACAATATGTAGAATGTGAAAAATGACCTTTAATTAATTTCCAAGTGTACAAGTAAAATATCTATTTACTAGTTGTCGTATCCCTATTGCGTTGTATCCTAGTTTTATTTTTATTTTCAAAATTGACATGCCGATGTCTCTGTATTATGTCATATCCATGTCCTCGTGTCTATATCTATGCGACTCAGGTGATTAATGTCTGCCTTCCCAATTGCAGACCAGAACAAGAAGCCAGAGATTGTGAAGTTTGAGCAAAGTTTTTATAGGTGAATGCGTAACGCGAGGCGTTTAGCTGAGGCATAATCCTCGAGGCATCAAGGCACAAGCATTTTGAATTTTTATATTTAGTAAATGAAATAAATATTTAAAAAATAGTAAAAAAAAGATTAAGAACTAAATGTAAAGGTGTAAACACTTTTCTACTCAAAGCGTCCAATATTTCACTGTAGAGAAGGAAGCTTGCCATCTAAGAAGAATGGACACGGACACGGACACGGACATGGAACGAATACGACACGGACACGCCGACACGTCAATTTTCAAAAAATACAAGACACGACACGTGGGGGACACGTATAAAATATATAATTTTATATATTTATTATATGTTATATATATGAATATATCATTCAAAGATAATAAAAAATGTAATATGACACTAGTTCTTATAAATTTATATGATTTTTGTTTTATTATTGTATCTTAAGTTGTTTTGTTCAAACTTATAATTAGTTTCACATGTGTTTAATCGATAGACACGTGTATCCTCCAAGTATCCAAAGAGTATCCGGGTCTTTAAAAAAAATTTAAAAATAGCACACGTTTTGAAAAGTGTCGGACATGTGTTAGAGAAGTGTCCAAAGAGTGTCAGTGTCCGACACGACACGAATACGTCACCTTCTTATAAGTGTCCATGCTTCTTAGCTTGCCATCATTAAAAGTGAAATCGACATTCTTTGGTTTAGTGATCAAGCTACTCACTTCAGCATTTACGTGGTGTTTTTTATTGATTGGTCATTTATTTTAATTTTTCCTAAAGAATATATTTGCAAAAAAAGGTCCTTTTTATTTCTTTATTTTTCATATTTAAGCCATCTACTAAACTAAGGCCTTATTTGGCCAGAGGCTATTTGACTAAAATAGCCAATAAAGACAAAATAGGCTAAAATAGTCAATAAAACAAAATGTCACATCCAATCCATAATTATTCCACTTTTTCTCTCCCAACCATCAAATCAACTACAAAAAAAAAAAAAAAAAAAACTATCATCCCAAAAACAATATTTTTAACCAGGCTAAAATAGCCAAATAGCAAACTAAAGTAGCCTCCTCCCAAACGGAGCCTAAGGCTAACAAGAGCCTAAGACAAGCTCCTCATATATGTACTCATATGCCTATGCACAAAAGGCTTTACAAGGCACACCTAAAGGCTTGATGCTTAAAATCTAATGACTAAGGAGAAGAAGTATGAGCTCCTCACGTACCAAGATCAATGCAGACCACAAAATCTTTCTAAAGCTCAACGATTGATACTTGTAAAATCAAATCACTGATGAAGAAGTATAGCTAGGTTTTGTCATTAGTAGTTAGATGTCTTAGCACATAGACACAATGATTGACCGTTATGTCATGTGCTTACTAGATATCAACATTGACACTTTGAATACTATGAATGAAAACATTATGATCCGTCTGCCCCATAATATAGCCATTCAGAAAAATAAATAACTTAATAAACATTTAACCACCCTTAAAGAATGTTAGAATGGCATGAAAAACAGTGAGCAAATTAAAAGAAATCCAATTGAGAGAAATGCATTAGCCTCTCACATATAAGCATGCAAGACTCCCCCGACATATTACTCAACAGTGCTTCACATGAATCACTACATGAAAAACACTGTAAATAAAACTGAACCAAATCGTCACTATAAAAAAGGTTGTTCCATTGCATCTTATAGTATCACATGTATTTTTTTTATCATAGTTTTTTTTTTTTTTTTGATAAATATATTTTTTTTACCATAGTTATTCTCTACTACAACTTCCCCTTCAGCATTTTCCACTTGCAAAATGATTTTGAAGGGAGGAAGGGCAACTAAGAAGCACAAAATATTCTAAAACAGCAGCGTTGTTCCCGTGTCAGAGTCCAACAATCATCACATTTCTGACACATGCTAAACACGTGTCCAAAAACATGTCATTTTCTTTTTAATTTTTTTAGACCCAAACATACTTCATCCATTACACGCAGATGAAATACATTATAAGTTTGAAACAAAATAATTTAGAAGATACAATAAAATAAAAACAAGGTAGATTTATACGTGTTAATCCCTCCTATTTAAGAATTAGTATTATGCTGGACTTTTTTATCATCTTTGATCGAAATTGCCATATGTATGACATATACTAAATATATTATACTATGACATATACTGCATTTTTTGAAAATTATCGTGTCAACGTGTCCATGTTTGTGCTTCTTAGAAGGGTAGTGAAGGAACAATAAATAAATGCATACTCTACCTGAGTTGAAGCATTGCCAGTTGAGACAAAAGATGTAACATTTTCCACATTTCCATTTGGTAGGTCCCCAGAATTTGAATTTGTCGTGACACCTCCATCCACATCTAGTTGGTTTCCATTGTTCTGTCCATACTGCAGAGCATCATTTGAGTTTGTTTGGGATACACGTGATTCCTCAGTATAAGTTCCACTCCTTTCCCTTGCATCAGCCAGTTCAAGCTGGAGCTGTTGTATTGTATGCAAATGAAGCCTTTCCATCTCAGCAAACTAACATGGATAACAAATGGAAATCAATTTCACCAATGACATTAACTATTCAACAGAGGAACAACAAGAAAATTGAGGTTCAGTATGAAAATGACTGGCGCACAGAAATAGACCACATTCAATGGCATATGGTCAAGTTTCCATTCAATGACAGAAAAATATTGTTAAACAGTGCACGATTCAGTTACATAATGGAAGTCCAGAGTCAACTTTAGAGACTAATCTGTAGGCTAACAACCTGTCGTTGACAACCAAGCCAAAGCTGGTTATATTGTTCTGTTCGTTCTCGCAACTCAGCCTGTAATGAGTGATTAGTAGTTGAGTGCAAAGCATCCATCTCCTGAGCACGCGTAATCCACGCTTGAGCATCCCTCAACTGTTCATCTTTAAACAGGATGGTTTCCTGAGCAACTCTATGCTGAAAGATAAAGTCATCATTAGGCAATGTACCTCCCAAAGTGCAATAAACATCCAACAAGCTCCAAACTAATTAATCTGGCCCTCAATGCGCGGGGGAAATCTCCGATAATACTACCATTGAAAAATAAATATAAAGAAAAGAATTCAAAGACGCAACAAAAGATGTTTCCACATCAAACAATAACATGACAGGGAAATCTACAAGCATACCAAATTCAATATATAACATTGATCAAAATCTTATCCGAACAAAAGACATTCTTTTCAGACCACCTAAGTTAGCTTCAAAGAAGACAAAAATCTTGAAAGATAACAAATTACCTAAACACGCTTAAGACATTTCAGAGTTTAAGCTTCCATTTTACTAGGATTAAATACGTGCATTGGAAAATGCAACTTAACAAACCTGTTCCTGCAATTCAAGGAACTGCCGCTCTTTATCCTGAATATGTTCTTGAAGGTCATGCATCTGTTTAAGATGTTGGGCTCTTTCAGCTTCAGAGTTATCACGCTCCCTCCTGCAAAACCATATGCACCCCCATTCACACTACATCCAAAACACCAAAACCCCCGAAAAAACCCCAAACTGATACAAGTCATCAAGAGATTTATGTTGTGTGAAATTTTAAAGACAGTATCCCAGGCCATCATGTATTGTAACGAATCAATTTATTTAATTCAAGTAAAGATAGTAAATATACACAAACAGATTATATCTAAAATAGCAATTACAGGGACCTAAACACTTACCGGAATGTCTGCAATTCTTTGTTTTGTTCTCTAAGGAGATCATCCTTTGCCCATGCCTGCCAAAATAGATAACAGAGATTTATTCAACAAGTGAATCACCAACCACACATTTCACAATATCAAAAGAACAGACTATCTTTGCAAAATACACTCAACCAACCGCTTCATTGTCCAGTTTAATTGCGTGCAACTCTCTATCTTTCTCTTCTGTCTTCCTCTCCAACTCATGTATTGTTTGTTCCATTTCATGCAGTTGCTCCTTCAGGACAAGGTAAAATAATATTTACAAACAAAAAGGCACAATTACTTCCGAACACAAAGGAACAGACTCAAAACCTGAAGCTTGACATTGGCATTGGCGTGTTCAGTAATCTGAGCATCAAAGTTGTTTTGAATTTCAATGATCTCCGATCTCGCAATGATTTGAGCTCGAAGTTCAATCTCAATCTGTTGCAGACCCTCTCTTTGCCTAGCAACACCGTGAAGTCGCTGCTGCAAAATGTCATTGTCCAAACTTCCATCGATGGTGATTGAACAGAAATCCACATCGGCCGGTTCTCTTCCCTGCTGCACCTTAACAATACAGCAAAAATCACCTTCATCATTCAAGAATAATTCTATAGATTCCAACAATCATACTAAATGATAAGTGGCGTCGGTGATTCAAACCACAAAAACCCTAGTACGAACACATCCATTACCTCATATATCGTTCTCTCATCCGATTGCCCTAACTTCGAACGGTCCAAGTCCTAGGTCAAAAAGTTTCCCATTAAAATCTTATCAAATCAACGACAAATCTATAAACCCTAGCTTTTCGAATTGAAGCAAAACAATGACACTGGGTTTAGCAAGCACACCTCGCTGCTAGAGTTTCGAACGGAATGCTCGGAAACAACACGCCACTCTTTGCGCGAAGGCTGAGAAGTCGGCATCGGCATAGAAACACCGCGTACAGCGGCGACACCAGCCGCGGCTTCCATTGAATCGGAGCTCCAATTTCTCTCTCACTCTCTCTCCAAAGCAAAAACCCTAATTTTTTTTTAAAAAAAACAAAAAACAAAGAAACCCTAGAACGAAGAGAGTTATGGGGGAATAATCAAATCCAGTAAGACATTGAGAGAGTGAATGAAATCAATGGATGATGAATGGAGATGCGAATGTGTGTTTTGAGTGTTGTGAATTTGCGTCTGTGGATTTGGGGGGGTTTTGCGATTGCAGGGTTTTAAAGGGATTGGAGCGTAAAAAGTGAAACGTTGACGACAGAGAAACAACGAGGAGAGAGAGTGAGAAGTGTGAGAGCCAGGAAGAGAGAGATGATTGGGTGTTGAGAAAACTCCATACGCAGGAGACTCCCGCCATTTATAGGGTTACTATCATTGGGTTTTTTTGGGCTTGGGCTTGGGCTTGGCTTGGCCTGGCCTGGCCTGGCCTCTGATAGACTTAGATGTCATCTAGGGTCCTTCATCTGTTAGTTCAGGAACTGCATTTTTGCTAGACTTTTTTTTTTTTTTTTTTTGGCAATCTTTAGATAGTATCAATTTTTTTAAAATTTTCATAGGTTAGCCCATGAAACTATGAAAATTTTTAAAAAATGATTATAAATTAATTTTTTAAAATTTTTATAAGTTTGTCCGCTAAAATTTTAAAAAATTAATATTATTTAAAGAGTGTTGTTAATGAGTGTGCAATGGTTGTTCATTAAAAAAAATTAATGTCTAAAATTTAGTCATTTCACGTATTAGTTTTATATTAAGGGAAAATTACTAGAAAATCTTATTTCAAATTCTTCTATACCAATCAGTCCATCTTTTTTATTTTTATTTTATTAAAACCTAAAGTTTACGCTTGTAGACCTAGAGGTCCCGTTTTCAGTTTTATTTTATTTTTTTTGACCATTTGACCCTTATATATATAGCTTGTTGTTTGAATATCATTTTTGGGAAGTCTGCGATCTGCGTTTGGATTCCGAATTCTTTGCAATTTCTAATTTCTCTTTGCCATTTGCCATTTGCTATTTGCTAGTTTTTGAAGCTATAGATTATGCGTGATTTTGCGATTATTGAAGCTCTAGGTTTTGCGCAATTTCAAATTGCGATTTGCGATTTTGTCTGATTTTTAGTCGATATTTTGGAGAAGGCTAGTTTTTGTTTGAGATTGTTGTTGTGATTTGTTCTGTTCTTTATTATTCTTCGTCATTCTTCATCGTTTATCATCAATTGATTACGGTGATGTTTATGTCATGCAATTAGTGATTGATTCGTTGTTGTGATGAAATCATTGTGTTCATGTGAAATTTTGAATGCTGAAGTTTTGTTGCATCAGTGTTTGAACAAGCTGTTGTTAAGCATTTAGTGAACTGGAAGTTCACGCTATCAGTATATAAATTTTATAATTAAAATTGTATGTATGTGTGTATACTGTGAGCTTATAATTTGTTGTATGTGGTGTGTATGATGATAAATGTAGGGCTTATGATTGTTTGTTGAGGAAGTAGAGTTTTTTTTGTATGATGTGAATATTTGAACTATTTAAAAATCCCGATACATTTCATTATGTTAGCAAATCTTCACACATATTAATGTGATTGAATATTCAAATTATTTTATGCACTATTGATGATTTTGCAGTGGGATACGAGACAAATGGATTTTTTCATGTTGTTGTTGTGCTACTATGGGTCAAACATGTTTGTGATAAATGTGGTACAATCATTTTCCTTTGACCAGTTAGTGAAATGTGTGTGCAACAAATGATGTGATTTGTCTACTGATTCAATCACTATGTTTTACCGACTGTCGAGGTATAAGAATTGTCATTTGGATAACAATGAGGAATTGCAAAACATGTTATTGCTTGGCAAATTAATTGGAGTTGAACGAATTGATGTTGTTGTTGACCAAATATTGGGCATTGATAGACATAGTAGTTTAGCAAATCCGTACATTAAATATGAGGATCAAACAAATTTGCTTCGTAGATATTGTGCGCATAGTGAGAAGGTTTTGTTGTCTTCAGTTTGGGCAAATAATATTACGCATGTTGGTCAATGTTTTATAGGAGAAGTATTTGAGTTTCGTACTGTTTTATGCAAATATGCAATGCAATGTGGGTTTAAATTCAAATATTTGAAGAACGATTCAGAACGAATTACTGTTGTATGCTCACATAGAGATGATAGAGGATGTTTATGGTCTATGCATGGTAAAGCCCAAAGAGCAAATCAATTTTTCTACCTTAAGAGATGGACTAAGATACATAGTTGTGGTGCTGATGTTCATACTTCAAAAAATCCAAGGCTCAGCTCTGATTTGGTGTTAAATGTTATATCTGAACGTGTTAGGGACAGACCACTAACGTGCCCCACTGATGTGGCATATACTTTCAAGGCAGACTATGGACTTGATATCAGCTACCATGTAGCATGGTTAGGTGTTGAGAAAGTGAGAGAGGCTATGCATAGTGATTACTTAACATCGTTTGACCAACAGAGATGGTACAGTGATGCTATTCAGCATTATAACCCGGGAAGTCATATCAATATTGACTATGATTTGAAGACTAGTCAGTTTAAAAGGTTTTTTGTAGCATTCGCTACGTGCATAAATGGCTTCAAATATTGTCGCCCTTTGCTTTTTCTTAATGGAACATTTCTAAAAGAGAGATACAAAGAGCAGTTGCTTGCAGCGAGAGCTAAAGACGGTAACCAAGGTTTATTTAGCTTTTTGATATGAAGTTTTACATTTGTTTACTTTTTGTGTGTCAGTTGTGACTGTTAACATTGGTTTTGCTTTTAGGATTGTTTCTAGTAGCCTTTGCAATTATTGATTCGGAGAGTGAATCGACTTGGTCATGGTTTCTATATGAACTGTCAAAAGTAATTGCTGATATTAGATGCATAACATTTGTATCCGATCATAACCTAGGGCTTTTGAAAGCAATGCCAAAGGCATTCCCATCAGTATAACATGAATGGTGTTTACAACACCTAAAGAATAATTTTAGGGACAAGTTGAAGGGTCTAGAGAATGGTTTCAAGGAACACTTAATAGAGAAGTTGGGTGATTGTGCATATGAACCTACTGTGACAGGTTTTCATGCATTATTAGAAGAGTTGAAGAGTGAGAAGAAGCAACTAGCATATAACTTCTTGTTAGGGTTGGAACCTGAACATTGGGCAAATGCTTACTTTAGGTAAAGTGTGTACAATTGTGTGTTTCATGGAATATAATGATGGTTATATGTACATTGTTTATATTTTTGCGTTGTTATAACAATATGAAATGTCACATATGGTATTAAAATGTGACAATTTTTGTTGTTGAGATGACATTTAATGCTGCCGAATCATTCAACAATTAGATTAAAGAAGCACGAAATCTTCCAATAACAAAATTGGTTGATACTGTCCGGAATCAAATAATGTGTCAAATGTCAGAGCGAAGGAAGATTGCAAACAAATGGAATGGAATTATTTGCCCTATCTTTGAGACTAACCTCTAAGATCATTCAATACTAGTAGGTCATAGAATGTGAGTAAAGCTAATGATGATGTGTTCGAGGTGCATTTGTTTTCATCAATTACAGTTGATATTGGACGCCGTGTTTGTTCATGTTACTAGTGGCAGGTAAATAGATTTCCTTGTGAACATGTTGTTGCGGCTATCCAAAGGAGTGCATATAATCTTAATGATTGTGTTGAAAAATATTTTCATGTAGAGAATTATAGGGAAGCATATGCAGCGGCTATTTGTCACGACCCAAACCCGCCCCTATGGGTTTAGCACCATAACCGGCCAGTAATCCGAGATTACCGAAGGCCTGCTTAACAGTAATACAGTAAAACAGAGTACAAGGGTATGGCGGAAGCCAATACAGTAAATAAACAATGTCCAACGAGCTGTGACAGTCTGTATGCAAAAAGACTTTTCATACATAAATACATTTAGTACAGGACAGTATGTACAACATTTACAACCATTCTGAACAGGGACTTAATCCCTATTAAACAGTACAGTAACAGTCTATACAGATTACAAAACAGATACGGAAACAGACGGGGGAAATTACAACACCCCTAAGCCATAGCTTGACAGGCTTGGAACCTCGCAGTGAGGCACAGTAGTTGGCTTGACAAAAACTGGAGTTACCCCGACGCTTCTAGCCACGGTCTGGTGCCTGAACACCTACATACATATATGAACAGTGAGCTAAAGCACAGTAAATAACATAATGCGTAAAGAGGTTAAGAATGAATGTCCTTACAGTAATGAAAAACAGTTCATTAAATCAGTATTTCAGTCGTTCAGTCAGTACAGTCATATGTGGTACATCCGTTAGCATAACAGTACAGTAAACAGTAGGTCTTAAAAGACCGAACAGTCAATGATGGCCATCAATCAGTAAACAGTAGTGGTTCCAACAAGGGAACCGATATAGATCTCTGTAACAGTAACAATCAGTAACAGTAGTTGCTAAGGATGCGACAATACAGTTCAGAATATAGGACATACATTCATTCAGTTAACAGTAGCAGTTCAGAAACAATACAGTTCAATTGTTCAGAAGATAATCATTTTTTGAACATATCTTTACACAGTTGTTACTCACAGAGTTCTGGGCTACAGTAAAGCTAGAGCGCGTCTCCAGTCGCCAACCCTACACAGTTTATAGAACGAACACACACTAAGCTACACAGTTGGGAAAGATAATAGCTTAATCCCTAATTGCCTTGGTGTGTTCTACATCTATATCCTCATTAAGATGCCTTAAACTAGGCCTAAGAATGCCTAGGATGGAATGAGGATGCAAAGATGCACTTAAAAGCATTTTTCAGAATTTTCAAAAAATAGGGGTCTCGCTCGAGCGTGGCTTTCTACGCTCGAGCGGACATGCAGACAAAGGAGCTCCGCTCGAGCGTGACTTCCGTCGCTCGAGCGAACTGTAAGCTACAGTGAAAATACTGGATGCTCAAAATCCACGCTCGACGGGCGCTCGACCTCGCTCGAGCGTGAGACACAAGTCCTCGCTCGAGCGTGAATTCTCTCGCTCGAGCGGACTGTAAGCCCATGCAAAGTACTGGATGCACGCATTTCACGCTCGAGCGTCACTTTACTCGCTCGAGCGGAAGGCATGATCACAAAGTGTACGCTCGAGCGTGGAGTTCCTCGCTCGAGCGTTGGTCCAAAATCTGGAAATCTCATATTTGAACCTCAAGCTCAAAACCAAGTTTTAATGCATAAATTCCGATCCTCTTGGGCTAATTTTCTGGAAAACATTTGTAAACACATAGAATAACATGTTTCAAAACTCAATTTGTAAAATCAAGGCCCAAGGGTAATTTAATTAAACTCATTTCAAACCAATTTTCAAGAACATGATCTCAAATGAACATGCATGAACTTTAAACAACTTCCAAGCTTCAAAACATGCTCTAATGAGCCAATTCTTTTCAAAACAAGATGAAATCATGGTCTACTCTCAAAACATGGACATGCATGTGAGGAATTATGAACTACAACCTCAAAACTTTAATGTATATTACATGCATGCAACAATTAAGCTTCATGGCAACAATTTAACTCCAATTTATGGCCTTAGGCTCTCATCTACCATGAATCATGCACAAACTAACTTGAATTCATAAATAAGAAGGTAGTCACTCTACCTTAGGTCTTCAATCACAAGACTAGAAGCTCAATTGACAATCTACACTTCAATTTCTTCAAGTTCTCAAGCAATTCACAAGATGAGGCCAAAATCTCTCTTAACTCTCTCTCTCTCTCTCTCTCTCTCTCTCTCTCTCTCTCTCTCTATTTCGGTGGGAACTCAAGGAAATGGCTGATGAAATGTGTTTTGATGCAAAGGAATGAGTCTCAAAAGTGCTAAGCTAGTGGCCTACTAGTGGTGGCAAAATGGTGAATAAACCAACTCATGCAATTTAGCTTATATTAATCTAGTTTAATCATACCAAAACAATTTTCAATTAAAGATACCATAAAATTGCATAAATTCTAATTAACACAGAACATCAATCAATTTCGGATTCGACCGCCGATAAGACCTTCAATTAGCAGTTTAAACACAAAGGCATGAACAGATAATTTAACGATCGAACGGATAGAATGCAATTCAAACAGATATACTCAACCAATCAGTTTCAGATTTCAGTCAGTCAGTCTAGTATTTTAATCAGTTCAATTACTTATCATAATCAGTCTCAGTTTAGCAGTAATCGATAGTTTATTAGTAATCAGTGACGAGAGGTGTTACACTATTTTCCTAATACCATCTGTAGAAAGACCAGATTTTTCCTCTAGCGATTTCATCATATTACCTCTAATTGTAAAACGGCCAGCTGGTAGGCCGAGAAAGAGTAGAATACCATCTCGAGGGGAAAAAGTAAGTCAAATCAGGTGTGACGGATATGGAAAGATGGGCAGGTACAATCGGAAGTTGTATAAAGAGCCAATACAGAGTTATATTGGCTGATGTGTTGGTGAACATTGTGAATTTCATATTCAATTTTGAACATTTACAGTGTTTTTTTTGTTTTAGATAAATAAGATACCATTGTGAACGCTACATACATTTGCATTGAATACACATTTTATTAGTTGATACATTGGTGTACTTGTTTTGTATTTCGATACAATTTTTGAATAAGAAGGGATTCATTCATTCTATGCAATTTCTATGCAAAATAAAATGTTATCTTGTTACATATATACACAATATGTGTTGATGGGTGGAATATGATATATGTTTTTGAACAGATTTGAGGTGTGGTAGATGTAAAAAGATGGGTAGCCACGATTAAAGTTGTATAAAGATCAAATATAGAGTTCTATTGGTTCATGTGTTGGATATCATTGTGAATATTATGTTGACTTGTGAATATTTATAGTGCACAATTTGTTTTAGATAAATAACATACTGTTGTGAATGTTACATACATTTGCATTAGTGAACAATTTAGTAGTTTATGTGTGGGTGTACTTATTAGTGCAAGTTTTTTAATGTGAATTTTGATATTTTGATACAATTTGTCAATAAAAATGTGATTTGTTCTATGAAATTTGTAATTTTGTAGTTTCTTTACATTTTCTTTACTTTTTTGAAATAGTTTGTTTTGATTTTTTGCAAAATAAAATGTAGAAAAGTTACATATATCCCCAATATGTGTTGGCAGGGTGAGCATATGATATACATTCGTGAACTTTCATATTGTGTTGTACTTAACAAACAAATATAATGACTAATAATACTCATACACCATGAATAAGACCAAGAAAGAACATTCATATTAAAAGTACATTTCTTGGTAAACAAAATGTATATAACTATTCATATCAACAACTTTGTAGAATCATTGTTTACTAACTAACAATACCCAAGTTCACATGTTAGTGACTGATATATCATATACAAAACATATCGTACTTAGACAAAACCTGATATTAACATCGTGTCATCAATACATCAAAAGAAAATAGTGGCGTGTGAAAATATGAAGTTGAGTTCTCAGATGCATCCTCATTGGTGTCAACAACAAAAATTGCATGATTTGTTCTTTCAGGATCATTCAGGAATGCTTCGACTAATACAACTTAGCAAACCAAGCTTCCTTGTCCAGCACAGGTTCAATCGGTTCATGAAGGGCATGTTGCCTCATTATGTAGCAAAGTGCAACTCCGTAATTAAGACTACAGGAGAAGAAAAAAAAAAAAAAAAAAAAACTATACTTTCTTATATTCACATTGGTTGTAGCTACTATGTCAATGAGAATATTAATTGTAAATACTCACGAATTTGGATCTTGTTGAGGGCATGCATCAACTGATTGCAATGGCTTGACATAGTCTGAGGGTGTTAATGTATCTGCCATATCTGATGTGGAGAGCAATTTCTAAATATATGATTCGATATATGTTTTCTGTGATTGTGAATATGATTAGATGTGTAGAATATATAATATTTTAACTACGTTGATGTATAACTCAACATGTACATTTTTTCATATTGTAGAATGAAATATTGAAATTACCACTATACTTGCTTCAGTTAGGTATATGTCTTCAAAACCATCTTTGGGCCTCATTGAATTGCAGTGCTTCCATACTCAATCATCCATGTTGCTCACCACTATGGTCCAATGATACTTAAAGTGGAGTGGAAAGTGTAGATATCGATACTGATTTGCATGTTTGATGTAAGGATTAATGAATTTGGTTTGTAGTTCTGTGTTTTCATGTTTAATCATGCTCTGTAAACATTAACAGCACTTTGTGAGTAATGAGTTTTGTAAATAAGGGATCAAACTTGTTTTTAATTCAAGATTAAAAAAAAAAATTTATACCAAACACAAGCTGTTGAAAAAGAATGATTTGTCAAATTGTTATGAATCTGTCATCATTGATTCCTGCTTGCTTCTTAAAATTTCCGCATATGCATCTATGACTTGTATATATTCAATGTTAATGTGATTATGATGCGAATGTTAATATATATAACCTTTAATGCACAATGTACAAAGCACCATACATTGTTTGTTATGGACTTGTCTTGAATTATTGACTCAAGATCGTCATAGAAAATATAAGTCTCTTTGGTAGTTCCTTGCCAAACTGTTAACCTACATTTAGAATTTAGATATAATAAGACAAGGATAGTATGTAAAGACATAGAAGTCATTTGAAATATGCTTACCCGTAACCTCTATTTTTATGCATATTCCTTATCTTTTGCTTGTCCCGTTCAAATATGATCTTCCAAACCTCATAGTTGTTGGTTAACCTAAACTTATTATGCTTAGGACGCTTAAAGTCTCGAAGTTTGTGCAAATAGTCTTCAAAATCTGGATCTACAACTTCACATTGCTTCTTACTGTCATTTTGTTTCAAATTTTCAAACTTTCTTTTTTGTTTGTCACACTTTTTGTCTTGATATTCAAAATCAAACAACTTCAGTTATTTCCTTTTTTTTTTTATTTTGATGTGCTTCACCAAAGATGTAGGAATTTTTTGGGTCTTCTTCTTCAAATTTTGCTTCAGTTCCACATCCATAGTCTCTTAGTTTATTTGTTGTGGGACAACATGTACTGCATCATCATCAATTTTATTTTCTAGCATAGTTTTCTCAAGTTGGAGTATAGTCTTCTCAATTTGGAGGTCAATTATGGAGTTGCTTTGCCTTTCTGTGTGGGTGAATTTCTGACCACACTGCCAACTTAGTATCCAGCTGGAGAGCACCGGCAGAATAGGCGGCACCTGGCTGACCTGCAACAAAAAGAGAAGATTCCGGCGGTGGTTCGTCCACCCGGGGGCACTCCGACGATCAAGTCAGTATATCTCTCAAAGATAATCAATAGTGCTAAACTCACTGTTTTGAGTATATATTGCGTACCTTAGACCCATCGGGGGTGCCTCTCTTTTATAGCTAACACAGACTCAGTCCCAGTAGAAGCCTAGCTCCAATGGACTCTAGCTTAGTGCTTATCCTGAACTCTTTCATAGATAGAGATAAACTCCCTAAGAGTGTTATCCTTATCCATGCTGAAGTCATTCCTCATTCTAGGACTCTTGTGCCTTATTCGCTTATCTCGGATTCCGATATCTTCGGATATAACCTCGGCCTAGCCGAGATCAGCTCGGCATCATGACCTGGACACGTGGCACCTCGGCTGACACGTCGGCGTCACCTTGGCCACGTGTTGGTACTCAGAAAATATATCTCCATAACTGCCCCATAGGTTCTATTACCTCGACATTCTGAGGTGATGGAACCTATATCAGTACTTCCTTCCAGTATGTCAGCTCAAAATTTCTCAGCCGAGATCGTCATTCAGGATGACATGCCTTTTACAGAACAAGAATTTCCAAGTGCTCTTTCATGCGTATGAGCTGCCATGCACAACAACTCAACCGTTTCAGCCACGCGTCTTTCTCTTACTGGATCGTACCGGATACGCGCCTGCAAATCGAATCATTCTCGCATACGCCGTCTGACGCATACGTTCTTCTAGGCTCATTAATGACCTCTTTGCCGCCGTTTTTATGTTTTAACAAAAATCAATTCCTCTCTCTCCGTCTTCTTACTTTTGTATCCCCAAGCTCTCAACTCTCTCTAGCTTCTGAATACGCCATTGTTCCAGACTTACAAGCTCTGTGACTGTTTTCATTCCTCTCCTCCGGTGAAGTTTTCGCCGTTCTACCACTTTTGCAACCGTCGTCTGACTTCGACAATCCCTACACCGGCCTGATATTTTCTGGTAAGCCACTGTTCCTTTTGTTTTCAGTTTCTTGTTGCTTTTCAAGAAGTTTCGCTTCATTTATCTATTCCTCTTGCTGTTCTTGCTCAAGTATTTGATTTACGAATCATGTATTCGAGCATGTTTATCTTACGCTTTTGTTTCTGCCCAATTTATGTCTCAAATTCACACTGTTCACATATTTGTTGATTGTTGCCACTGTTCTTGGCCTGTTACACCTGTCTTGTGTTTCTTGATGATCCTTCACTGTTCTTGACTCTGAATCACATTACCTGTTTCTGTTTTCTGTGTTTTTGCCAGATACTTGCCTCCAATCTTTGTTTCCATAGATCTAGATTTGGGATTTGTTTGTAGAACCCATAGATTCTAAAAAGAACTAAAACGGTTCCCATAAATTCTCATCCCAACTAACCTTTAGGCTTTTGCCGAGGTCCCTAAAACCCTCCAAAAACTCCTTCCTTCTGAAATCCAAATCCTCTAAGTGAAGCTGACGTTATGGGTATGTGGAAGCATAGGGTAGACACCCCAACCAAGTTAGATCACTTTAGGCGTGAGTTTGACATCCTGGCCGACATCCATCTGAGGTTGGCTGGGGAGGATAACTCCATCATGCCTACAACTGATTTTATGCCCTTCCCTGTGGTAGCTTTTATCGAGTGCGGACTTCAGCTCCCACTAAATACCCTTTTTCGTGAGATACTTCATTATTATAAGCTGAACTCGATGCAGCTTGCTATCAACTCCTACCGAGTCATCAATGGCATAATAGCCTTAGCCAAACAAGAAAACGCTAGGGTTACCTTATCCGATATCCAATACTGCTACACCATGTGTGGCCTTAAGAAAGATACGGGCTACGTTTATTACCTCAAGCCGAGGTCCACAGAGTACAAAATTGTCGCCGACCTCCCTTACTCCAACAAGGGAGCTGAGGATGACTATTTCATTACCTCGGGAAACTGGGAGTTCGCTCCAGACGAGGACCTCCATCTCTACCCTCTTCCTCGATTAGTTTTTGTAGAGGCAATGGTAAGAGCCTTGTGTTCATACCAATTTGTTTTTAAAGTCTTCAATACTTTGTTTGTTTCTAATGTCTGTTTTTCTTGCAGCTCTTCCTCAGCCACCAAAGGGCTTCCGTCAGTCTTTCTTTCCCAGCAAAGACTTGAGAAAACTTTTGGATCTGCCAGTCCACAAACGGAGAGCCTCTCTGGTACTCAATTTCATCCCAACCTACAAATCGGCACTGCCCGACGTCCCAAAGAAGAAGAAGAAAAGCCAGTCACCTCCTTCTGCCACAACTCCTCAAGCTGCCTCCTCATCTCGGCCAGATCAAGGATCGACCTCTGATCCAGCTGAGCATTCAATTAGGAGACCACCATTTAAGGCTGCCGACCACCTGACCCTTTTGACCTGGTCGGCCGACCAGGGCAAGTGGTCGGCCAACCACCTGAACTGGTCGGCCAGCTTCCCTCAGTTCTGTCTCTGTGAGTGTGTGCCAGCTGTGCCAGCTGGAAGGCACAGATTGCATCCTCCATACACGTGTATGGAGGATTGGAAACCTTGTTTTAGCTTCTTAAAGAAGCTTGGCCCTTTGCTCTAAGCTTCCAAGAAGAGCTTGAACCCTTTTTAGCTTCTTGAAGAAGCTTGACCCTTTGGCTCTAGCTTCCTCAAGAAGCTTGACCCTTTTTGCTCTAGCTTCCTCAAGAAGCTTGGACCTTTGCACTAGCTTCTTGAGGAAGCTTGGACCTTTGTTCCCCTATAAGAGAGACCCTCTCCCTCATTAGCAAAGGTTCAAAAAAATTTGGTTAAGGCATTTACATACACCCCTCTCTATCTCTCTATTTCAAGCTCCAAAGTCCCTTGTTCTTGGCCCATTGCATACCACCTCCTATCCTAACCCTTCCACCATCACTCTAAGCATCTTGGAGGCCATTTTCAGAGGTTGAAGGTTTGCATTTTTGGTCCAGAAGCTGCTGGAGTTCTTGGCTTCAAGGGTAATACTTTTTTCCCTCTTGTAAGCATTGTTTTGCTTCATCTTTTACCTATATTTGCAAGCATATTTGGGATTTTTCATAAACTGAAAAAAGTCTTATTTTGAGGTCCTTAACATGTTTGTTTAAGATCGTTTTTCTGTTGGGGGTCATCTACCCCCTTGCATGCTTCATTTCACCTTTGTTTTGAGCCATGCATTAGGGCCTTTGTGTTAAGCTTTGTTGGCCCTTTTGACCACTGAAATCCAGCATATTTTTAGTGGTTATTATGTGTTTTTGAGAGCCAAAATCAGAGAGGGATGACCCTCTCACCCCTTGTCTTATTTTCTAGCATATTTAGCATATCAAAGGAGCCTATACTTGTATGCTTCCTAGCCTCATTTCAGGCCCTTTTCAGTGAGTTTTAGGGCCTGCATAACCTCTTCCCATAGGTGGTTTTGTCATATTGGGTGTCCATCTTGCATGTGTAGAACAACCCTCTTCATGGCCTATCAAAGGAGCATCTCATTCTTGCATGCATAGACCATATTTCAGTGAGTTTTTGGGCTTTATTTGGCATGTCATACCTCTAACTTTTTCTAGTTTAGTGGCCTCTTGAATGCTTAATATACTTGTAGTGTAAACCCTCTTCACTAGCTTGTATTGCATTTTGTTTTGGCCCTCGATTCTAGCACTTTTTGGCCATGCCTTAACCTGATTTCGTGCATGTTTTGGACTGCCTTAGCTCTTTTTTTGTGCCTCATGGTCGAATGATGCATGCTATGCATGGTGGTAGTTCAATATCCATGCCTAGCCTTAAATTTTGTAGCCTCTTGCATGCTTGAATAGAGGTGTTTGCATGTCTTGGCATCATTGTGCGTGTTATTTCAGACATCATACTTGTGCCATGTTCCCATGTTTTCTACTCCTTAAGTGCATTTGAGAGTTGTGCTTATTTGCCTCATTTTCGGACCATTGCATGAGCTTCATTTCCATGCCTTTTGAGCCACCATTTTAGTCCATATTTGCTACTGTTTTGGTCTGCATAGGGACTATTTGGGGGTGGTTTGGTCATTTGAGCATCGCTTTGCATACCTCTAGTGTAATCCACTTCACTAGTTTCGGTATTTAGGCCACCTAGCATGCATTGTGTGAGGTGTTTGCATGATTCAGGACCCTTTCGTATGTCATTTTAGAGCTGAAAAATGTGTTGTTATATGCTATATTACATGCTTGCCATGCCTTGTAGAGTTACACTTGGTGCCTTAGTTTTGGTCTCTTGCATTTGGGAATGTTTGCATGAGTGTTGTTGCTTTATTTCATCATGTTTGGCCACTGATTTGAGTGTGGCTGAGGTCCACTCATATTGGTTTAAGTCCATCTTGCATTATGTATGCCATATTATGTCATGTAAATTGAGTATGCCATTGATAGTTCATAGCATTGCGCATGCTAGTTGCACCTTTGCATATCACTCCTTGCATGTTTGCGTGTCTTAGTTGCATTTCTTTTAGGATTGCATACTAGTTGTTGCATTGTGTTTGCATGCCATGCCATTCTAGTTGTTGCATAGTGTTTGGAGTAGGGTTTAGTCCAAACACGGGAAACGAGGGACGTTTCGTACTCAAAGTGACGAAACGTGCTTCAATTCCTGGTCGCCGACACTCTTGACTATCCATGATAGAGTTGTTGGCTTTAGGTGTCCATTTGTGCATTCATTTTACATTGAATCGTGTAATTCAACTCCTCGGCCATCATGTATTGAGATGCGTGATTGGTGGCACGAGGATCGAGGACTACACTCCCTAGAGCTCATGCAATGACGGGGAGAGTAGTTGTGCATACATATGTTGAAAATACTTTGCCATGCCCCTTTCTTGCTCTCTGTTGCAGCAAACCGGAAGCTAGCAGCAAAAACTGGTCAGCAGTATCCCTACAAGTTCCCATGGAGTTGTGTATAGTGTTCTGGGGTCAATTGTAAACAGAGGCAAATCGGGGCATCGCGATGGATTTCCCGACAAGGCGACTCGAGCATGCATGCATCTTTCATCATTCCGAACAGAGTTGAGGCAGTCTACTTCATGTAGCATTGCATGCTAGTTTACTCGTTTTCTTAGTTAATTCGTTAATTAGCTAGTGTTGTGTAATAATTAGTTATTCATTTTGGTTGTGTAATATTTATTCGGACCCTTCGAGAGAGGGCAATGTTGTAATAAGTGTGCGTGTGTGTGATGTATGTCTTCCAACCCCACATCTTTCTCCCTTTTATTTACCAGCTTATGATGGTTAGTTTAGGGCATGTTTCAATTAGCATCTATATGTTCGCATGTTTGCATTCATTCATCTGTATTGCACGCACCGGGCTCGGCGCATCATACTAATTGCATTGAATTTCAATTCCGAGTTGAATACATGTATCAGTTATTGCATTTCATATGCCATTTTAGAATAGCCGAGCCTATCTTAGTTGCATTTTTGCATGTGTTGCATTAGGCATTTCAGCATAGTTAGGATTCATGCACGATTTCTAATTAGTTTCTTTCTTTGGCTTAGAGTACTCGATAAGTATTTATGCTTTAGCATCCTTGCATGTATGTGCGTGACTGCCATGATAGCATGCTTACCATGAGGCTATTTGCTTATGTGATATAACTGCCTGAATGCCTGTGAGTGAATGTTGGGTTATTTGAATTGGAACAATTCACCAATTGAGAGTTTTAAGCCCACTTGAGAGTGGCAAAATCATGTTTTCTAAGCCCACCCGAGGGTGGCAAAATCCACGTCTTTGCCTATTTGCGAGTAGCACCTTCAAACCGTTTTTCAAAACGAACATGAGATGTTTTGTTCCAATTTAGGCGACCCAGTCTATACTTGTATGCTGTGCGCATCACATAGTAATTCTAGGCTAATAACCGGAATAAGAGCTCATATTGTTTTCAAAACTCGATATCATGGTTAATAGAGGTCGATCTTTGATCGGGCGAGCGGGGGTGCTCACGAAGTGACCTTCCCCAATCGTACCCAAGTTCCCGAGCCGAGGCAACTTTGGTGATAAAGGACACGTAGCCTTAAGCAACGAGTCAGGGTTTCCTAAATTCCCCCCCCCCAAAATAAAATATTTAGGTGGCGACTCTGTATCTGACAAAGCAGTCCATGTTTGGCACTTCTTTAAAAAAAAATTTGTTTTCAAAAACGATTTGCCTGATTTGGACTCTTTGATGATTCATCAGTCTTGCATTGCACTCTGCAAGATTAGATACAGGACCGTAACATTGAGTCCTGAACTGTAGTGAGCCCAATGAACAAAACGAGATTTCTCCCGGGACGTTCGGGGACGTCTACACTGCTGTGCTGGGGGAGGTGGAGCTGCTGGTGCCTGAGGCAATCTTGCCTACTCTTCTCTGGTCCTGGCCTCATCTATAAGGTCCCTCAAATGGCCCTGTCTTACCAGGTCTTCTAGGTGTGACTTCAAGGCTCTGCAACCCTAGGTCAGATGCCCATCTTCATTATGGTAAGCACAATGCTTCCCCAGGCTCCTTCCCATAAATTCTCCTTGTACCCTGGCCGGTGCTCTGAAGTAGGGTTGGGTTCGGATTTTATCCAGGACTTTGTGAATTGGGATTCAGAACACAGTTGTGACTGCCTGAGCAGTTCTTAGGCCTATCTCTTGCTTGTTGGCTTCGTTGTTACCTCGGCCTCGCTTCGGCGAGCCGTTTGCTTTCTCCTGCTTTGTCGCCTTAATCCCTGGCGCGTCTTCCTCGGCTCTGGCATATTTCTCAATCCTGGCCATGAGCTCCTCCATGCTTTTTGGCAATGTCTTTGCCAATGACTTTCGTAGAGCGCAATCATCTTTCAGGCCGTTCTTAAAAGACACGACCGCCACCTCTTGGTTGCATTCAGGTATTCGGTTGAACACCACATAGTATCTTTTTGCATAGGCCCTAAGGCCTTCATCCTCACTGATCCTCAGAGCCATTAGGGCATCCACCCTTAATGGCTGCAGTTTGTTTGTCACGAACCTAGCCACGAACATCTCGGCCAGGCCTTCCCAGGTCTTCACACTTCCCTTCGGCAATTTGTGGAACCAGTCCGATGCAATCTCTCCGAAGGATGAAGGAAACACCTTGCAGAGCAACGGCTCATTCCCAGTGTATAGTGCCATTGCGTTCAGGTATAATCCGACATGAAAATTGGGGTCCGACTTTCCATCATATATCTGGAACCTCGGCATACTGAATCTTTTCGGGGCCTTAACTTTGTCTAATTCTACCGAGAATGGTGTTCTCGGTTTAACTGTTGAAGTTACCTCAGCATGATCTTGCTTCCTCTTGAGGTAATCTCTTAAGTCCTCTTTGGTCCGCCCAGGAGCTCGGCTATCTCCTGATTTCAGTCTTTTAGGTGCACTACTTTTAGCCTCGTTGTGAGCCCTTTTTGACCTTTCTCCAATTGTCGCATCGAAGCACAATTCCTGCCTTTGAACATGCCAATGTTCTCTAGGGTCTCCCTCCTTGGTGCGTTGTGTCCTTCGAGATTCTTCCCTTTCTGGCTCTCCACGCTCGACCTCCCTTTAAGGCCGGTGAAAATGTCTTTCGCTTCTGGGGTGTTGGGGGGCTATAGGGATAGTTTTCTGTCCTCCCTTCTAGGCATTAGCCGCTGGAATCGGCGTGTCCTGCAGCGGGAATGGTGGCTGCATTACGTTGTTTTGCATCATGAAGTTGACGACCGATTACAAGTCCGCCAACTTGTTCGCCATCTCTTTAACCTCTTCGTCCCTCCGTAGGCATCTGTCTTTCCATACCTGGAGGTTATCTTCGTTGTAGTACCCGCTTTGGTTTGCTTGCTTTCGTATGTCGCCTTCCTGGCCGACGTCTTTCACTCCGTAATTCTGGTTTTCGTTGCAATTGTCCTTCTTGATGTCAACGTCAACAGGTCTCCCACTCCCGTTAGGAGTGTCATCTCCGACCTTCTCCTTCTGTCCGTCGTTGGCCATCAATTCTTCTTTTTTTCCCACAGACGGCGCTAAATTGTGTGGGTGAATTTCTGACCATACTGCCAACTTAGTATCCAGCTGGAGAGCACCGGCAGAATAGGCGGCACCTGGCTGACCTGCAACAGAAAGAGAAGATTCCGACGGTGGTTCGTGCACCCGGGGGCACTCCAACGATCAAGTCAGTATATCTCTCAAAGATAATCAATAGTGCTAAACTCACTGTTTTGAGTATATATTGCGTACCTTAGACCCATCGGGGGTGCCTCTCTTTTATAGCTAACACAAATTCAGTCCCAGTAGAAGCCTAGCTCCAATGGACTCTAGCTTAGTGCTTATCCTGGACTCTTTCATAGATAGAGATAAACTCCCTAAGAGTGTTATTCTTATCCATGCTGAAGTCCTTCCTCATTCTAGAACTCTTGTGCCTTATCCGCTTATCTCGGATTTCGATATCTTCGGATATAACCTCGGCCTAGCCGAGATCAGCTTGGCATCATGACCTGGACACATGGCACCTCGGCTGACACGTCGGCGTCACCTTGGCCACGTGTTGGTACTTAGAAAATGTATCCCCACACTTTCTATCTCATCATTCTTATTATCAATTGTAAGTTTTGTTAGAAATGGGTTTTGAAAGTTTTGGAAAAGAACATAATTTTTTCTCAACTTTGGTCTAATTTTTAGGTGAGACCCATGCGCCAAAGTTGGCGGGTCTAAGTGGTAACGCGTTCTATGTCGCGTTATAATTCACGTAATATATTTGGTTGCTCAAAACCATTATCAGGTGAATGGGAAATTGAAGCCAAAGTGAGCCCCATGGAAATGGAGTTTTTGGTGGAAATTCCTTAATGTTTGGTTTAAGGCTTGTCCCACATTGATTTGGTGGGCAAACTTTGAGTGGGTTTATAAGGCTTGAGTTTGGAACTTGGGGTAGGCCCCAAGGGGCACCCAAGTTTGTCGAAGGGAGATGTTATGGGCAAATTGGGTTAGACCCATTGGACCCAAAAATAAATACGCCCGCGCCGTCCACCCGTCCGGTCAGGCGGGCTGGGCTTGGGCACGGGTGCATGGTGTGAGGTTGGGCTAATACTTATCTTTTTTAGGCCAAAAATATTTGAATTTTATTATTTTAAAAATAAATTCTAATTTTTTGGAATTTGAATTTCGGAAATTAAATTCAAAAATCTGTCCTGTTTTTGGTTTCAAAATTCGGTTGGAATTCTGTACAGTTTTATATCTGTCCAAATTCAAATTTGAACCCAAACAGTTCCAATTCAAACCCAACAGGTTCAGTACTTGTTCAAACAGGTATGCTACCTGTTTAATTCAAACTGAAAGGGTACTATTGCATCTATAAATAGGCAGGTCTCTCATTTGATTTAGAACACTAAATTTTTCGTTTCTAATTCCGTTAATACTCTTTACATTTTGCTGCATACGATTTTTGTGAGAAAGAGTGCAAACACAAAATGTGTTCGTTGTGCAAACAATTTGTAGTGCTATTATTGTTTGCTGTTGATCATTTTATCCTAGGAGCTAGACATCCACAATCTGAAAGCACCGTGGAAAGGATAAATCTATCTTAAGGACATAGTGTTAAACACTAGTGTTAAACACTGGACTTGATCAAAAAATTGTTCAAGAAATTAATTTCGTAAGTAATTAATTTATTTTATGTTTTTTATTTTTTCTGTTTCATATTTAGATTTTGTTTTTGTAACAAAATAAAAATCTATTTTATTTAATTATTTTATATTCTGGTTTGATTTTTGTAATCAAACAATCTCTCTCATTTCCTTTATTTCTTCTGTATTCCGTTTATTGTTAAGTACACAAACATAATTTATTTTTTAAATACAGTGAAAATTGTCCAGTAATCTTAAGACAGACTATTTTTTGATGTCTTCATTGTATTTAATTTTCTGTGATTTCACAAAGTAATATTCTGATTGGAAAATACAAATAGTAGTAATATACTGTTTATTTTATTTGACAACTATTAGTAATATACTGGTGTCATTAACAATTGCAGAATATTAATTTGTGTTACATAAAATTATTGTGGTATCTTATTTTTCTAGTTTTAGTAACAAGAAAAGTAAAATTATTTTGTGTTATAATTTATTTTCTGATTTTAATAACTAGAAAATTAATTTGTGTTTTGATTTTTCTGATTTTTGTAATCAGATATTATGGTTGCTGAAAGTAGTACTTCAAATCCGATCGTTATAACGACTCTGGTCCCTATCCAGAACTATGTTCAAGTTCCGATAAATCATGGAGAAAAACCGAAAAAATTTAATGGCACTGAGTTTAAGAGATGGCAGCAGAAAATGTTGTTCTATCTTACAACTTTTAATTTGGCTTGGTTTCTCCGTGAAGAGGCTCTAGTACTTAGAGAGGTTGAAAGTGATCGGCAAGTTGTTGTCGCTGTAGATGCTTGGAAGCATTCTGATTTCCTATGCAAAAACTACATTCTCAATGGCCTTGACAACATGTTGTATAATGTTTACAGCCTTCTGAAAACAACAAAAGAATTATGAGATTTTTTTGGAGAAAACATACAAGACAGAGGATGTCAGCACAAAGAAATTTGTTGTCGGTAAATTTCTGGACTTAGTTATGGTAGACTCCCAAATGGTAATTTCTCAAGTTTAAAATTTTCAATTAATTTTACATGATATTTATTCTGAAGGTATGTCTCTTAGCAAATCTTTCCAAGTCGCTACTTTAGTGGAAAAGTTACCACCAGCTTGGAAAGATTTCAAAAATTATTTAAAACATAAACGCAAGAAGATGATCATGGATGAATTGATTGTAAGACTAAAAATTGAGAAAGATAACCGTAAGGCTGAAAAGAGGAATGGTAAAAATCCCATTGAGTCCAAGGCTAATGTGGTTGAACAAGTGCACAAATCACATAACAAAAAGAGGAAGTTTGCTGGAGATGGTCATAAACAAGGCGACAATAATGGCAATAAAAAGTTCAAAGCTAAATGTTATAACTATGGCAAGACCGGACATCGAGCTTCTGATTGCCGCCGCCCTAAAAAGGATCGCAAAAGTATAAGCAAGAAGACCACTAATCAAGCCAATGTAACAGAATTAAATTACATCTCTGACAGGGTAAATGACATCAACCTCTCTGTTGTAGTGTCTGAGGTTAATTTGGTTGGAAATCCCAAGGAATTGTGGGTTGACACTATTTGTGTGGACAAGAAGATGCTCACAACTTACAATGAGGCTGTAAATGAAGAACAACTTTTCATGGGAAATTCTTCTACTTCTACTATGGCTGGACAAGAAAAGTTGATCTTGAAGATAACATCAGGGAAGGAACTTACCCTCAACAACGTACTGCATGTACCAGACATCTGGAAGAATTTAGTTTCTGCTTCTTTATTAAGTAAAAATGGTTTTAGGCTTATTTTTGAGCCTGATAAATTTGTATTAACAAAGAGTGGTACGTATGTTGGTAAGGGATACATGAGTGATGGTCTCTTCAAATTGAATGTAATGATAGTTGTACCAAAACTTGCTATTAATAAGAATAACACATCTTTTGCTTATATTCTTGAGTCAAATTTATGGCATGGTAGATTAGGACATGTGAATTTCGATACTTTACGTAAATTAATTGGTTTGGATTTATACCAAAGTTTGAATTTGATCATAATCACAAATATGAGATTTGTGTAGAAGCGAAACTAACTAAGGCTCTATTTAAATCGGTTGAAAGAAAAACCAAACCTCTAGAATTAATTCATATTGATATATGTGATCTTAAATTTGTTCAAACTAGAGAAGGCAAAAAGTATTTCATAACATTTATCGATAATTGCACAAGATATTGTTATGTATACTTACTTAGAAGTAAAGATGAAACCTTAGAAATGTTTAAACTCTACAAAATTGAAGTTGAAAATCAATTTGGTAAAACCATTAAAATGGTTATAAGTGATAAAGGTAGTGAATATGATGCACCTTTAAATGAATTTTGTGCACAATATGGCATTATTTATCAAACTACCGCACCCTATTCTCCACTGCAAAATGGAATTACTGAAAGAAAAAATAGAACCCTTAAAGAAATGATGAATGCCATGTTACTAAGTTTAGGCTTACCGCAGAACTTGTGGAGGGAAGCAATATTGTCTGCTGATTATGTTCTTAACATAATACCCCACAAGAAAACCAACAGTACTCCTTATGAATTATGGAAAAGTCGACTATCTTCTTATAAATACTTAAAAGTGTGGGGGTGTTTGGCAAAAGTTGAAGCTCTTGTTCCAAAAAAGACAAAGATAGGACCAAAAACAGTGGATTGTGTGTTTATTGGTTATGCTCAGAATAGTAATGCATATCGGTTTTTGACTTATAAATCAGAAATACTTGATATAAATGTGAACACTATTATAGAGTCAAAGAATGTTGTGTTTTTTGAACATGTCTTTCCTTACAAGAAAGGACAGAAATTAAGTTCACAGAAAAGAACTTATGATTGTACACAAAGTCATGAGACTAATGACAATCAAATACAAGAGACTAGTAATGGTCTCGACCAGCAGGATTTAATTGATGATGAACCAAGACGAAGTAAGAGAGTAAGAACATCAAAATCTTTTGGTCCAGATTTTCTGACATACTTGTTAGAAAATGAACCTCAAAGCTTTAAGAAAACAATGATGGGTCCTAAAAAACCTTTGTGGAAAGAGGCTATTAATAATGAAATTGAATCCATTATGCAAAATCATACTTGGGAATTGGTGAATCTTCCACCCGGATCTAAACCTCTTGGATATAAATGGATATTCAAAAAAAAAATGAAAGCAGATGGTTCAATAGACAAGTATAAAGCAAGACTTGTGGTAAAAGGTTACAGACAAAATGAAGGTTTGAACTATTTTGACATATATTCCCCTGTGACAAGAATAATTTCCATCCGCATACTTATTGCCATTGTAGTGTTGTATAATTTAGAAATACATCAAATGGATGTTAAGACAGCTTTCTTAAACGGTGATCTAAATGAAGAGATCTATATGGAGCAACCCGAAGGGATTATAGTGCTAGGGCAAGAAAAGAAAGTTTGTCGGCTTTTAAAATCTATTTATAGATTAAAACAAGCACCTAAATAATGGCATGAAAAATTTGATCATACTATGCTTACTAATGGGTTTAAGATAAACGAATGTGACAAGTGCGTCTATGTTAAAAACACTGACCAAGGATATGTCATAGTTTGTCTTTCTATGGATGACATGTTTATCATTGAAAGCAATCAAAACATGATCAAATCAACTAATCAAATGCTGAACAAAAGATTTGATATGAAAGATATGGGGGTCGTAAATGTAATATTAGGAATGAAAATTACTAAAACATCTGACGGATATGTATTATCTCAATCACATTATATTTAGAAAATTCTTGATAAATTTATCAAGGATGATATGAATATAGCTAGAACACCTGTAGACATCAGTCTTTATTTATCAAAAAAAAAGGTTATGCGGTGTCTCAGTTAAAATACTCCCAAATCATTGGAAGCCTAATGTACCTAATGAATTGTACTCGTCTTGATATAGCTTATGCTGTCAGTAAATTGAGTAGGTACACTAGTAATCCCGGAGAAGACCATTGGAAAGCGATCATTCAGGTTCTTAGATATCTAAGATTTACCTGTGATCATGGTTTGAACTTTACTCCATATCCAGCAGTACTCGAAGGTTATTGTGATGTCAATTGGATACTCAAGATTCAAAATCCACTAGTGGATATGTCTTTACTCTAGGAGGCGCTGCTGTTTCTTGGAAATCCATGAAATAAACATGCATCGCACGATCCACAATGAAATCTCAGTTCATTACTTTAGACAAAGCAGGAGAAGAAACAAAATGGCTTCGCCACTTCTTAGAAAACATTCCAATGTGGCCAAAACTTGTGACAGCTATTTGCATTCATTGTGATAGTCAATCTGCAATAGGCAGGGCACAGAATCATATGTATAATGGTAAGTCACGACATATTCGTCGTCGACATAATACCGCAAGGCAATAGCTCTTAAATAGAATAATCTCAATAGATTATATAAAATCTAAAGAGAATATTGCGGATCCGTTAACAAAAGGTTTGACAAAAAAATAAGTGTATAGTTTATCGAAGGGGATGAGATTAAAGCTTATTACATAAGAGTCATCATAATGGTAACCTTACTTATATGATTGGAGATCCCAAGAACTAAGCTCAAATGGACAACTAAGTTATGTGTGGCTCACCAAAAATCACTAAGGGATTTAAAATTCCCTACCCATTCCTATGGTGAGAGTGATATCTGCAACATATGTTGTATACAGGAGTTTAAGGATAAGTTTTGCTTTTAATGATTACTTATAACTTGATTTAGGCATAAAAATCAAGATGAGTATAAAGAAGATACTCATAATAAGAATCACCTATACGAGTGTTGAACTGGGGCTGGTTCTATGAGAATGAAAAGGCTAAATTCTCTAGAAGCACTCATAAACAACCAGGAGCGTTTAAGGCCAAAATGAACACAACTGTGAGAACCACGATGTGTTAGAAGATATTTTGTGTGAAATCTATTGTCTTGAGTTACACAAACGGCTGAACAATTCAAGACATTGTCTTGGCTTACACAAACGGTTGAACAATTCAAGACATCGCGTCCATTAGTTAGCTAGTAAGTCCGATAGGTTATCACTAGGAAAGGTTCAAGGCCGAAAGCTACCTATCCTGATGCAAGATATTTTCGATTTATACTTTTTCAACAAATTCTGCATATCGTTGCATTTTCGTTGTCATCAAATTTCATTCATGTGGGGGATTGTTAGAAATGGGTTTTGAAAGTTTTGGAAAAAAAATAGAATTTTTCCTCAATTTTGGTCTAATTTTTAGGTGGGACCCATGCACCAAAGTTGGTAGGTCTAAGTGGTAACTCGTTCTATGCCGCGTTGTGATTTACATAGTATATTTGGTTGCCCAAAACCATTATTGGGTGAATGAAAAATTGAAGCCAAAGTGAGCTCCATGGAAATGGAGTTTTTGGTGGAAATTCCTTAAGGTTTGGTTTAAGGCTTGTCTCACATTGATTTGGTAGGAAAACATTGAGTGGGTTTATAAGGCTTGAGTTTGGAACTTGGGGTAAGCCCTAAGGGGTATCCAAGTTTGTAGAAGGGAGAGGTTATGGGCAAATTGGGCTAGACCCATTGGACCCAAAAATAAACACGAGCGTTCTGCAGCCACCCGTCCGGTCGGGCGGGCTAGGCTTGGGCGCAGGTACGTGGTTTGAGGTTGGGTTGGGATTGTCCGGCCCAATACTTATCTTTTTGGGCTAAAAATATTTGAATTTTATTCTTATAAAATTAAATTCTAATTTTTTGGAATTTGAATTTCAAAAATTAAATTCAAAAATTTGTCCGATTTTTTGTTTCAAAATTCAGTTGGAATTCTGTACAGGTTTATATCTGTCCGAATTCAAATTTGAACCCAAACAATTCCAATTCAAACCCAAAGGGTTCAGTACTTGTTCAAATAGGTATGCTACCTGTTTAATTCAAACTGAAAGGGTACCATTGCATCTATAAATAGGCAGGCCTCTCATTTGATTTAGAACACTAAATTTTTCGTCCCTAATTCTGTTAATACTCTCTGCATTTTGTTACATACATTTTTTGTGAGAAAGAGTGCAAACACAAAGTATGTTCGTTGTGCAAACAATTTGTAGTGCTGCTATTATTTGCTATTGATCATTTTATCTTGGGAGATAAACGTCCACAATCTGAAAGTACCGTGGAGAGAACAAATCTATCTTAAGGACACAGTGTCAAACACTAGACTTGATCAAAAATTTGTTCAATAAATTAATTTGGTAAGTAATTAATTTATTTTCTATTTTTTATTTTTTCTGTTTCAGATTTTGATTTTGTTTTTGTAACAAAATAAAAATCTGTTTTATTTATTTATTTTATATTATATTCTGGTTTGATTTTTGTAATCAAACAATCTCTCTCATTTCTTTTATTTCTTCTTTATTTCATTTGTTGTTAAGTACACAAACATAATTTATTTTTTCAATACAGTGAAGATTGTCCAACAAGTTTGACAGAGGACAACTCATTCTGAGCTGTTGGATTCTCCTTCTGGTTAGATATTAATGTTTCCAGCTTTAAAATGACTTTGTCTTTCATGTTATTTGCTGCCTGCAGATTCTGGTTCTCAATTTGTAGTTTCTCGATGAGGTCCAATGCTTTTTGATGGTTAGCGACCATTTTCTCTATAATGTTGTCCTGAGCAACCTTTGACACAATGACTTGATGCACCTCATGCGCATGTAGATATGCAACAGTCTTTGCACCTTCCTCAATATTGGCTTCATCATGTGCATTACTCTAAAATTGTGCTTCATTGCCAAACTCTCTATCATATGTCACATCAATGTCATCCTCTGGTATGCTAGGACTCATGTCTATTTCTTCCACAATTTTAACGTTATAATCCACACTAGTCTGAAATTGTAGTTGATTGGGCAACTCTATATAGTATGTCTCATCAATGTCATCCTCTTATATGCTCATGTCCATTTTTTCCTCAATTTTGACTTCATGATGAATAATACTCTCAAGTGCATCTTTTTGATTCTCCTCATTCCGAACTATTGTATGCGTCAATAGTATGCTCTCACGGTCTGTCGGTATGAGTTTCTCTTTATAAACCTAGTAATAGAGATTACTGTTAGTTTTAGTACAATAAATAATATTATTTACATTGGATAACGTTGGTATCTAACCTCATCATCATTGATTGACGACAAAGACAAATTCTTCACATTCTTGTGAAGTTTTGTCAGATTCCATTTGAGGAATCGAGGTGCTACATTTTGCAAAATTGGTTCCACTACTTTGGTACGCTCACACAGCCAATACTGTATAAAACGTACCAAATTGTCAACTATATCATTGAACATTTTCAATGTAAGATGGAAATTGGACTCCAAACATTCACAATGGGAAGACTTATATTTCAAACATGAATGTCAAAACAAAACTTTAACAATGTGACTCAACATAATCAATGTAACATGGAAAACAAACTCCAAACATTTACAATGAGAAGATTCATACTTCAAACACAAATGTTAGCAATGTGACAATTCACTCAACATAATCAATGAAATGTTAAAACAAATTCCAAATACTAAAAATGGTGTTTTGAGTCTATTGTAATCTCAACAATATGGCTCAACATAATCGATGTAGCAATGAAAATAGACTCCAATCATTTACAATGTGAAGATTCATACTTGAAACACAAATGTCAACGATGGAATATCGATAATGTGACTCAACATAATCAATGTAACATAGGTAACAAACTCTAAACATGTTAGGGAAAATATGTGATTCCCCACAAATAAATCAATCAATGGGAATAAAAACTAATGCGGAAAAATTAAATCAAAAGCAACACAAGAATTTTTACGTGGTTTCCTGAATGTGAGTTACGTCCACGGGATCAAAATCTGATTCCACTATCAACCAAAGAGTTTCCAAACGATTACAAACGAGACACTAATGGTCTCACAAAACCACCCTTAGGTGAATTCCAAATAATCACAAATAAATAAGAGGAAAGACCTCACCAAATAGATGAACAAAAATCTTCAGAACCAGAGTTGAAGAAAGACCCAAAATAACGAACCAAATCAACTCCAAAACTGAGACTGTAACAGCATCAAAATTACTCACAAAGAACCCACAAAATTTTGATCAAAACCTGCTGCTCTGTCCACCGAAACCAAACTCACCGAATAATAAAATATGTTGTAGCCGCCGCCCACTTTTTGAAGAACCAAACAATATATATATATATATATGGGGTTTAGTCTTGGGATTTGATATAAAAACCCTAACTGTATCCAAATTGAATTGGGTCTCCACAAATATAATATATAAAAATATATTATATCTAAACCAAATCAAATTAAAATTCTTTTAACAAACCAATTGGGTCCCACACTCCAATAAGGAGGTATACCCAACAATTCTCCCCCTACCAACTTAGGTGGAGACATCAACCATACCCGCCAAAGTTCGACACTTCAAATGTTTGTCCCTCGACAAAGTCTTTGTTAACATATCCAAAATGTTATCATCCGTGTGAACCTTTTCGAGTTGCAACAACTTTGAATCTAACACATCACGAATCCAATGGTATCTCACATCAATGTGTTTCGATCTCGAATGAAAAGTAGAATTTTTACTCAAGTGAATAGCACTTTGACTATCACAATAAAGCACATACTTTTCTTGCTTCAAACCCAACTCTTGCAAAAATTTATTTAACCATAACTCTTCTTTGCAAACTTCTGTAATGGCAATAAATTTAGCTTCGGTAGTTAAGAGAGTAACACATTTTTGTAATTTAGATTGTCATGCCACAGCTCCCCCTGCAAAAGTCATCAAATACCCCGAAGTAGATTTCCTAGAATCAATATCACCGGCCATGTCAGAATCTGTGAACCCATCAAGCATTGGCTTACCATCCCCAAAACACAAACACACTTTCAAAGTCCCTCGAAGATACCTTAGAATCCATTTTACCGCTGCCCAATGTTCTTTACCCGGATTAGAGAGAAAACGACTCACCACGCCAATGGTGTGAGCAATATCCGGCCTTGTACAAACCATGGCGTACATCAAAGAACCAACTGCTGAAGCATAAGGAACTTTCAGCATCTCTTCCTTGTCTTTCTCACTTGTAGGACATTGATTCGAACTAAGCTTGAAGTGACCTGCAAGTGGACAACCAACCGGCTTTGCTTTATTCATGTTGAACCTCTCAAGAACTTTCTCAATGTAGCTTTCTTGAGACAACCAAATCAGTCACTCTTTGCGATCACGAACAATTTTCATACCAAGTATTTACTTTGCCGGTCCCAAATCTTTCATAGCAAAAGACTTGCTCAACTCCAATTTCAACTTGTTTATCATGGTAGAATCTTGACCCACAATTAACATGTCATCAACATAAAGCAAAAGAATAATAAATTTGCCATCCGGGAAATTTTTCACAAAGACACAATGGTCCGAAGTGGTTTTAGAAAAACCATTATTCATCATGAAAGAGTCAAATTTTTTGTACCATTGCCGTGGGGCTTGCTTGAGACCATACAAACTTTTCTTCAATTTGCAAACAAATTTCTCTTTCCCTTTCTCCACAAAACCTTATGGTTGCTCCATGTAAATTTCTTCTTCAAGATCACCGTGAAGAAATGCGGTCTTCACATCAAGTTGCTCAACTTCAAGGTTCATACTTGCAGTCATGCCAAGTACAACCCGAATAGAAGACATCTTCACAACCGGTGAGAAAATCTCATCAAATTCATTACCTTTCTTTTGCCCAAAGCCTTTCACAACAAGGCGTGCCTTGTACCTCAGATTCTTGCCATCATTCTTCAATTTGAAAACCCACTTATTTTTCAGAATTTTCCTCCATTTAGGCAACTTCACTAAATCATAAGTCTGGTTTTCAAGCAAGGAATTCATCTCCTCGTCCATGGCCTTTTTCCAATCACCTTTCTTTGCATGCTTAATTGTTTCTTGGTAGCTCTCAGGCTCCCCTTGATCAAAAATCAACACAAATTCATTGGGAGGATACTTTCTTGAAGGTTGTCGGTCCCTTGTAGATTTCCTCAACTCAAGTTGTGGTGGTGGTTCTTGAGTTGGATGCTCTTCCTCAATTTCTGGCTCAACTTAATTAGGATTAGCATCATCCTCTACATATTCAATAGGTGGCTGCACATCTCCCCTATTTTCATCATCCATCGAAGATGAAGGAGATGGATCCATGTCAATGAGATCACTAGTTTTTGGTTCCGGTTGATCACCTTTGCCAAAGTCTTCAATTGTTTGGTCTTCAAGAAACACAACATCACGGTTTCGAATGATTTTCTTGTCGACCGGATCCCACAATCTATACCCAAATTCATCACGCCCATAGCCAAGAAAAATACATTGTCTTGACTTACTATCAAGCTTGGACCTCTCATCCTTTGGAATGTGAACAAAAGCTCGGCAACCAAACACTTTCAAGTGCTCATAAGACACATCTTTGCCGATCCAAACTCTATCTGGAACATCACCATTCAAAGGATAGGAAGGAGACAAATTGATCACGTCAACTGCTGTCTTCAATGCCTCACCCCAAAAGGATCTTGGAAATTTAGCTTGTGAAAGCAAACACCTTGTTCTTTCTACAATGGTGCGGTTCATCCTCTCGGCAACTCCATTTTGTTGAGGAGTCTTCTTAACTGTTTTTTGATGCCGAATATCTTGGCTGCGACAATACTCATCAAATGGCCCAATGTATTCACCACCATTGTCTGATCGGATGCACTTCAATTTCTGCCATGTTTATCTTTCAACCATGGCCTGAAAATGCTTAAATACTTCTAGAACTTGATCTTTAGTTTTTAGTAGAAAAACCCAAACTTTCCTTGAATAATCATCAATGAAAGTAACAAAATAAAGTGTACCACCATGTGTTCTAACTTTTAAAGGACCACAAACATTCGAATGAATCAACTCCAAAATATTTTCTTTTCTAGAAGCAACATTTTTATGAAAAAAAACTCTATGTTGTTTACCCGCCAAACAATGAACACAAGTTTTAAGATGTATACCTTTCAAACCGGGTAGAAGCTCTTTCTTGAACAATACTTGCATCCCCTTTTTACTCATATGGCCAAGCCGCTTGTGCCACAATTCGATAGAAGTATCATCTTGAAGTGCATTAACAACACCTTTACAAATTTTTCCTTGTATCGAATAAAGTGTATGAGTCTTCTTGCACTTAGCTACCACCAAAGAACCCTTCGTGAGCTTCCATATTCCATCACCAAATTTGTTGTTGAAGCCTTCATCATCTAGCTTCCCAGTAGAGATCAAATTGAGGCGAATGTCGGGAACATGCCTCACATCTTTAAGCAACAACTTGCAGCCCAAATTTGTTTCCAAGCAAACCTTACCCATGCCAATAATCTTGGACAAACCTTCATTACCCATTCGAACGGAACCATAATCTCCTTTGGTGTAGGTAGTGAAGAAATCAACTCGAGAAGTCACATGAAAAGAAGCACCGGAATCAATCACCCAATTGCTCTCTTGGCCCACAAAATTGATACAATCATCTTCACAAACGACCATGAGATCATCGGTAGTAACTGCCGTTGTGTCTTCTTGCTTCTTATCCACACTTTTGTCACGCCTTTTCTCCTTGTTCTTGAGCTTTCGGCATTCTTGCTTCATGTGCCCTTTATCATGGCAATAATAACACTCAATGTCTTTCTTTGAAAAAGAACCATCTTTTGATTTGTTACTATCACCCTCAATGGGTCCATACAAATCTTTACAAAATAATAGGTCCTCCATTTTAGTTTTCCAAGTTATTCAATTACTTCCATTGAAACTAGACATGCGACCTACATTTCCCTCCATTGATTTACACAAATAAATAAATCCCAATAAATCGTAAGCTCTGATACCAGTTGTTAGGGAAAATATGTGATTCTCCACAAGTAAATCAATCAATGGGAATAAAAACTAATGCGGAAAAATTAAATTAAAAGCAACACAAGAATTTTTACGTTATTTCCTCAATGTGAGGTACGTCCACGGGATCGAAATCCGATTCCACTATCAACCAAAGAGTTTCCAAACGATTACAAATGAGACACTAATGGTCTCACAAAACCACCCTTAGGTGAATTCCAAATAATCACAAATAAACAAGAGGAAAGACCTCACCAAATAGATGAACAAAAATCTTCAGAACCAGAGTTGAAGAAAGACCCAAAATAACGAACCAAATTAACTCCAAAACTGAGACTGTAACAACATCAAAATTACTCACAAAGAACCCACAAAATTTTGATCAAAACTTGCTGCTCTGTCCACCAAAACAAAACTCACCGAATAATTAAATATGTTGTAGCCGCCGCCCACTTTTTGAAGAACCAAACAATATATATATATGGGGTTTAGTCTTGGGATTTGATATAAAAACCCTAACTGTATCCAAATTGAATTGGGTCTCCACAAAAATAATATATAAAAATATATTATATCTAAACCAAATCAAATTAAAATTCTTTTAACAAACCAATTGGGTCTCACACTCCAATAAGGAGGTATACCTGTAACAACCCTCGTCCTGATTACCGATAAACTACTGAATTATATACTGATTATTGCTAAACTGGACCGCTAATGACTGGTAATCGAATTAACTGGAGTACTGAATGGACTGATTGAAATCGAAACTGAAATTGAATAAGTTTATTTATTGAATCGTATATTGCATCTGTTTGATTTATCGATTATCTGTTTGTGTTTATGTGTTTAAACTGCTAATTGAAGGCCTTATCGGCGGCCGGATTAGAAACCGTTTAGTGTTCCATAGTCAGTAGAATATTTGCGACTTAATGGTATATTTATTTGAAATGTGATTAGGAATGATTAAATTAGATTAAATTGAGCCAATTAAAGAGTTTGACTTAATTACCAAATTGCCATGTGAGTGGCCTCTTTGTTTATTATCATTGGAGGGCCTTATTACACTTAACAAACAATTGTTCAGCCCATATTCTTGCATTCCAACCGACCAAACTTAGAGAGAGTGAAGGAGAAGAGAGAATTTAGCTCATTTGTGGAACTTGCTTGGGGATTGCTTAGAAATTGAAGTATAATTGGCATAATCTAGCTTCCTTACCTTGAAATTGAGACTTAGGTAAGTGACTTCATCTCCATCTTGCTGTCTTTGAGCCTCATTTTGCATGGTTCATGCCCAATTAGGGAGCTAGGCCATGATTTAGTGCAAATATGTTGAATTAGAACTCCATTGTTGCATGCATTTTTGAATTAATGAAGTTTGAGTTGAATTCATGGTGGATTGGTGCATGCATGTTCATGTTTATACTAAAGCCCATGTTTTCATTTGGTTTTCCAACTATTGAGCTCATTTGAGCAAGGGTTGAAGCTTGATTTTGGGTTAAAACTCATGCATTGCATGTTTTAAACTTGTTCTTGAAAATGGGTTTGAATGTTGGCTTTAATTGACTCACCTTTGGCCCTTGCATGTGTAAATTGGCTTTTGAAACTTGTTTTATATTGAATGTAAATGTATTTTCCAGAATTTGGGCCTAAGAGGTTGAGAATCGAGTTGTGAATGCTTGGTTTGAGCTTGGAAGGCAAATCTGGAAATTCCAGATTTGGCTTCTTCGCTCGAGCGAAGGATTCCTCGCTCGAGCGAGCACCTTTATTCAGGGCTCCGCTCGAGCGGGCATTGAGCGTGGTATCGCGCGTAAAAATCGAGCAACCAGTACTTTTACTGTTCATCAGACCGCTCGAGCGAAGGATTGTTCGCTCGAGCGAAGCCTTTGATTTTGGAAGCTCGCTCGAGCGAAGGAAGGCTCGCTCGAGCGAAGCGCCTATTTTCAGCAACTTTTGAAAAATGCCTTCCAACTGTATTTTTGCATCCTCATCTCATCCTAGGCATTCTTAGGCCTAGTTTAAGACATCTTAATGAGGATTTAGACGTAGAACCACACCGAGGAAATTTAGGGATTTAATTATCATCCTTCCCAACTGTGAAACTTAGTGTGTGTTCTATTTGTTAACTGTTTAGGGTTGGCTCTCGGGGACGCGTTCTAGCTGCTACTAGCCCAATCTCTGTGAGTAACAATTGTGTAAAGATATGTTCAAAATGACTATCTTTTGAATACCGAATTGAACTGTTTACTGAACTGGAATTACTTACTGAATGAATGTATGTCCTTTATTTCTGAACTGTACTGTGGCATCCTTAGCACTACTGTTACTGACTGTTACTGTTACAGAGATCTCTGTCGGTTCCCTTGTGGAACCATACTGTTTACTGAATGACTGGCCATCATTACTGTTCGGTCTTTTTGACCTACCGTTACTGTTATGCTAATGGATGTACCACATATGATTGTTTATTGTACTGAACAACTGTAATACTGATTGAAATGAACTGTTTTCATTACTGTAAGGACATTCATTCTAAACCTCTTTACGCTTTATGTTATTCACTGGGCTTTAGCTCACTGTTTATATATATATGTAGGTTCTCAGCAGCCAGACCAGAGCTAGGAGCGTGGGTTGGTCCCCAGTTTTGTCAAGCCAGCCTGTGTGCCTCACTGCGAGGTTCCGAGCCTGTTATGCTAAGGCTTAGGGGTGTTTTAGTGCTTCCCCTTTTTGTACTGTCTCACTGTTTTGTATTGGCTGAACGGATTGTATAGACTGAATGTTTACTGTACTGTTATCGAGGGGCTAAGTCCCCGTACTGAATGTTTGTGTATGATTGTACAGACCGTACTGTTTGGAACTACATGAATGCATGAAAAATGTTTTTGGCATACAGATTTCCACAGCTCAATGGACACTAGTTATTTACTGTATTGGCTTCCGCCAGGCCCTGTACTCTGTTATACTGTATTACTGCTAAGCAGGCCTTCGGTAATCACGGATTACTGGCCGGTTACGGTGCTAAACCCATAGGGCCGGGTTTGGGTCGTGACAATACCCAACAAAACATTCACAATGAGAAGATTCATGCTTCAAACACGAATGTCAACGATGGAATCTCAACAAAGTGACCATTCACTCAACATAATCAATGTGACGTGAAAAATAGACTCTAAATACTAACAATAAGAAAATTCCTACTCAAAAACAATTAGCACATTATTTTGAATGAAAAATATGAATATTGGAATATCAACTATATGATTGAACATTTTCAATGTAAGATGAAAATTTGACTCCAAACTTTCACAATGGGAAGACTTATACTTCAAACATGAATGTCAAAACAAAATTTTGACAATGTGACTCAACATAATCAATGTAACATGAAAAACAAACTCCAAACATTCACAATGAGAAGATTCATATTTCAAACACAAATGTTAGCAATGTGACAATTCACTCAACATAATTAATGAAATGTTAAAACAAATTCCAAATACTAACAATGGTGTTTTGAGTCTATTGTAATCTCAACAATATGACTCAACATAATCGATGTAGCAATGAAAATAGACTCCAATCATTTACAATGTGAAGATTCATACTTGAAACACAAATGTCAACGATGGAATATCGATAATGTGACTCAACATAATCAATGTAACATAGATAACAAACTCTAAACATTCACAATGAGAATATTCATACTTCAAACACGAATATCAATAATGGAATGTTAATAATGTGACTCAACATAATCAATATAATATGAAAAACAGAATTCAAACATTCACAATAAGAAACAGAGCATTCATAAACATTCCTAAATATTGAGTCCCTAAACACTAAAGCTGAAAAACAAAGCATTCATAAATATTTACAATTGGAATGTAAATATTTTCATTTACTTATACGAATGTGACATGAAAAACAAAGCATTCATAAAGAAGAAAATTCTAATATGTAAATTTCAAAGGCTAAATGTCGAATCAATAAACATTAAACATTAAATATTGAAATGTAAATATTCAGATTTAGAGATTTTAATGAAAGAATATGAACTAGTGGATTTAATTTCAAAAAATAGTATGAAATTGAAGAAAACAACTTACTTTTGTTCACCATTATGGATATCGATTGGAGTGACGATCGTAGTTGCCGGAATGAACAATTATTGGCGATCTTAGTTGCCGGAATGGATTGTTCTTGGTGATCAATGTTGCCGGAATGAACAGTTCTTGGTGATTTTTGTTGTTAGAATGAACAATACTTACCGATCGTAGAGTTTTGATTGAAGAAGAAGGAGTTCAATGTTAGGGTTCTAATTTTGGAGAAAAACAAAATTATAGAGTTTTTGGGCAAGGGAGAGAGGGAGGAAGGGAGGGAGGAGGGGAGGGGGAGGGGGGGGAGAGAGAGAGAGAGAGAGAGAGAGAGAGAGAGAGAATGTGTGTGCGCGCGTGACTGAGAAGTGAGAGCAAAAAAGAGAGAGAGATGATTGGGTGTTAAGAAAACTCGATAGATACAAAGGAGACTCCCGCCATTTATAGGGGGTTACTGTCATTGGGCTTTTTGGGGCTTGGACTTGGGCTCTGATACATTGGATGTTATCTTGTGTCACCCATTTTTGGCACTGTATTTTTGCTATATTTTTTTTTATTCCAATTTTTAGATAAAATCAGATTTTTAAAAACTTCATAGGTTAGCCTATGCAAATTTTAAAAATTGATTAGATGTATCAAAATTTTATAAGTTAGCTTGTGAAAATTTAATAAATTTTGATATTATTTAAAGAGGGTTGTTAACGAGTGTGCAATGGTTGTTCATTAAAAAAATTAATGTAAAAAATTTAAATATTTCACATATTAGCTTTATATTAAACTATACAATTTTCGTATATATTATAATTTAATTTTATACATATACCAATTAGAGATGAGCAGCGGATATTTCGACTTGCCTAAATCGACTAAACCGATCCGATCCGCCGCATTTTGGACAGATGCGTGATGACAAGCGGACAGTTGCGGATTGATTTTTTTCAATCCGCCTAGTTTTGGACGAATAACGGATTTGAGGTTCTGTTGACCGCAACTGAACCGTCAAATCGCAAGTACCACTAGTAATTTGTAAGACTTTATGTTTTCAATTTGTTTAGATATTTTGTTTGTATTTTCAATTAAAAAAGAATTTAGATATTCTATTGTGTTTTCAATTTGAAAATCCTTTTATCAAATAGTAAGAGTTGATATTTGATATTTTGTGTGGAAAATATAAGGTTAAATTTTGCCATTTTTTTTAAAAATAAAATTAAATAGTTTTTAAATAAAAAAAAAGTAATGAAATAGTTTTGATAATGCATGGTTTTCTTATATGTATTTACTATTGGTATTTGACAATTTACTTGACAATCTTTTGGTTATGTTGAGTTGGATTGTTATAAAAAATTTTTTTTACAAATTATTGTATTATGTTCAAAATTTGTAAAAGTTTAAATTGTCATTTGCATCAATCTGCCAATCTGCATCCGTTAATTCGGCAGACGAATGACGGATTACAGTTTCCCAGCCGCAACCAAACTGCGAACATTTCTAATACCAACATTAATAATTGTTTTTTGGGCAGAGGTTGGCATTTTCCTTATTCAAATAATAATCAAAGACAAAATAATAATAGTCTTGCAAAATAGTTCAAAAACAATTTTCAAATTAAGATTGCAAAAGTATAGTTATCATTGTTAATGAATTGCTAAACAGCTGTGTTTAAAAACAAAAAACCGCTATAGACAAATTTGTTCGATTTAGTTTTTTAAGTCAAATAGACATGTTTTTTTTGTTTGTGTTATAGCTATGGATGATTTTGCCCCTCTTTTCAATTTGTTATGGGAAGAAAATGACAAAGGTAGTGTAAATTTTAAAGACAAATACAAAGAGATGGACGAATGTGAATATGTTCTAATATAGTCCTCGTTCCTTAGCACCATTGTGGGCTTTCATCATTGTATACGTGGTACTTCCATTTTTTAATTTGACAATATGTCCCATTTTTTATTATTTAAAAGTAATTAAAAGAGCACAAATGGATATATTTGTCCCGTTTCTTAATTTAAAATTTTATTATATTTCTTATTTATTTAAAAGTGCGCACAAATGCAAATTTGTCCCCATTTTAATTTGGATGTGCTTGATGTATAGATCTTTCTCATTTTTTTTTTAATTTATAAAAAAGGAAAAAAAACAATTTACAAGTGCAAGGATAAGTAGATCTATCCCCCTTTCTTTTCTTTAAATTTTCATGCAACAATGCTACATTTCCAAAATAGTACATTTATGAACCAAAATCATTATAATTGTAACTCAAATCTCACTAATTTTAAATTTACACCATTCATCTCATTTTTTGGATAAACTTTCATGGTCCTAACATTTTTCATTTTGGCTCTGGCTTTGGTCCAGTCCTTAATCGGACTGGACGGTGCTGTTGGGCTCGTGGGGGCCCACCACGGGTTCCGTTTTGAAAATCTGAACCGTTCAATGTGTAGAACTCGTCAAGTACTATATGCCTGTGAAAAATCACGTTGATTGGATATCGATAGTTATGTGATCAAATCAGTTTTTTATCAACCGTTAATTTATTCACCGTCCATTTTTTTTTATACAAAACTGATTTGATCACATAGCTATCGATATCCGATCAACGATTTTTCATAGGCATATAGTACTCGACGAGTTCTACACATTGAACGGTTCAGATTTTCAAAACGGAACCCGTGATGAGCCCCCACAAACCCAACAGCACCGTCCAGTCTGATTAAAGACTGGACCAAAGCCAGACCCTTTCATTTTCATATTCAACATAAATCTCATTTGAAGGGCATCATAAAGGCCAATGTAAAAAGTAGATTATTTTACTAAAAATAATATGACATAATTTAAAAAATTTTAATGTAAAACACAGTTAAAAAGTTCATATAAATTTGGTTGTTATTTGGTATTGTTGGAATGAGGAGTATGGGTATTCTTGGCCATGGGCACATCTTAAAGGGTTGTTTGGGATGTACTAAATAAGTTTATTTTTTGTCTTTTTAGACTAAAAAGATGAGAAAAAAAATATGGATGTTTGGGTTAACTTTTTGACTTTTTACGAAAAAATGTGTATTAAAAAATTATATAAATCAATGTGTAGGAGAAGTTAGTGGAGCAGGCGTACAGGTTGGGCAGGGTAGTGGGTTGGTTAGGAGATGGGAAATGATTGCCTCATTTTTGGACTTGAATTAGACAGTGTTGTTCGGCCGGTGGGGGCCACCACAGGTCCCTTTTTGATAATCGGAACCGTTCAATGTGTAGAACTCGTCAAGTACTACATACTTATAAAAAATCACGTTAATTGGATATCGATAGTTATCTGATTGTGTTAGCTTTTTTTGTCAACTGTTAACTATAACACCATCCATTTTTTATATAAAATTGATTTGATCATATAGTTAACGATATTCGATCAACGTGATTTTTTACAAGCATATAATTCTGAACGAGTTCTACACACTGCACGGTTCGGATTATAAAAAAGGGACCCGTGGTGGCCCCCACAAGCCCAACATATACGTCCAACTTAGTGATTTTATATATGTAAAAAAAAAAAATTTCCCTGTCACGGTACTAAAGGGGTCAATTCAGTTCCGAAAACTATGTACAGTTGGTTTGATAAAAATATTATGTATATTAAATTTTTTATATTTTTAATTTGTGAATACACTATGCCAAAACAGGGCATTAACGGCGGTAATGAAAACCGCCGTTAAAGGTACTATTAACGGCGGTAACGAAAACCGTCACTAAAAGTGTTTTTAACGACGGTAACGAAACCGCCGTTAATACCCACTTTTAACGGTGGTAACAAAACTGCCGCTAATGCCCAACCATTACTGTCGTTAATAACGGCGGTCTTTGTCGGCGGAGCTCCGGCGAAACTCCGGCGTGCTCTGGCGAAACTCCGGCGAGTTCCGGCGAAACCATCTACAATAAAGTAAAAGTAATGTTTAAATATTTATTTAGGGAATATATTTCATGAAGAGTGGCTGTGGCAGAGTGGTTGGTGTGGGTGGATGAAAGGTCTTGGGTTCAAAACTTGGGGAGTGCAAGAAGAAAGAATTATTTTTTGAAAAATTTGAACCTATTTACGGCGGTAAAAAACCGCCGTTTTTGGTCCTATATTACCGCCGTTTTTGGTCGACTTTTAACGACGGTAATTTGTCTTTTTACGACGGTTTCACTTTTTCCGACTCGCGCATAAACGGCGGTAATGAAACCGCTGTTAATACCGCCGTTAAAGGCTTTAACGGCGGTTTTACAGCTTTAACGGCGGTAAAAAATCACCGCTAAAGCCCAATTTTGGCGTAGTGATAGTGATAACATTTTTGTTTTTTTTGTAACTTTTTGACTTTTTGAATTTTTTGAAATACCTCAAACCAGGTCTAAATAAACTGTTTATTGACTTACTGACTTATTTATATCACATAATTACCTCTTTACTTTTCTGAACTTAAGTTTCATTTTAATAGATATGAAAATTAAAAGATTTAAAGTTGAGTTTTATAAAAATATTATAAACTTACCTATTACAAGTAGGGCTGTGCAAAATACCACCCAATCCGCTAAAACCACACCAATCCGCATCTATCCGCACCGCTCTGACCGCTAACCGCGGTTTAAACTTTAAAATTTATAATCCGCCAACCGAACCGCTCTGCTCCGCTATAGTTAATACATATATATTTTTTAACCTCCAATGAAATATCAATGTAGAAATGAGTGTAAGAGTGATTTAAGATATAAAATTTATTATAAATTAGTGGTTATATATATGAAAATATATTATTTAAAATTACATTGTGTTATATATCTAAAAAATATTATACAAATTAGTATTATATATTATGTAAATGTATGATAATTAGTTAGAATATTCTTCAATCCGTCAATCCGCCAAAAACCGCCCAAACTGCAAATTGTCAATCCGCTGATCCGCCAACCCGCCAATCGATTTGTAATTTTACTCTCAAACCGCTCAAACCGCACTGCGCACACCCCTAATTACAAGTGAATAGAATAACTATATTAAAAAAAAATGTATATTAGTAGCATCTTCATAGTTGGAAGCGAATCTTAGCATCTTTATAATTAGAAGCGAACATATAATTATTTTTGCATAATATTTCAAATACATTACAATAAAGATTTTTTATATGATCCTCAAATATTTAGATAAATTATCAAATCTAGTTTTAATGAAGGAAAGTGCCATAAAAAAGCCCTTAGTCTAGAGCTACCGTTAGTATTGAAATGTGTAAAATGTATTAGAAACTTACAAATCTATACTTACTATATATTAAGTAAAGTGGGGTTTTTAACTCCAATCCTTGTGGGAGGTTCAATCTCCCAATCTAAAGTTTTTGATTTTTTTATTTAAAAAAAAAAAACCCCTTAGAGCATCTCCAACGGTTACTCAAAATTTTCACCAAATTTGAGTAAAAAATGACCCATTTCACCAAATTTTTTAACAGATGCTCCAACGGTTCACCTTTCACCAAATGTGTCCCGGGACAACCGGGTGGTCGACCAGTCGGTCGACCGGCCGGTTGACCGGTTAGGCCAAAATTTTTTTTTTTTTTTTTTTTTTTTTTGAATTTTTTGAACTTTTTTTTGAACTTTTTGAATTTTTTTCGGAACGACCGGGTGGTCGACCGGTTAGGCAAATTTTTTTTTTTTAAATTTTTTTATTTTACGGTTTGAACTTCTTTTCCTTGAACTGTTTAAACCTTTCACTGGTTGACCGGTTGGTCAACCGGCCGGGCAACCGGTTGGTCAACCGGCTCCTCTTTCCAACGGTCAGGAACAGTGTTTGATGAATTCATTACTTCGTCGTCGATCTGATGAAAGTTTTGATGAAATCTCATTTTGGTATCAGGTTTGGTGAACGGTTGGAGCCATGAATAGTACCGTTTTCATCAAAATTTGAATTTGATATCAAATTTGCTAAAGCGTTGGAGATGGTCTTAGCATTTATTAATTTCTCCCAACACCCAAGTCTTACCCTCATAATAATACTTTAATGCATTAAAAACAAGCATAAATTTTTTTTTTTGAAATCCAACACATATGAATTCTTTGAAAAGTCCCAACACATATGATTATTATCCTTCATAATAACATTTTAATACATTAAGAACAATCATAAAAAAAATTTCTTGAAAAGTCCAACATATATGATTATTATCAAAATATTAAACTTTAATATAATATAAAAAAGGAAAAAAAAAGACATTTAAAAAAAAAAAAAGACATTTAAAAATTACAATTTACATATATAGATAATTGTAAATATATTAAGGAAAAGGGGGTTTCTAAACCCCAAGCCTTGTGGGAGCTTCAACCTCTCAATTTTAATTTTTTAAATTTTTTATTTAAAAAAAAAACCTCAGCATTTATTGATTTGGTCAAAATTCTCTGATCAGCATTTATTAACTTTTTCCAATCCACATGACTGCATATATTGATGTGGTCAAAATCTCTGATTAGCATTTAAAATCCTCTCATACAAATAATTATAGATACAGCCCGTGCATAGTTACTGCAGGAGTCTTTGTAATTTCTCATGTACACTATGGTTAGTGATAAAATTGTTAAATTATTTTTATAAAAAATCTTAAAAAAATAATTTTTATATTTAAAAAAAATTAAAACAAATACAAATATCTATAATTACCCCGTGCATAGCACGGGTGATAAGCTAGTTATAAGTGAATAGAAAAACTATAAAAAAAAAAAAAATTAAAAAAAATGTATATTAGTAGCATATTTATAATTAAAAGTGAATCTTTAACATGATTTAAAATACCAACTTTTGCATAACTATTGCAAATACATCACGATAAAGATCTTTAATATAATTTTAAAATATTTAGATAAACTATCAAATCTAAACTTAATCAAGCAAAATGCAAAGAACAACCCCTAGGACTGTGGTTTGAAATATGTGAGAAAACGTATTAGAACACTAAATATTTTGACATTTTATGATACTTATCATAGTCTTTGAAAAAAGTTGTTAGTAAGACTTTTGAATGAATAATGTCAAATTTATAAATACAATTGTTCCAAGAGTATAAAATAATATACTAAAAATAAAAATTGAATTAAAAAAAAAAATTAATAGTCAATTCCCAAAGAATTAAGGGAAGGATAATATTAAGCATTGTTTAGGAGATTGTTTTCTATAAAGGGAAGGATAATGTTAAGCAATTAATCATCTTTAAACCTCAATTCCTATGACAAAAGTGCATCCACTAAGTGAAGGACCAACATCGATTCATTCGAAGGAGTGTTTTGATTTCTAGTGAAATAATCTCGAGGTTCAAACTATTAATATGTCCTTATATATACTCTCATTTTCTAATTCAAGTCCTCATCAAGTTAATTAAAAAATTATGATGGAGTTATCACTTTTTATATTTTTAATAAGAGAAGAGACAATCAAAGTGAAAAACTTCTACCCACAAGATAGACTATCCGTTTGGGAAGTGAGTTGGCTTTTTGACTTTTTAATTTTTTTGGCTATTTTAATTTGGGCTTAAAAGCTTGGTTTGGGAAGGACTTTTTGACTTTTTTGACTTTTTTTGTAAGAGAAGAGTGTAATGATTATGAGTTTGATGTAATATTTTGTTTGTTGTGACTAAAATAGTTTATTTTGTCTTTTATGACTAAAATAGCTAAAAAAAGCTCTTGCCAAGTGGATATATGTAGCCTTGTTCTCTCCCATGTATATGGACTATTGTCTGGGATTATATATCATTTTAAAATAAAATTATAGGTTATAGATGATAATGAGACATTAATGTTTGAATTTTAAAAAAAATTATTAAGTGGTTGAAATTTATTTTAAGCGTGAGTTTATAAGAATTAAATTTGGTTTACAGCAAGTATGATGTGGATTGATTTTTTTTTTTTTCTTTCTAATCCACTTAAGTTTGGACGAGTAGTGTATAAGAGTCTACTCTATCTAACTTAGTTCGTGAGCATCCCTAATTAAGACATTTAACTGATTAGTTGATAATAAACATGATTTTTTATTTTGTTAACTTTTTTATTTTTTTTTCAAAAACAAAATATTTAACTCCATTCCGAACATTCCATTAATACATATATTTTAAAATTATAAATTAAAATAATAAATATTTTTGATTGAAATGAAAAATCACAAAGCATATTTTGTTCACAAAAATCATTATACTCTTAAAAAGTTTAATTTCATTTTTATTTCATAAATTATTGTTTTTTTAAAATTTTTTTTCTTTCATCTTCAAATTGTTAAGTTTATTATGTAAAATTAAGGATAAATTACACTTCACTTTCTTTATGTTTGATTATTTCTTCATTTTGGCTCTTAAAGTTTATTTTTTTCACTTTGACCTTAATTTTTTTTCTCACTTTGGCTTTTCATATTTTAAATTTTTCCTAATTTAGGGTTGGTTTGGCATATTTGAAAAAATTCAAAAAGTCACTATGCTATTTAAGTCACATCATCTTATTTAAGTCATATCACCTCTCTAACACATTACTTCAAATCCAACCCAAACCCAACTCATATTTCATAAAAAGTCAAAAAGTGCACTTATTTAGATCATTCCAAATAATCCCGAAAACTAACTTATTATATTCAAAATTAAATAAAAAATAACACATTAATAGTCCTGCGATATAAACATATATGTATATATACATATTTATATATTTTACACATCTGACAAATCTAAATCATAATATAATAATATATTTCTTATGTTATGTTATAGTCAACATGATATTTTTATGCTTAATTTTGGATATAAATTATGTCTAGGGATAATTTGGAAAAAAAAAAAAAAAAAACTTGAAATATAAAGGGTCAAAGAGAGAAAAAATAAATTTTTGGTTGGAGGATTTAAGGAGTAATTTAGAAAAAAAAAAAAAGAGTAAAATATGTATAAAATATACCTACATTTCACTTAATTTCATACATATTTTTTTCTTTTCATTTATCTTTCTACATCCCTTCCTCAAATTTCTTAATCAAACACAAAATCAAAGTAAAAAAATAACCAAATATAAATCAGTGAAAGCGAAATAAAATTGTTTTTTTCAAAAAATTAATAGATAATTAATAATTAAAAAAACATAGACATAAAAAATAGTATTAATCCATTAAAAAATTGGTTTACTTTGTTAGAAATCGTTGTTTTCAACTTCTCTCTCTCCAAAATTAGCACCCATCCCTTCTCTCTCTCTATATATTATATGATTTGTGTCTATATAACTAACGGTATATAGCCGGCGAAGTTGTAATATTTTCTTGTAGTAGTAATAAAAGTCTACTATCAACCGTCCAATGTGTAGACTTTGACCGATCGATCTTGATCGGAGATTCATTGCCGCCGATGGGGCATTGCTGCAGCAAGAACGTCTCCCCCTCCGTCGTCAAGGACGACACCACCGTCTCCGCCGCCCCCAACCACCGCGCAAAACCGCCTCTTCCGGCGGCGACTCCCTCCGGTAACGGAACCGTAGACGTCCAGTCCAATAAGAACACTCCAGCTCAGTCCTTCTCGGCTAGCCCATGGCAAAGCCCTTACCCCGCCGGAGTTGCACCGTCGCCGGCGATGACTCCGCGGAGGATATTCAAGTGGCCTTTCCCTCCGCCATCGCCGGCGAAGCCGATCATGTCGGCGATTATGAAGCGGCAGGCGCCGCCGAAGCCGGCGAAGGGGCCGATACCGGAAGACGACGGCGGAGATGGTGAAGTGCTCGATAAGAGCTTCGGTTATCCGAAGAACTTTGCGGCCAAGTATGAATTGGGGAAGGAGGTAGGGCGAGGGCATTTTGGTCATACTTGTTGTGCAAAGGGTAAGAAGGGAGAGCTTAAGAATCAACCTGTGGCTGTGAAGATAATTTCCAAAGCTAAGGTATGAATGTGGTATGTTGTTGTTATTGTTTACTTTTGAGTGTAATTATGTGAAATCAATTGGTTTATTGAATTTGAAATTTTGTTCCAACAAGAAAGGTTGGGATTGAAAATTTAGCTAAATTTGATAATTTGTCAGGCTTGGTTTGATCTTTATTGACAGGTTCTTTTTGTATTTAGGGATTTGGATTATTAGGTTAGTTGAAATAGTTCAATACTCTGTTAGGTATCTCTTTCAGGATGATGAATTGGTTGAAAGCATGCTAATTAGTTACAAATCGTATGACATGTTGCGGCGTTGATTGTGGTAGTTGATTATATTTAAATTTGAGTTACTTGAGCGTTACTAACCAGAGGGAAAGTGAATTATCAGGTTTTGTTGGATTTAGAGTTTCAACATCAGCAGTGAAGTTGGAGAAATCTCAATTGTCCGTCTAATAATGGAAGGCCTGAATGAAAAAGCGGGAGGAAGTAGTTTATTTTCTCGCGAGAAAAATCAGGGAGAGAGTGGGCAATTATTTTTCAATTGGCACAATCTAAACCTTTGAATTTTGGACATATGAATGGGATTTCTCCAACTTTTACCGTGAAGTTGGAACCCCAAATTCAAGGTTGCTAAATAGTTGTGTAGTTTAGGAAGCACTTTTTGGGGCGCCAAACATGGTATCTTTTTTTGTTATTGCAATTAAAAGATACTCTTGTACAAATTCGGAGATTTGGACCGGCCTTTTCTTTGCGAAGAGTCTAGTCCATTCTCAATGGAACAGAAATTTTCCACATTTCATTTCATAAATAACAGAAATTTGGGGCCTCATTTGCAAAAAGGCCCCAAAATTTTCATATATAATCATAAGTCATACTACAATTCAATTGTTTCTCATAAGGTCCACTTTGATGACGGCCTTCACAAAACCAACACAAGAAAAAAGAAAAAAGATATACTCCCATAAGTATAATACAAGTTTTAAAATTTTGGTAAAAATATCCACTGGTTTGGTATGATATTTTTCAATTTTTTGGGGGTGCGGTCCCCCTCCCCCAGATCCATCCTTGGTCATATGCACATTTTTCTTTTAAATTTTTAATTTTTTATAATAAATAAAGGTTCACATTGAAAAGGGTTCCATAAATTTTAAAATGCTTATAATATATAATTTTAAAAAAGCTTACTTTAAAAGAGGCCCCACCTATTTGAAATAGGTTCTACAAACCTTTCTTAGTCTTCACTTTGAATTTATACGTTTTATTTATTTGATAAGTTTTGGCACTTTTAATTTCTTTTTCTTTTTTTTATGAATTTTACATGATGATTTACTAAAAATAATAAATATTATTTACATTTAAGTTTAAAATATAAAAAGTCTTGCAATAAAATTTTGCTTTAAGCCTCGTGGATGCTTAAGCCGGCCCTGGAAGAATTGTTTTACTATTACCCAAGTTGGAGTTAGAGCTTAAGCTGCATTTTAGTGGATGAATATCTACATGCAAGGGAAGGAGGCATTCGAGTTTGACCTGGAACGCGCTAGGCAGAAAATTGTTTGTGGTGAAGCTTCTCATTATAGTTTACACATCTAGCTTCACGATGTTTTGAGAGCAATTGTTCCATCATACCACATTTAGAGAAGGTTATTATTCTGAGATTTAGGACAAGAAGAGAAATATTCTGAGAATGACAAATTATAGTGACAAGTTTACTGTTTGAAATATGCAAAGTGATGAGATGCGTTAGGAATGATTGCCAATTTCCTTTTTACCGATGAATATGTGTTGCATTGAGCATCGCTTGGAAACTTCCATTGGTGTGACTGTTTTTAATCGTTTATATAAGTAGACCTTCTGTTTCTGGATTTATTGCATATTTCGGACAAATTGGAATATTTAGCTTTGCATGTATGTTCTGATTCTGGGGCGTTGTTCCAGCCATGTTTGCTTTGATCAATAACATTTTGTCCATATCTTGTAATTAATTGTATGAGTTGCCAATATACAAAAGTAGCTATATTTTAGCCATTTTTGCAAGAGCCTTTCCGTGTATTACTTTCATATCTCCTCAATTATGTTCCTGCTTTATCGGCAGGGATTTTTCCTAACATTGGTCAAACTTAAGAACTAGTGAATATCAAGGTAATATATGACCTCATACTTGCACTCTCTACCTCTCTACCTTTCAAGGAAGATTAATCTTGTGGTACTTGAGATAATTACCAGGTTGATCGATAGATTAAGATAGGATTGATTAAAAGGTATTTTGATCAACAGTATTTCTTTGTGGAATTTAAGTTTTAGAAGCTGGAAATCAGAAGTAGAGATGATGGCGGGTCACGAATTTGGCGGTAGCAATTAATCTGAGCATCCCTTATCTGAAATGAAGTTGTTGGGTTAAAATATATCAAAAATTACTTATCCAAAAAAAAAAAAAAAAAAGTGAGAAAAATTTGGTACACTGTCTGCGGTTTGCTTGCCAACTTTGTTATCTGAAACTTGTTTTGTTATCTCATCCGCTTGTGATAAAGTTGGATGCAGTTTGATGGGGTATAGAGTAAACTAACTATTATTTTTAACTAAAAGAAAATAATTGATTGATAGCTGATATAAATGCTGCACAGACGTATTTTAATGGTCTCAATTTAAGCTTAGTACTTTCTTCACTATGGATCACATGTTGAAATTTCTGCCCTCATTTGTTTCTATTTTGGCTGCCTCCGTATCAATGTTGTACAGGTGAGTCAAATTTCAACACTTTTCACTACTATATAAAACCTGTTAATTGTTTGACCCAGTCAATGGGTATGAATTTCATTATTCATAAAATAGGTAACTAACCGAGTGTCATTTGGCAGATGACAACAGCAATATCAATTGAAGATGTTCGTAGGGAAGTGATGATATTAAAAGCCTTGTCTGGACATAAGAATCTGATCAAATATTACGATGCCTTTGAGGATGCCCACAACGTCTACATCGTAATGGAGTATGCGTGTCGTAATATTATTTTCAAGGCGTGCATATATAATCATGGTTCAATAGTCTTGGAAGTTACTTAAGATACTGCTCTTCTGTTCAATTGTTTATTTAGTTCATCAATGCGATAAAATGTCTTCAAAAATCATTCGCTCTTAGTCCAAATCTATGTTACATGGACTTGGATACAAGTATTGGATGTGGGTGTGTGTCCAAGCATCAAATCTCCTAAAACCCTAAATCTTAGGATTTGTATCCAGAAGTTGGGTACAGGTACATGAACACATCTTGAACATTTAAATATATTGTATAATGTATAATATTACGACATAAGATGTTATTGCCTAGGAATGTGCTTAAAAGTACATTTGATTTAGGGGTAAAATGGGATTTCTATCTCCCATCCATGTGAGAGGCTAAATTTTTTCTGACTGTCAAATGTGAGCTTCTTCTTCAAGCATGTAAAACAACAGAGGATCTAAGTGTTTAATTTGGGACAGGGTTGGACACATGTCCCATATCCTTATCTGTACACTAGGCGGAATAGAAGATTTCAAGTAACATTAATAACTTCTTCCCAAGTACTCTAGATCTCCAAACATTTATATGGCTGTTACTCTGGTTCCTAATACACTTCATCAATTAAATGCATAAAGATAGTTTCTTCTGTTGAAAATCTTTGGGTTAGAATATTCTCACTTGTGCCAGTTTTGGTGCTGGATTTGTATACACGATCTCTCAACAATGTCATAAAGTTTTTTCTAAAGCATTTAGGATTTTGTCTTAACAGATTATGTGAAGGTGGAGAATTACTAGACAGAATTTTATCGAGGTAGAAATAGAAATTACCACTCATGTTGGTGTTTAGTTTTTTACCATCAAATTCAATGGGTTCTTAAAGATAAACCTTACTATTTTGTTGCAGAGGTGGAAGATACACGGAAAAAGATGCTAAGGCTATTGTCATCCAGATATTAAGTGTGGTTGCTTTCTGTCATCTTCAAGGTGTCATACACCGTGATCTAAAACCAGAGGTATTTATTATGGACATAGCTTTTCGGTAATTTACTTGATTCTTGTCATTTGGAATATTGTTCATTTGGGAAATCAAAACACTGTCCATAGGCATGCAGAATTGTTTGTTGTATGCTCATTTCTCTTTCCATTGTTAACCAATTACTTATATGATCTAATTGCTTGACAGAATTTTCTCTTTACTACTAGAGATGAGGATGCTCCTATGAAGTTGATAGATTTTGGTCTATCTGATTTTATTAGGCCAGGTAATTGCTGAACAAACTTGAATTATTTTTCTACTTCCTTTTGGCTAGGTGACAACTTTCTGCTCAATAAGTATTAAATCCATTTGATCTATTTGTATTGGCACTATTCTATGCTGTTTTTTCGGCTTTCATGTTTCCGTTGTCAAGGGATTTATAAAAACAATTGGATGCTTTGATTTCACCATTCTTTTTGGTCTTTGCTTTTGAAATCCCTTCACTTTAGATGCTCCATTTTTCTTATGTATTTTTGGTATGGTCAGAAAGAGTTGTAGATTTCACCATTTTTCTTAGGAATGTTGCCTGATGTAGATAGTCTTGCTTTTTTTGGGTTGACAAGGAACCCCACCAAGGCAGGGCCCTTGGACCCACCTCTGCAGGGTAAACCCTGGGTGAAGTTAGGGAGCCCCCATCCCCACGCATGCACTATGTTAATCAGGTGATTCAAACCCTCGTTGGTTGTTTGGGTGCACACCCACCAACCAATTCGAATGACCACCGGGACCACATAGATAGTCCTCTATGACTATTTTCTATCTGGAATAGGCTCCTATCATACCGTCTAGAAAGCACAGATACGGATACGGATACGGCAATATCCCAAAATGAAAAAGTAGGATATGGGTACGGCGGGGATACGTTCATAAAAAATATAAATATAAAATAATAAAAAATTAGAAAAAAAATTAGATACTTATTTGGCGTGTCCCTCACGTATCCTGTTGTATCCCTCAAATATCCTTCGTTTATACCTCCTGTATTCGAAATTGAAAAAGAATAAAAAATCAGATACTTATTTGTCGTATCCGATATGTATCCCGCCACATTAGACGCGTATCCGTATCCGATACTCGTATGACACTTTTTTTGGAGTATCTGTGCTTCATAACTTCTCCAACCATATACCATATTGTTCTCAAAGTTGCAACTCCGCTATGAAGGTATCAGTTTAAATGACATTATATGTAAAATGGGCCTTTGTATATCTCCAAAATGGCCATTGTTGATTTGTTAACGATACTGACCATGAGTTTCTAGATTGTTTATTATGGCCACTTGAAGATATGCTATCCCTATTTTACTCCTTCAAAGTTTTTTGGACCGTTTACTTCTTCAAAGTTTGTAAGGACCTTATTGACATGCCAAACACTTAAATAAAATGGGTGCTTATGGGAAGGTTTTGTTTATTTGCTTTCTTATTTTAAAGTACGTGGAATGACGGGAATCAGTTTGGCCTATTATTTTTTTCACAATTCACATCTTAGACTACGTATAATGAAATCTCTGGAGAGAGGATTAGTAAAGAGAAATATTTAAGAAGGGCAGTTTTCTGGGGCTTAAAGATGAACTTACACCCCATTTTGTTAATTAAAGAATAAATTTTCAATTAAAAAATGTATTGTGGTTCCAAAAATTGATATTGTGGTACATAATACAGTTGGCTAACGTACCAACCATTAAGGTTGTTGCAATTAGGAGCCTAGATTGGATTGGAGCTAGTTTTAGTTGAGATTCAAAGGACTTTGCTAATAGAAAATGATGGCCAAGTTATAATGTTCGTGAGAATTGGCTCTCTTGTAAGCATCTGTTTTTGTTCTTTCTCTAAAACTTCAGATTTAGAAATTTTGAGTAGATAATAAATGGGAATATTTACAAATTCAAAGCTAAGGAACTGGAGTAACAAAATAGGACTAAAACTAAGTACGGTTTTATTAACATGTACAAATCAGTAAATGAAAAAGGGGGGGAAAATAATGACCAAAACCCACAAAGGTCATTTCAAAGTGCACTAGAATGTAAAACAGAGTGTTGAATGTAAAAACCTATAACTTACTCCACCTACCACTACCACCTACTACCACCTACCTACTCCACTCCATTAGTGCTCCACAAGAAGCAAGTGCTCCATTTACCCTAATGCTCCATTAAGTTGTTTAGTGCTCCATTTTAGGTTAATTTAATTCCTCCATTTGTAACTCATTCTCCCTATAAAAGAGAGATCATTCTCTCCATTGTATATACACAATACACACAAAAATGTATATTGATATCAATCAATAATATCAATTTTCCTACATGGTATCAGAGCGGGTTTAAAACCTAGTATTTTCGCTTCACTGGCGGGCGGCAACCTCACCTTAGCCGCCCGCCGGACCTCAATTCAATATCCATCACTTTAATCTGTTTCTACTACCCCAGCTGCGAAACTTCCTACTGCAGTTTTATCAACATCTGCAAAAGCCAAGGCTAGGGCTACTAAAAAAGAGGCAGATCAGAAAGGTATCACTGAAAAGTCATCTGGGGCAGAGTCGTCTTCTGCTGGCTCAAATACTGGAAAAGGGAAATCCTCCGGTGATAAGGATGGAGACTCTATGCAGGGCGATAGTCTCGTAGAGAAAAAGGCAGAGCCTGAATCATCTTTTTGAAATTTTGACTAACCCTGCCAGGGTGGTTCCTGCTCAGGAGAAGTTCATTAAATTTCTGGAAGATAGCAGATACGTGCCAGTGAAGTTAGCACCTTCAGGATTTTCTCTATTGAAAGACCTATGTCCAACTGAACCCGAAGTGTTGTCTCTCACTGATGCGCTCTCATCAACTGCAGCAGCTGCTGCTGCTGGTGGATCGGCAACCGGACAACAGGGCTCAGCTTCAGCCATGGCTGTTGACGAGGAGCCTCAACCTCCTCAGCCGTTTGAATACACCTCATGTTTTTTGGTCTTCCAACTAAAAACTTTACTTGGGCAGAGTGAGTTCGAGGGTAGTGATTGAGGCTCTCGGTTCACCTTTTACATGCTTTGATGCCCACCAGTATGGGCCACTTCTGCTAGTGGATCTTGAAGAAGAATACTTCGCTGAAGAGATTAAAAAGCTGAGGGATGATGTCATTAATACTGGACTAGGTCTGGTTGTTGTTGCTGGTGTGGTATGCCTTCTTGTTAGTGTCATTCCTGAAGGAAATCGAAAAGACATTTTAAATCCAGCAAGCATGAAGCAAGCACTGGTTGAGGGGGCTGCGAAGCTTTCTGGTCCCAATATGTATGAGCAGGGTGCTGGCAGAGTTGATCTGTTAGAATCGTATGAAATCCTGAAAAGCTACAAACCTCGAGCAACCATCTTCCCAAGTATTCTCGATTATACCGATTGCCCTTATTCCTGGCCCTTTTGCCGTCAACAAATTCTTTACAGACCAATTAACAAAACCATGTGAACCACTCTCCACCTTTTGTTTTGATTTCAAATATGTTCTTCTTATTTCTTTATTTATTTTTCTTTCACATTATTTTTAATCTTTTTCAAATCAAATTCATACCATTCAGATTTGCACACCAACCTTCTTTTATTCATGCCGGGGATCAAACCCGATCACCATTTTACACAAAAAAAAAAAAAAAAAAAAAAAAAAAAAAAAAAACAACTGGCCTCACTTCTTCGCCTCTTCAGCTGTTCTCTTCTTTTTGCCTTTGTCTTGGGCGTCCCTTGCCGGTGCTGCCTCCGTGATTCCCACGCCGCCGAGCACGTTCACTTCCCGTTGCTCCTCAACCGTCACATATGGCGGCCCTCCAAATCTGAGCATCACGGTGGCCTTCCGCTTCAGTTCCTTGTTTTCTGCCTTCAGCCCACATATCTCTGCTCGGGCATCCGTATACATGCGCTGGAGCAGAGCCAGTTGAGCTTTTACCTGCTGCACCTCATTTGTTCTACTCTGAAGCCGGTGCGACAGGTTGTTGACCGTAGTCATGGTCTCAACACATGACCTTAATGTATAATAATTGGCCTCAATATCAGTTTGAGCAGCCATTATCTGCTCAACTGCCACCATCGGATAGTTCAACGGCGCAAAACCAGGGGGGCTTGGTTGAGGTTCAATGGCTATATTCTGGGTTGTGGCCTCGTTGAGGTCGGGAAAGAGAGTCAGACCACGGGACGAAGAGGCTATGTTCTGGGTAGCTGGGCGGGAAGAAGAGGCCATTTTCTGGGCAACAGAGTGTTTCAGCGATACAACTCTCAGAAAACAACAGAGTGTTTCAGCGATACAACTCTCAGAAAACAACAGAGTGTTTCAGCGATACAACTCTCAGCAAACGAAGAGTTTTTTCGGAGGTTTTCACCAGGTTTTTTGTCTAAGCCTCAGCCTCAACCTCCGTATTGTTTAAATAGGCAAGGCAGACCCGCGCCTCACGCGCCTCTCAGCGCAAGACGACAAAGCGGCGCGTCTTTTGGTGGCTCGACTTTTGAGGGATGTCGGGCACACCTTTTGATGGCACGCCTTTTGATGGCGCGCCTTTTAATGGCTCGACTTTTGATGGCTGTCGGGCACACCTTTTGATGGCACGCTTTTTGATAAGATTGGGCACGCCTTTTGAGGGTGCAACTTATATGGGTCCGACAAGACTCTGTAAACTGTCCCGACTTCGATTCCGGTTAGCTCCTATATGGGTCCGACAAGACTCTGTAAACTGTCCCGACATTGATTCCGGTTAGCTCCTATATGGGTCCGACAAGACTATGTAAACTGTCCCGACTTTGATTCCGGTTAGCTCCTATATGGGTCCGACAAGACTCTGTAAACTGTCCCGACTTTGATTCCGGTTAGCTTCTATATGGGTCCGACAAGACTCTGTAAACTGTACCGACATTGATTTCGGTTCTCAGCTACAACGGTTCGACACAGCCATATAGTGTCTTCTACAACGGTCCGACATGACCCAGTAAACTGTTTTCTACAACGGTCCGACATGACCCAGTAAACTGTTTTCTACAACGGTCCGACATGACCCAGTAAACTGTTTTCTACATTGGTCCGATATGACCCCATAAACTATCTTCCACAACGGTCCGACATGACCCCATAAACTGTCTTCTACAACGGTCTGACACGACCATACAGTGTCTCCTATCCTCTTTTATTTTATTTGTCATTTTATTTTTCCTGTTTTGGTACTCTCTCCAAACTCAAGTTGGTTAGTTCCTAACCCCCCCTTGAGTTTGAGGGGGCTGTTGAATGTAAAAACCTATAACTTACTCCACCTACCACTACCACCTACTACCACCTACCTACTCCACTCCATTAGTGCTCCACAAGAAGCAAGTGCTCCATTTACCCTAATGCTCCATTAAGTTGTTTAGTGCTCCATTTTAGGTTAATTTAATTCCTCCATTTGTAACTCATTCTCCCTATAAAAGAGAGATCATTCTCTCCATTGTATATACACAATACACACAAAAATGTATATTGATATCAATCAATAATATCAATTTTCCTACACAGAGTTAATGGCTAGCAAATTCAGTAGAAAAGGACATATTGTTGTAGTCTTGTAGATCTCATTTATGTCTAACATAGTTGCTAACAACAATATATAATACTCCCCTCTTTTTAACAACACTATCTGTAAGATTTAGCTTTCTTCGACTAAATTTTTATATGAAAGTAAGTAGTCCTCTATATTTGCATAAAACTGCTTGAGTTGGTGATCTCCTAACTCTTTCCCAGACCAGGAATTTTTTCCCCCCCCTTGATCTTGATATAACCAAATGAGAGCATCTTATGATTGCACCATTTATCATGAGTACTAACTAGTACCTGTGGCTGTTTATACACTTTTATGGGAGGTCCTTTGCTCGACTTTCAGTTGCATGTAAATATTTTGTTAAATTAAAATATTCCATCGGTTTTCTCTTATCTATTCTTGTCTTGCTTTTTGTACTTTGTGCAGATCAACGTCTCAATGATATTGTTGGCAGTGCATACTACGTTGCACCAGAAGTACTCCATAGATCATACAGTCTTGAAGCAGATATTTGGAGCATTGGAGTGATAACATATATACTGTTATGTGGGAGCAGACCCTTCTGGGCACGAACTGAATCAGGAATTTTTCGTTCTGTCCTAAGAGCCGATCCAAATTTTGATGATTCACCTTGGCCTGGGGTATCAGCAGAAGCCAAAGATTTTCTCAAACGGCTTTTGAACAAGGATCACAGGAAAAGAATGACTGCTGCCCAAGCACTAAGTAAGTTTGAATTGGACAGTCAATGTGTTCTTTGCGTGGCACACACAACACGGGTTGATTTCGGGCATTTTTTTCATTTTAGTCAAATTGTTGCTGATAGTGGCATCTGGAAATTTCTTACAATTCTATTGAAAGTAATGAATGCTTCCATAACTGCAGCTCACCCGTGGTTGCGAGATGAAAACTACTCTGTGCCTTTAGATATTCTGATCTACAAATTAGTGAAGTCATATGTTCGTGCCACACCTTTGAAGCGTGCAGCGCTTAAGGTAATTTACCTATCATGTTCTTGTAGATTCACAAACGTCTTAATGAAATAGGCTGCACATGATTGATGTACTGACATGCATGCCGGTATATGGTATTTGATGCGGTCCACCTTTTGATCAAGGCAGCTGTTCTGGTGACAATTTATACACGACACAGTCTGGTTTAGCTCGTATATTTTTGTGCTCATTTTTCTATTTTGCAGGCTCTCTCAAATGCTTTAACAGAAGATGAACTCATTTACCTAAGGGCTCAATTTGAGCTATTGGAACCAAAAGATGGGTGTGTCTCACTCAATAATTTCAAAATGGTTAGTTGGTTATCTCTTTAAATTAAAATTTTGCAGAAGCTAGTCATACAGTGTGATACAGTTTTTTAATAATGAATGTATCTGCTAGTATTCCTTGATATTTGATTTCTTTTTTATGACCATTTATTTGACCTAAAAAAACTTGCAGGCCCTTACCAAAAATGTAACTGATGCCATGAAAGAGTCAAGGGTTCCTGATATTTTAAAACTGGTGAGACATGTCTATGTACTTGCAGTGACAAATTTGAAATTAGATTGACGTGGAAAGTGCTACAAAAAATACATTTTTCCTTTTGTTTTTGATGTCTTGTGTTGTTTTTGTCATTAAAGTTTCTGCATGCTATGAGATGGGTGATTGGGGTATAGGGTTCTATTGAGTGTTATGAATTGAGACCTGTTTCTCTGCCATGGTTTTCCTACAATGAACTTGTCGTACTTTTTATCACAGCAAGACACCCTAGCAAAGTACATAATCCAACGGTTCAAGTTAAAATTAAAGTAAAATAACATTAAAACCATACATCCTAAAATGATGTAGTTTTGCCTCAACTTCAAATATAGGCCGTTGGATTACTACACCAAAACCATTGCAGAGAATCCTGATCCGTATGAATTGTGCGTAATGATTGTGATGGTTGTACCCTATAATACTAAAGATTTGCACGATATCATATCAGTGAGGCATGTATACTGTTAGTTTTTCATCTTCCCTTGTTCTGTGTTCAATTTATAAAACCATAGATTTTTGATATAGATGAGATAGAACATTAAACTTGTTATTGGTTGCCATTCTATTGCCATTTTAGCTTAACCCGTATTTATGTGTTTTCATCTGCCTATGACGATGACGGTATTTCATTTGTTTCTTACACCTTAGGCTAATGCTTGTAAATTTTAATTGAAGATGGAGCCGCTCTCTTATAAAAAGATGAATTTTGAGGAATTTTGTGCCGCTGCAATTAGCACATATCAGCTTGAGGCTCTTGAAGGGTGGGAGAATATTGCAAGTACAGCATTCGAGTATTTTGAACAAGAAGGAAACCGAGTCATTTCAATCGAGGAATTAGCCCAGGTACACCTCTATCTTGTGTAACATTGCCTTTCTTGGAACGAAATTGCACTTCAGTGCAACTTTCCAAAAAAAATTACAAATTAGTGAAAAAGTTTATCAATTTTAGTAATTAAAATTATAAGTTTTTTCATCAATTTGTAAATATTTTATACAAATACCACTGATTTGCAAATATATATATATTTTTTTTGGGTAAGCAATGAGTTTTATAAACACCCTCCTCACGTGCAACCTTGTTTTGCACCCGGAGACGCAAATATTCATACATAAAAGAAGAAAGAATGCAAAAACATTCATACATACAAAAGAGAGCAGAAATAATGCAAACAAGAGAAGAAATAATGCATACAAAGATACTTAGAATCCAAGATCTCTCTCAACCTAAACTCTCATGCCATGTTCACCATCTGTCCAAAAAACTTGAGCTATTAGAAAATGGGCTCAACAATATATGTCAAGCTGTCCAACAGTAGAAACACAATAGAACACAGAAACACATTGGAGCAAAACCTAAAACTACGAAGCAACTAAAAACATCTACAACAAGCACCAAAACTGATGATGGACAAACTACAACACAACTCAATCAGGCGACAAAAAAACAATATCAAGAACTAAGTTTTAAGGATATTTGTTTGATATGTTACATAAGTTTACAATCTTTCGTAACATTGCTTGTGCAGGAAATGAATTTGGGGCAGGCAACACACTCTTTGCTCAAGGATTGGGTTAGAAGCTCTGATGGAAAACTCAGTTTCCTCGGGTATACCAAGTTGTTGCATGGTGTGACAATTCGTAGTACTAATACAAAACATCAATAGCATGTCTACTGAGGGACATATATATAGTAATTGTCACAATAAACTTCCTTGAGGAGTGCTTTATTTTCTTTTCTCTCGCTCTTTTTTTATTTGTTTATTTGTTTATATTTTTTTATTACTTGTGTAGAAATGAATGTGTAGACAGGATCATATATCGAGATTCTTGAGGCAATACAACACCATTCCAACTCTTGTGAAATTATATGTTTTCATGATCTAATCAACAGGATGTGTATACAGAACCATATGCTGAAATCCTAGGTGGTTTGGTTTAGTTTTTAAATTTTTTTTGTTTTTTTGTTTTTCAGTTTTTGTCTTTAGTGAATTATTCTTTATATTCTAGTCATTTTTTTGTTCTCCAATTTGTCAAACTAGTTGCAACTATTAAATTGATGACCAAAAAAATTAAAAATAAAAACTAGTTGCAACTAGTCCTAAATTCTTGGAATTATAAGGTTCATGTAATGTTATCCTTCCTTGGACATTCCTAGATTGGAATTTGGATAAATTACACTTTGCTTCCTTTATGTTTGGTCACTTTTCCACTTTAGCCCTTAAAGTTTGTATTTTTCTCACTTTGACCCTTTATATTTCAAGTTTTTCGCAATTTACTTTTAAAGTTAATTTTTGTTAAAAATTAAATAGAGAATGACATATTGACAAAATTAGCTCTAGGAGTAAGTTGAGAAAAACTGAAATATAAAGGGTCAAAGTGAGAAGAAAAAAAAAAATTATAGATCAAAGTGAGAAAATGATCAAACATAAAAGAGGCAAAGTATTATTTATCCTTTTAATTTTTCTTTGATAATTTGGTATCCAGTTCTAAAATTGATTAATTTGGGAGATTAATTCTATCATCCAATAATGGAAATCCAATTAAAATTGAGGAGAACCTTTTATGAATTGACCGGCCCGAAGAAATTTTTTTGCACCTAAGAAGAATCAAATCTAAGATCACCGCATGCCTTGATCTCCAAGACCAACCTTGGGGTTGCCTAATTACATTTCCATAAGGAGATGGTTTTCTCAATATTCAAGCAAGTTGAACAAGCACAGCAGTATCGCATAAAAATTATATTGTCCGGTTAAAATTTATTTTAAACTATCACCCAAAAAAATAAGAAACAGAAAAAAAGAGAGGCTATGCTCCATGATTTTTTGTTTTTGTTATTGTTTTTGAGTTTGAGATGTGGAATTCATAAGGGAAGATCTTTTTTTTTTTTTTGAACAGACATAAGGAGAGATCAGGACAAGATTTTAACTTCAAATAGAAGTTGTAATTTAAGTCCAAACCCATTGATCCGTCCAAACCCGGCCATAATAAATGGGTTTGGATCGTTCTGTTCATGTAAATGAGTTGTAATTAGGTTATTCGGCAATGCTACGTAGCTTAAATTTTGTGGCTCAAATGGCCAAAACGACGTCGTTTTGAGTACAGAACAACATAAAAATGGCCAAAACGACGTCGTTTTGACCATTTGAGCCACTTTTGAGCCACAAAATTTGAGCTACGAGACATTTTCCTTGGGTTATTATCTGTTGTTAAATGAAAGTCAGTTAAGTAGCCATACCCATTGGACAACCAATTAAAATAAAATAATATATCCGTGAAACATCCAACAGCTCGATGCACAAACAAGCAGATATAAGATGTACCGTTCTTTCCATACATTATATTTTATAAATGGGTAAAGAAAACTGCCTTCTAACTCGAAACGGTAGGGTTTGAATGGTCCGAATTGATATTCACTATAGGATCGGTTGGATGACCACTTAGACGACCGGGTGAAACACTTGTTTACAGCAGTTACCACCTTATTGACTATAACTGTTAGCCTTTTTGCTGGACGACCAGTCGGATGACTAGCCGGATGATAGACAAAATAAATTTCGAGCCATTCAGGCCAAACTCAAATTCGAGCTATGTAGCAGTTTTGATGGATAAATTACATGAACCTCCCTTGGATGTTGCAATAATTACACTTGGCCCCATAAGCATGAGAAAATTACACAGCCCTCCCCAGAATTAATTTTCACATTATACATGGCCCCTTTCATTAGAATTTGGTGAATAGAGAAGTTATTGATTCGTCTTGCGACACTGCTATGTGATGTTCTAATAGTGTTGTGATTGATGGAAGAGGTGAGACTCACAAACTTGTATTGAGTGATTAAGAAACAAAAAAATTATAATAAATTGTAATTGATGTGAAATATAACCATGTGACGTTCCAAGACCGATTAATAATTTTTCCCGTGAATATTCTGTTTGTTTGACCATGATGTGACTGGTGCCCTTTATTTTTGTTTTATTTAGGGATTGTTTGGAATGATCTAAATAAGTGTATTTTTTGACTTTTTATGAAATATAAGTTAGATTTGGGTTGGATTTGAAGTGATATGTTAGAGAGGTGATGTGACTTAAATATATAGTAACTTTTTGACTTTTTAACTTTTTTGAAACTTGCCAAACCAACCCTTAATTTCCTTTATAAAGAAGGCAATACTGAGCCATTTTTCATGTAATTTTTTTTTTTATTTTGATTTCAGAATTAGTTTTTTGAATTTTTTTTTGAAAAAATCTAACTTAGGTTGACAAAAATAATTACCAAAAAAATAATTTTCAATTTTTAAAATTTATTTTCGCCCTCAAAAAATATAAAACCATAAAAATGATGAGTATTTTTTCTTTAATATTATTTTTTCACTAAACTATTTTAATTTTTTTTTCAAATTTTTTTACCAAACAATGAAAACTAAACAAAAGAACCTCTACACACTAAATTATTGTTCAGTAGAGGTTGAATTGATTTAGATGTGCTATTTGTGCGTATATGAATAATAATAATAATAAAAAAAAAACTTGATTATAATCAAAATAATAATCATAATAGATCATAGCTAATTACAATGAGTTATAACTAAATTATAATTAATACCACAATCAATCATAATAAAAAACTACCAACGTCATAACTCATATGATACCCATCCACCCCATTTTGACACAACGAAACCCAGTGCATGTATCTGTAATTTTCTTGTACTCACGGGTGGGTGGTGTAACTTTCTCGTACTCATGGGAACAAGTGTAATTATTGCAACATTCAAGGGAGATCCGTGTAATTTGTCTTTTATAAATTTAGGTAGTATGATTTTTAGTTGTTTCATTTATGCTTTGTTTGGTCTGGGGATTTGAGGAAGAATTTTGAAAAGAAAATGGAAAAAGGTAGTTGAAATGTGAATAAAATATACTTATATTTCATATAATTTCACATATATTTTCCTTTCTCTTTTTAAATCTCTTCCCCAATCCTCCAACCAAACGCAACTGTTGGCTTTTTGGCTTTTCGAAGGGTATTTTTGTAAATACGAGCGTGCCAGCAAGGATCAATCAGTCCTTACAGAAATTATAATTGCCAACCAATTATCAGACGATTGTGTTTTAGTTCTTTCAGCCTCAATGAAGAGGACTTTTACTGGTGGCTTGACTTAGGAGAAATTAAGAGAAATAACAGTTAATATGAAGAACAATCGAAGTATTTTATTAACATGAACACTTACAATGGTCCAAACTCGGCCTCGAAGAGGTTTACAACAACAGTCTACTTGAATCTACTTGAAACTACTCCTATGAATCGAAGTGCAGTGCAGGTATTTAAAGTGCAGGAAATTAAAGTATAGGAAATGTAAAACTGGAAAAGAAAATATGAAGTAAAGACTGGTTTTTATGATCTGAGTCTGGGGGTTTTTTCTAGGGACCTTCTTGCTATTTATACTCCTCAAGGATGACCATCGAACTGCACTTCAAACTGTCGAACCGCTCCTCCATGATTGCTGATCATGCTGCCTTAGAAGTAGTTCCACTACGCCTTTTCTTGCAGTTGAACTTCCCTCTTGTATTTGAATTTGAATATGAGCAACCGTTGAAGCCACGTCATCTTGTATCTCTTTATTGATCCTGTGCTAATCAGATCACGTTAGAACCAATCTTCACTGCCACGTGTACGATCAAGATCGAGGACTTGAGTAGTCTCTCCATACTATCCTTGCTTTGCCACGTGTCGAACTGTAATTGGCTTTTACAAAATATGTAGCCAACATTACCCCCCGCACTAATATACCCAATACTTGGTGATATTAGTGGATCGCAGCCTTTCCCGCGCTTTTGGAATGTGCATAGAGTCTATCTTCTGGAAACACAACCGTCATCTCTTTGGTGGTCATTTGCATTAACTCTTTTTCAATTTGTTGAACGTCCCAATACCTTAGCATTCGAACAGACTATGGCTCAATCAATTTCCCTTTCCATTGATCAAGTATCCGAAGAGCTATTGAGTAATGTTGTTTCCCCTCGAAAGAACCTCCACGCATTCATTGGCCACCTTTACCCGCCTTTCTATATTCAGGTCATGGAAGCCTTTGCAAATTACCAACCTTTAGACTACGAACACATTGTCCTTAATCATTCGATTCAACAAGTTGCAGACACAGATACAAGAAGTTCTTCCTCTGACTCCCCCTTGTACTTCGAACGAACTATTCTCAAACCTTTGATTTGGCAAGTTGCAAATATGGATTTAGGAAACTCTCATTCACAAAATTCTGCATGGGATGAAGTTGCAACTTCTTCCTCTTCTGGGGTTTCTGACTGGACAAGCTGGTCAACATCTGAGCCTTGGGATTTGAGGGAACGAATTAACCATCATTTTGTTGAGTTCACTGACCCTTTAGAATTTCCTTCTTACGCTCGAAGTTCAGTGGTCTATCCCTACGTGCCCATTGACCATCGACGTAGTTTGGAGGAGAATCTGCTTGTAGCATGGTGCACATCTTCCATGCCTACAAAAATAATGCATGCTACCTGGCACCTAGAAGAAGCACAAGGGTACAACCCATCATTCTTAGCCAAAAAGGCGAAGATTTGTTCTTCTGACTGGCTTGATTATATTAATGCCTTTGTTCCTTCCACCCCCATGCCATCTCCCATAATAGAAGCATCCACACCTTCTTCTCCATCTTCTGAAGCAGAAGCATCTATACCTTCTCCTCCACCAACTCTTTGCTGGACAGAAAAACTGAGGCTTGCACTCCCCATGAATGAAGTTTTTTCACCTTACAAACCTCCATCATTTCCTACTCCAGTTGAGCGAAAACAAACTCAACTTCTGCTTGCAGCTTTCTCTCACTTGCCTTTCAATGTTCTTGAGGACGCAGTCCCTTTCAAGAACTTTCAATGGGCTTGTGATATTCTGACTAGGAGCCATGTCCTTAATCCCCTTGCCCAAGCAGAACTTCACATGTTTCTGGACCAACTTCCATTGCTCATTTACTGGCATCGAAATTCTAAGGCTACTACGCAATCCTTAGACCAACTTTCGTCTCTTCGAATTCATGCCCAGTACGAAGCAGAGAACTTTATCGAAGAATTCGATGATTTCAAGAATAAAGATTCTACGTATTGGGATGATTTGGTCATAGACGAAATGGAGCAAAAATTGAGAGAGGAAGCCTTCGAAATAAAGGCTGAAGAACTCTACTACGAAGTGAGAGCACATCAACTCATGCAGCCAACATTAGAAGAAATAGAGGATATAATAAAGAAAGAACAAAATTTCATTGGTCACTGTTGGACCAAATTTCATGATCTTGTTATTATTCTATTCCTTATTTTTATGAGCTTGAGTTTGTACCCAGATAGGGTTACTTGATGTAATTGCCTTGGCTTGAATACAAACAAAGTTTTTCTGTATTTGACACTGTTTGACCTTGTTTCCTTTAGGACTTCGAATTGAACAATCTCATCCTTCGAATCTGGACTCAATTGTTTTTTAATGAAACACTAAAAAGAACCAACATGTCTTTTTCCAATTTATGGAGTAAAGTTGACAATTCTGGCTGATATCATCTGGAATTAGTGTTTCGAATTTAACAACTTTAACCAATACATGGTCATGGTTGATATAGTCAATCAATTTTAAATTGACCACTTCTGCTTCGAAGAACAGCCTGTGCTATTTTAATTCAAAAGGCAATTCCCTCTTATACATATAAAAAATCAATGATTGGCTTTGATACTTCGAACAGTGCTCCTCATCCTCAAAGAATCCTAGGATTTGCTCCGAAGGTCGTTACTTTGATTAATAACCCTCAAACAGGTCTTTCAACCCTTTAAAATAGACCAATACTCGAGCATTCTAGCATCTTTAGGCATGTAGTATGCTTCGAAGCCGGCTTCTGTTTCGAAGCCGTTGTATTCTGGCTTTTGGTGCCAAAATGTGGCTTCGAAGCCAAATGTTTTACTTCGAAGTTCACTTCAGTATTTGGGCTGTGTTTTTCCCTCCAAAAGTATCAATATTGAAGGAAACTCTTCGTATTCGTACTTTTAGTACTGAACGACTTACGCAATATATTTTTCAGACACAAAGCTTTAAAAACCCCTTTGTTTCGTATTCTGAAATCACTTGCTCTTTCAACACACAAACCCTACCGATTTTTTGCTAACCCTCTCTTCCTTACTGCTTGCTACCAATGGATTCCTCCTCGCTAAAAGTGCTTGCTGGCGACCGTATCAGTCCTACCATGGCTTTGAAATGATGTATTGATGAAGAAATCACCAAGCTAACAACTGGTGAACCAAGCGCCATAAATGGACGTCTCTTTGTTCCTCGTCATAGCAGTCAACAAGAGTATGTTCTAGGTCCCATCTTTCGGGAAGCTCCTGACCAACTCCCAGCTTTATACCCTCGTTTGGAGGACCACTTTCTTCTCTACGAAAGAGAGCTCGACTGGAGCAATTGGAGATTGACCCGGCCTCATCGCTGCTGGCCGACATTGAGAACTAAATGGGAGGAATGGTATGACAGGGTTGTACCAGCAAGAGAAGATGACTTACAAGAGCTCTATATCCTCGACGCCCTTCGTCTCTCCAGGTTCATCATCCCTGAAGATCCCTTCTTAATTCCAGCTGCTTTATGTTTTTGGAATGTGGCTTTTAATTTCTTCCAATTTCGATGTGGCATGATGGCTCCCACCATCCTCGATATTTGCCATCTTTTAGGCTTTCCCTAATGGCTCTCCTTTTACTCCCAACTACCCGGACCTTCCTGTCAAATTTTTCCTTCCAGCCTTAACCTCTTCTTATAGTGACTTTGTAAAGGCTGAAAATAAAAAGGAAGGCCTGTGAAAGACAGAGAATTCTTTTCCTTCATTTTGTACTGGTTATGCAAATTTCTTTTTTGCACATCATCTCAGAGGATTATGCCTGAGTTTGCTCCCCTCACAAAGGCACTTGTCTTGAAAAAGCATATAGCTCTTGCTCCTTACCTGTTAGGCCATATATACAGAGCTTGTTCCTAATTTTGTGAAAGACCACTTGATGTTAACCAAAGAGGTCCCTTCTGGGTGCTCCAGCTCTGGCTCTTCGCCTATTTTACTGATCTGCATTCTAAATGCCTCAGATTTCTTGTCCAGGACCCTAGCACTTATAGGGAGAAGTATGCTAGGATTGTCCTTTACCCTGCCTCTTTTGCTCATTACACTACTTTCTTTTATAAACTTCCTATTTCTCCGTCTGCCTCCTTCTTTTGTCCGTTCGAAGCCAATAGAGGACCATCCTGGCTGCAGACTTTTCTGGCCGATAAAGAATGCTCCACCTCACCTCACAAAGATATGTGGGCCTCTATACTGCTACCAAGGGAATTGTTCATTGGTACTTTGAACCCTCGAGCTTATAAGTGCATTTCTGAGGTGTATTGTCCTTCCCAGTTTGCCAGACAATTTGGGCTCACTCAAGGGATACCTGTCCCACTTTGCAGCTCTCGAATGTTCATCTTACTGCTAGAGATTTGAGAATATCCAAATCCAAGCTAGAGACGGCATACTCAAACTGCTGAAGGAATTGAATGAGTTCCAATTTGTCCCCTTTCTTCCATCTGGCTTAGTTTTGAAAAGATTCCAGAACTGGTGGACAGCCAATATGGAAGTGCGCCTATCTGTGCACCCTCATGACTTGCTAATAAGGTTGGGAGTGCCTTCAAAGGCCAAGTCAGCAACAGCTGAGGACATCCCTTCTCTTCCTGAAGCTGCCACAACTACTCCTGCAGCTTCAACCCCTCCAGCTAGAGTTACTAGAGCTGCTTCGAAGAGGGGTAAGTATTTTCAGATTTCCTCTTTTCTTTCTTTTGAATCTCTTGTTCGTTTCCCTTATACTTGTGTTCTTTGGTGAGGGTCTCCGCAAGAAGAATCCCCCAAGAGAGCTGAGACTTTAGCTCTTCTCAAGAAAAAACAACAAAAACAGAAAAGGAAGCTAGTCCTTCCTCCTGAGGAACCTGAATCTCTGGAAGAAGAAGAAGAAGTTGAGCAAGAGCAAGAAGTGCTCTTGCAGAGAACAAAGAGACAAAAGGTGGCTGTCTCCACTTCTGATACAATCGAACCTCCTTCCCTCGAGACAACCACTACAATAATGGGGAAAGAGCCTATCTGTGAAGAATCTGAACCCCAAGTCGAAGAGAGGGGGATCGAAAAGGAGCCAGTAGCATCACTGCCAAGAAGGAAAAGAAAGAAAGTGACTGTTCCTGCCACTGACTTGGTTGAAGACCCTATTCATGAAGCAGCTGCCAAGGCAGTGAGCAGGAAATTCCAAGGAAATAATTGTCTTTGAGAGGGCCGAGAAGAAACGGCAGCAACAACTTTTGAGAGATGAGGCTGCTACTGCTGATGCACTTCAAAGGGAAGCTGTAAGAAGGCAACAGATTGCCGAGCATTATTCCCTTCGCAGCTCTCCCATCAGTGTTAGTACCTCTGGAACAAGTAAGTTCTTTCACACTTCCGCTGTTTTCTCTTTGTCAACTTTTGATACTGAATTTTGACAGTCCTTTATATTTCTTCCTCTTGCAGCAACAACTATTGCATCCATCTTTCCAGCGAGGGCTCCCTCGATTTCAGTTGAAGTTGACCAGATGCAACATGTGAAAACCATCCAAATCATGCTCCCACTCTCTAAGCCTATATTCGATATACCTTCTTTGAGTCCAAACATCCCTGCATCTCTTTTTCTTGGCTTAGAGCCATATCTCCCCTTTTTGACTTTTGATCAGCCTCAGTCTACTTCTTCTTCCTTCACAGAAATTCCAACTACTACTCCATCTCCGATGGCAGTTGATTCCCTTATAGAGGGTGCTGGTAATCTTCCAATTCATAGTTCATCACCTTTGCCTACCTCCAGCCCCTCTTCTCTTGATTCATTGGTGGCTAAGACCATAGAGGCTGCCAAGGATGCTCCTTTCATTTCTCCTATCCCCATGCAGTCCTTCGTGTCTTCCACCACAACACTCTCTGCACCCTTCATGTCTATGGATGAGGTAGATTTTTGAAGCCAGACTAGCTAGTCTCTTTGACATACCTCTACCTCTCCAACATTCAATGTTGAAGCTGAGCCACTAGTCTTGGCTGACTCCTTGCTAGAGATTTTTGAGAGTTCTTCCTCCAGCAGCAAGCCTTCTGCACCTTTGATAGATATAGACATATGCCTAGAACTGCTAATTTCTTTCTCAAGGATTCCTTCGAGGCTCTACAAAGGCCTATCATCAGAAATGGGTTTCTTCAGTGCTGTAGAATTGCTGAGCAGTCCGGCATGAATGTCTCAAGTCATCTATCCCAGGCAGCAGCTACTATTGATTTCTACATTAGCATTTGTCAAGCTGCCAAGGCTGAGGCTGAGAAATTGGCTGGGACCAGAGTTTTGTTTCCCAAGTGCATACCGAAGTATCAACTCTGAAAGAACAACACTCCTCTGCCTCCCACTTTCGAGTCCAGCTGCTGGAAAAGAAAGCTCAGCTTGAAGAGGAATTAGCTGCAGTAAACCAGGCCTTGGTTCGAACTGACACTAAATTGCAAATCACTAACCAAGAACTGGCCGATCGCAAAGAAGACATGGCTACAGCTATTCAACTAGTTCCCTCACTTAGCAATAGGAAATCTACTGTACAAAAACAAACTAAGACATTGTAATGATTTTGGGCCAATTTGTGGCACAATGTACTTAATTCTTTATAAAAGAACAAATTTTGTCTATCATTCGAGCAGTCTTGTGTTTTTGTATTAATATTTATTTTATTCCTTGTGTTTCCCAAATGGTTGGAAAATAAGGCTTCAAATATCTGCCATTAATAATCTTTTGGGATGTACATACCCATTCAGATTTCTCAAATGGTATGCTCCAAAGGCAGAACTCTATGAATTTGATATGGTCCTTCCCAGTTAGGTGACCATTTGCCAAACTTATGGCTTTTAATTCCTATTGGGAGTATTGTTTTCCATACCAAATCACCTTCATCAAAGCCAATGTGTTTGACTTTCTTGTTATAATTCTTGGCTGCCTTCTTCTTTTGGAAAAGAATGCTATTTAATGCCAAAATTCTAGCTTCATCTATGCAGTGCCTTCTAACTCCAAAAAACATACTTTATGGATGGTATTGCTCAGGATCTAACTGATCTTGGCATCTTACCCTCAAAGATTTTGACATTAATTTCCACAGGTAAAACTGCATCATGCCCATATACTAAGGCATAAGGAGTGACTTCTGTGCTTGATCTTGGGGAGGTTCTGTAAGCCCATAAGACATCCAACAAAAGGTTATGCCAATCCCTAGGATTATCCTCCACAACCTTTTGTATTCCTTTTTTCAAGGACTTATTGGATGATTCAGCTTGACCATTGGCTTGTGCATAATAAGGTGTGGAATTAACAAGGCTAATTCCAAACTCTGCCACAAAAGACTTCACAATTTTCCCATCGAATACAGTCCCATTATCCACAGTAATGGTTTGTTGGATGCCAAATCTATGGATCAAGTCTTTAATGAACCCAATGACCTCTGTTTGATCTACAGCCTTATATGGCTTGGCTTCGACCCACTTGGTGAAATAATCAGTGGCCACTAGAATGAAACAATGATGCTTCGAAGAAGGTGGGTGTATTTTTTCCATCATATCCATGGCCCATCCTCTAAATGGCCAAGGCTTTACTACTGGATGTAGGTCAGTTATGGGCACATGCCTTATTGTGCCATGCTTTTGACATGCCTGGCAACCCTTTGCATATTCTATGCAGTCTTTAAGGATAGTTGGCCAATAGTAGGAATGCCTTCGAAGCAACCATCTCATCTTCACACCAGGTTGATGAGCACCACAAATGCCTTCATGAACCTCAGCCATAGCTGTTAATGCTTCTTTTGGGCCTAAACATTCCAGCAATAAGCCATCTCTCCCCCCTTTTGTAGAGAGCATTGCCATATATCATATATTGCATAGACTGCAATTTGATTTTCCTGCTGGCCTTCGAAGATGGACCAGCCAAGTATTGCATTATTGGATGCCTCCAATCTTGTTCTTGTAAGTCATTGTGATTGACTTCCAAGACCACATTCCTTTTATTCAAAGGTTGTATTAATCTTTGATATGTTGTTTGGCTTATGTCCCTTTGGGTATTATCCCTTCTCTTGAAGTTCGAAACTTTCTGAGCTACATCATTAGCCCTATTGTTCAAGAATCTTGGAACATGAGTTACATTTGCTATTTGAAACTGAGAAAGCAAATGCAAGGCAACAACATAGTATGGCAAAATACTTATGCTTTGACACTTGAAAACCCCTTTCACTTGGTTAACCACCAATTGAGAGTCTCCAAATATGTCAACTGCATGTACTTGTAATCCAATAAGAATTTCTAGTCCCACTATTAAGGCTTCATATTCAGCCTGGTTATTGGAACAGGTGGCTTCATCCACTCTGAAACCATGTGTGGTTTCTACCCCTTGTGGAGACTTAATCACAATACCAATTCCAGTTAAACCATTGGCTTTCGATCCATCGAACCACATCTGCCATGGCTCAACACTAGCCATACCAAGCTCCATTATCTCTTGGCTCTCTGTTTGAGATGGATGGTCTGCCAGAAAATTGGCTAAAACTTGCCCTTTTACTGCCCTTTGAGGGACATACTCTAGATGAAATTCTGATAAGGCTAGTATCCACTTGCCAATTCTTCCCCTCAACATAGGTCTGGATAACATGTATTTAACCAAATCTATGGTTGCAATTACCAGGACAGTTGTAGGTAAAAGATAATATCTTAATTTCATTGCAGCAAAATACAAAGCAAGACACAGCTTTTCAACAGCTGAATATTTACATTCACAAGAATTTAAAAACCTACTAAGGTAATAAATAGCTTGCTCCTTGCCTTCTTCATTGTCTTGGGCCAAAAAAGCTCCCAATGAATCTTCTGCTGCAGCTATGTACAACTTCAAGGGCTTGTTCCCCTTTGGTGGCATCAGCACTGGAGGGTTGGCCAAGTAGGCTTTGATACCTTCGAAAGCAATTTGATGCTCTGCTGTCCACACAAATTCCTCTTCATCTTTCAGCCTTAACAAGGAAGAAAATACTTTAGTTTTCCCTGCAGTATTAGAAATGAACCTTCGAAGAAAGTTAACCTGTCCAAGGAACCTTTGTAATTCTTTCTTACTTGATGGAGGCCTGGCTTCAATGATGGCTTTGGCTTTATTCTGATCAATCTGTATTCCTTTCTTGTGTACCACATAACCCAAGAAGTTTCCAGATGATACGCCAAAAGCACACTTAAGAGGATTGAGCTTCAACTTGAACTTCCTCATTCTTTCAAAAGCTGCTTCTAAATGAAACAGATGCTCCTCCATGGACTGGGATTTCACTACAATGTCATCAATATAACACTCTAGATACCCTCCAATGAGGTCATGAAAGATAGTGTTCATAGCCCTCTGGTATGTAGCCCCAGCATTCTTCAGACCAAATGGCATTTTAACCCATTCGAAGGTGCCAATATTCCCAGGACATCTGAATGCTGTCTTGTGGATATCCTCCTCTGCAATGCAGATTTGGTTATAACCAGAGTGCCCATCCATCATTGATAAAATCTGATGTCCTGCTGAACTGTCTACCAGCAAGATCCACTATAGGCATAGGGTACTCATCTTTGGGAGTTGCTAGATTTAAGTTTCTGAAATCGATGCATACCCTCATTTTGCCATTCTTCTTGACTACAGGCACAATATTAGATAGCCATTCAACATACCTGGCTGTCCTAATAAAGCCTGCCTTGAGTAGTCTAAGAATTTCTTCCTTGACTTTCTGAATTACTTCTGGACTCATTCTTCTTGGTTTCTGCTTGTATGGCTTGAAATTAGGCTTCATAGGGAGCCTATGTTCCACTAATGACCTATCCAATCCTGGTAGTTCATTGTAAGACCACGCAAAGCAATCTTTATATTTCTTCAGAACAACCAACAACTGGTCTCTGTCCAGAGCATTCAAACAAGCACTTATATAGGTGGGCTGCTGCACAGAACCTTCCCCTAAATTCAGTTCTTCTAAGGGGTCTTGTGTCTGAGAACTCATTGAAGCTTCTTCCTTGGTTTCCTCAACCTTCGAAGCACCCTTCTTACCTTGTTCTGCTCCTAGGTTCTTTAATTCGACATCTCTGCCCTCTTCTTCATAGACAAAATCTGTCCACAAGGCATCTTCTTCCTGTATCTCCTGGACTTTTGTTTCAATGTCCAACGCACAGTACTTCCCAAGGGTCAAAATTCTGACCTATTACTGCTCTTGTTCACAGCCAATTATCATGGCTTTTCTCTCTTGCTTCTGTACTTTCTGGACTATTGCTTTTACGTCCAATGTTGAGAATTTAATCAGAGCCAAAGACTTGGCTTCTTGTTCTTCATCTCTTTGCCTACAACCAGGCATCACTGTCATCTTTAACGACAACCTCTTCATCAGCACTCTCTTGGACTAAGTGCTTCAGGTGTGTCACTTCCTCATCAGCCGTCACTTCGGCTGAGCCATCAGCTTTCCTCAGTATACTGAGTGGTGTCACTCCCTCAATATACAGCTTGGCCTCTGCAAAGTCTGCACAAGCTATGAAGGGTTGATGATCTGCATCAATCTCCTCTGTCTCTCCATTGCCCAAAGCCATTATGATCTTCTGATGCAAAGAGGAAGGCACACATTTGTTAGTGTGGATCCAATCTCTCCCAAGTAAAGCATTATATTTAACATTGCTGTCGATTACGAAGAATGCTGTCATGCAGTCCCTGGTTCCCACACTCAAGTTAATGGGTAGAATCCCTTGAGCCATCTGTTTATCTCCAGCAAAGCCAGCGATGGTTGTGCTGGTTGGGATCAACCTGGGATTCTTTTTCCCTAGTTTCTTCAAAGAAGATTTTAGTAATAAGTTCACTGCTGCCCCATTGTCTATCAGGACTCAGTTCAGTTGTATCCCATCGAAGAAAGCCTTGATGTACAAAGGCTTGACATGTTGTGTCATGGAATTCGAGGGATATTCAAAAGGATATGAGAGGTTGATGCTCACTTCTTCCTCGCTCTCACATTCAGTTTCCATCGGGATAGCCATTCCAGGACCATCTTGTACCATACTCACTTGCGATTCCTCACTGGAGACAGAAATAGGATCCATGTCTTGGTCCTCATCCCCAGCCTGGAACTCATGAGGCAATATGTGTACCATATTGACTGATACTGGAGGAAATGAGCCAAATTGGATGGCTGGCTGTACCTTCTTCCCCTCTTGGCTACCTTGCTTGGTGTCCTCAGCAGCATCCTCCATGCTGCACTCTGGCACTTCATTGATAACTGATCTCTTCGAAGGATCTTTCTCAACTGGTTCTTCAGTCAGAAATGTTTGTTCAGCCATGAAGGCTTCGAACATTTCTTCTTCTGCCATTTCCTTCTTTTGGCTCATGCCAATCTCTTCTTATGTTTCGCTGTCACTTTCCATCAGGGCCTTCTCCAATCCTGCCAAACTAGACTTCTCTCTGGCCTTTAGTTCAGAATGAACCTGGGCCAACTGTTCTCTGCTACAAACCACTTTGCTTTGTAGAGTTGATTTTGGAGTATGGTTTGACTTCGAGGTCTTCTTTCCTTCTGTCTTAACCAGTGAAGAACTCTCTCCACTTTCTTTCAAATCTTGTTGGTACTGGGTGTACCTGCGTTGAATTTTCCTCCTTTGTGATCTGGAAATGACTGGAACCATATCTGGTTCCTTTGTCTTTGGATGTTTCAGCAATACCCAGTTGTTCGGAGCCACCAAAGAAGGTTTGACCATCCTGCCTTGGTTTCCAACATCCCTTTGGGCAGGCACCTCCCTAGGCTTGTTCTGCATTACAAACCAATCTGGGACCCCAGGTACCCACGAACTTGCTGACTCAGATGTGGAACTGCTTTTTTCAACTTTCGAAGCCATCTTCGAAGCTGGCTGTGAAGGTAAGTGCTTGAATCTGGTCTCAAGTTTCGAGCCTGATTCTGGCCTTCGATGGAGGTGGCCACTTTCTGCTCTTCGTGAGGTTGGTCTAGGGGGCCAATCTCTGGCTTTAGTCCCATAACCTGAACTCCTCTCCAATCTTCTTTCAGAATGGCTGCTCTCCATTCTGTAGTAGTTAGGTGGCCTAGACTCATACAAGGGCCTCTTGCCTTTATCACGCGTTCTGTCTACTGCAGGCTCAACCACTAATGGTCGCTGTCTATCACTAGCCGGATACGGCCTTTTATTGTAAGCATTGGTTGACTTAGGACGTCTCTGAACATCCCTATAGTATTGCTTCCCATCAATTGGAAGCCCTTTCAACCATTTGTAGCTTAGTCTGCATCTGGGACACATCCTCTGCATTACAGCTGCTTCCAGGGAATCGTCATCCAGTGCTTCTTCATCAGAGTGTTCTTTCTGATGTGAGAAACCTTGTCCAATAACTGGTGGGTTTCTAGTATCCTTCTTGGCAGTTGTCTGGTTGGCAATATGCATTTGCACATTGACCTCTTCCAATTCCTGCAGAGATAAATTCTGAAAGTTTGGTACAACCACATTAGCTGCGCTTTCTCCAACTTCTGGAAACGGGTTACTGTCAATCCCCATGGCCTTTTCTATTTTGCCTGGGAACTTCAAACTTCCTTTCCGAATTTGCTCTTGGATCCTGTTTCGAAAAACAATGCAGTTTTTAGTCGAGTGAGACCAAGAGTTATGCCATTTACAGTATACTTTTCCTTTAAGTTCATCTGGAAATGGCAGTTTTACTCATTTTGGTAACTTAAGGAAATTGGCTGCAAGCAAATGATCAAAAATGTCATCTGCTTTTGTTAGGTCGAAAGAGTACTTTCTGTGAAAGTCTTTCTTTTTAAATTGCTGGTCGATGGTTGTATCCTTATGAATTAATGCTTCACAGATTACAGGTTCTTTGCCTACAATCTCTGCTGCATCGATCTCATAATTTGGATCTCTATAATATGTCTTGTACGAGGCATTATTTCGATCTTGTTCCTCCTCTAGTAATGCTTCATATCGAGACACCTTATAGGTTAGTTCGACCAAATCCCTGAATTCAGTTGAGTCAAACTTCTTTCGAAGCCTGAACTCTAAACCATTTTGAGCCAATCTTACGAATTCTGGCTCTGGTAGGATGACTCTACATTTATTTCGAGCCCTTTTAAATCTGGCAACAAACTGAGTAGCCTTTTCTTCAGGCCTTTGACTCAATCTTGCCAAGTCTGCCATGGAAACCTCTGGCTCCGATTGGAAGAATTGGGCATGAAATGCCTCTTCCATTTGTTGCCAAGTTTGAATGGAGCCAGGTGTAAGGTTGATGTACCATACAAATGCTCCCCCAGTTAGAGAATTTGGAAACAATCTCAGTTTCATATAGTCATGATTAGTGAATTCACCGCATTGAGCAGCAAATCTAGCAATATGCTCTACTGTTGACTGATTTCCAGTTCCATAGAAGAGGGTAAAATCTGGTATTCTGAACCCTCTTGGGTATTCATGTACCCTATCCACCCATTCTGGGTATGGTTTTCTGTATACAGGAGTCTGGACCCCCCGAGCCATCGGTCCACACATCTCCCTCACAATATCAGCAATTTGGTCCCTAGGGACCATATTTTGTGCCTGCTAAACCACTACTGGAGGGACAAACACAGGATTTGGTGGACAACCTTGTGCTTGTGGTCCTCTTGGTCCATAAGGTGGTACATTTGGGACTGGTTGCCCCTGTGGTGCAAGTTGCTGTTGGGGGTATGGGTAACCCCTTTGAGCCTGTCCTGCAAAAGGACCTGCGAAAGGTGCTGGAACAGGTGTTGTGTCCCTTCCATTTGTGGGAAAACCCTCCAACCCCCTGGGTATAAATTCGAATAAGGGATTATTATACCCCCTAGTGCCAGGTATGGCTTCGAACATGGGATTTGTAACCATTCTTATGCCAGTTTCTTGTACTTGGCCAGATCCACCAACTTGTGTGGCTTCACTGTTAAATACTGAGGCATTTTGGCCTGCTATAGGCCTCGAAATGGGTTCATACCAAGACTGAGGTGATGGTCTTTCATAGTTCTGAGTACTAGTTTGACCATTAGGCTGGCCATTAACTTGCATAGGCTGTTTATCTCTAGCCAATCTTTGCTGAGGGACATTTAAAACTTCCTGTGTGTGTCTTGTGTTTGTTGGTTGGTGGTTATTCATTCGATCCAAAAAGGATGTCGCCCACCTTTCCATTGTGTTCATTAATTGTTGTCCCATAGCATCTACTAAGCCATCCCATGGATTTGTTGGCTGGGTAGATGGAACAGTGGATGGTCCAATTCTTTGGTTTCGTCCAATATTATGAACATATGGTTCTTGTCCCGAAGTACTGGTCTGTTCGACCATAGGTTCGGATAACATGGGAGTTTCCACAGGATGTGTTACCACATTATCCTCTGGATTAGGTATTTCTACCTCTCCTTCTACGCCTTCTTCCAAGCGTTCATTTTCTCCTTGTCGTCTTCGTCTAGCCATTTTAATTAGTCCCACTGGGCGTGCCAAAAATATATGTTGGCTTTTTGGCTTTTCGAAGGGTATTTTTGTAAATGCGAGCGTGCCAGCAAGGATCAATCAGTCCTTACAGAAATTATAATTGCCAACCAATTATCAGACGATTGTGTTTTAGTTCTTTCAGTCTCAATGAAGAGGACTTTTACTGGTGGCTTGACTTAGGAGAAATTAAGAGAAATAACAGTTAATATGAAGAACAATCGAAGTATTTCATTAACATGAACACTTACAATGGTCCAAACTCGACCTCGAAGAGGTTTACAACAACAGTCTACTTGAATCTACTTGAAACTACTCCTATGAATCGAAGTGCAGTGCAGGTATTTAAAGTGCAGGAAATTAAAGTACAGGAAATGTAAAACTGGAAAAGAAAATATGAAGTAAAGACTGGTTTTTATGATCTGAGTCTGGGGGTTTTTTCTGGGGACCTCCTTGCTATTTATACTCCTCAGGGATGACCATCGAACTGCATTTCAAACTGTCGAACCGCTCCTCCATGATTGCTGATCATGCTGCCTTAGAAGTAGTTCCACTACGCCTTTTCTTGCAGTTGAACTTCCCTCTTATATTTGAATTTGAATATGAGCAACCGTTGAAGCCACGTCATCTTGTATCTCTTTATTGATCCTGTGCTAATCAGATCACGTTAGAACCAATTTTCACTGCCACGTGTACGATCAAGATCGAGGACTTGAGTAGTCTCTCCATACTATCCTTGCTTTGCCATGTGTCGAACTGTAATTGACTTTTACAAAATATGTAGCCAACAGCAACGTTAACAGATTTGAACATTGACCTCATGTTTGCTGCTGTTTCTTTTTTTAATTCAAAGAATAATTCATCTAAAAATAGTTTCTGAACATTTGAAATCAACTTTTAATGTTTTTAAAAAAGTGTTTTTTTTTTTCTTCAAATAATTCACCAAACAAGTTTTATGCTTTTTTTGAAATATAATGAAAAACAGTGTTTATGGAAGACTAGTTTCATTTTCAGTTATTAAAACTTGAAATTTAAATAGAAGATGCAATAATGGTTCTTAAAATTTTCTGAATAAGGTGATGATCCTAATTAGCTTGCTTGTTTTTATTTTTCAGAAAATACTTTTCAGAAAATTTTACTTTTTTATTTTCCGTATTTTTTTATTTTTACTAAATTTTTTTAATATTTTAAACAATTTTTTTACTTTTTAGACACACCTAACATAAATACACCTAAAAAGTAAAAAAATTGTAAAAAAAATATTTTAAAAATTCACTAAATACTAAAAATATAAAAAAAATACAAGAATTCAGTATATTTTTTGTATTTCTATGTATTTATTAATTTTTTAAAATAATTTTTCACAAATTTTTCACTTTTTAGATACATCTAACTAAGGTGCATCTAAAAAAGTAAAAAAAATGTTTAAAATTTAAAAAAAAATTCACTAAAAACAAAAGAATACAAAAATTAAAAAACTTAATTTTCAAAAAACTTAATCCAGAAAACTCAAACCAAGCAGACTGATTATATTTGATAAACACTGTTTCTTGGGCAGCGAAAGGCATGCTTTAAAAAAACAAAAACAAAAAAAGAGGTGGGGGTATGGGCAGGTCGGGTATAGTATGACCCGTATCTGACCAGTAGTTTCAGTTTGTTTGGTTTGTGAATTCTAAATTCACTTTTCAAAAAATTAAATTTTTTATTTTTCATTTTTTTTATTTTTATTGAATTTTTTTAATATTTTAAGTGATTTTTTTTAATTTTTAGATACACTTAACATAAATACACTTAAAAAGTATAATATTTGTGAAAAAAATCTATAAAAAATTCACTAAATACCGAAAGTATAAAAAAATACAAAAAATTTAATACATTTTTTGTATTGTTATGTATTTATTGATTTTTTTAAATATTTTACTTTTTAAATATATCTAAGTAAGGTGCATAAAAAAAAAATAAAAAAATGCTTAAAATTTTAAAAATATTTATTAAAAACAAAATAAATAAATAAATAAATAAATTTTCAAATAATTAAATGCAAAAAATTAAAATCAAACTCAATTTATCCCTTACCCATTTAAATCCGTTCATACCTATCCATTTGTAACCTCCAACTTCAAATAAAAAACAAATAAATTGATAACAGCTAAGCGTCGTAGATTTTGGGGGTGGAACACAATTGGTTATTTTTGTGAACAACGGTCAAATTTATGTGAGCGGATCTGGAAGAGACTTAGACATAGGATTTGTTTGAGGTGTGGATTGAGTTTTTGAATTTTGAATTTTTTGATTATTTTTGTTTGGAATTAAAAAGTGTCGTTTGAGATGGACTTTTTGACTTTTTTGACTTTTATAATAAAAAAAATGAAATAATTATAGATTTGATGTAAAATTTTGTCATATTTAACTAAAATAGTCTATTTTGTCTTATATAATTATTTTAGTCCAAATTGACATCCAAACAGGGCTATATACATTTTATTAAAAAAAAAATTAAGACCTATCAGTATATTTAATTTCACTAGATGTATTAATCTTAACAAAAAGTCAATTAGATTTTAAGAATTTTTAATCATTTGATTCATTCGAGATTTATATGAGACATTTTTTAAAGTATTCTTACATCACAATCATGGCAATTTTTATTTTCCAAGAAGAAGAAAAAAATTAAGTTTAATATCCAAAAAACAAAAGACAACTATGAGGACTTCTATATGATTTATATAGTGTCATTAATTAATAAAAAAAATTTAAATAAAATTAAATGAACAAGTCTTATTATCTTCCACCCACTAACTCAATAACGAGTTTGGGGATGCTGCGCGGGGTGTGCACCAGCATCTGCTGTGCGCAGAAATGGGCTCATTTCGGGGTCTATTTTGATAATTTGAACAGTTCACATTTTAGAATACATCAAGTAAAATATGCTTGCAAAAAATCAAGTTAATTGGATATCGTTTACCTATTCATTTACTCACATTTGTATTCATTTTAATACTTTAAATCATAATTATTATTTATTCTTGTAGATAGAAATGTCAGTGGATGAATGGGTAAACGATATCTGATTAACTTGATTTTTCGCAGGCATATTCTACTTGATGTATTCTAAAATGTGAACGGTTCGGATTATCAAAATGGATCCCAAAATGGGCCCATTTCGGCCGCATAGCAGATGCTGCTGTGCACCCCAAATCCCTCAATAACTCATCCAATTTTTTGTGAACAACTGAACATAATTGGAACTAAATTTTGGGTTAGACAATATTCCTTCCGTTTTAAAATATTAATCCTTTATTTTATTTTTTATTGTTCTAAAATATTAGTCAATTTTCAAAAATTAAAGAATAAAATAATATGAATTTACTATTTTACCATTCTTTTAAATTTATTAATAATAAAAAAAATACAATTATAATAATTGATATTTTCAAAAAATGTACTATCAAAAGATAATTTTGAAAAATTAATATTTTTAAAATATAATAAGTATACTATAAAAAAAAATTAAATTTCTCTAAAGGAATCATCATTATGATGTATTGTAGAATGGAAAAATTATTGGGTACCAATAGGGTACCAAGTGGCATGTCATTTAGTACCTTTTAATCAATCATAAATTATGTAGCTCCCCTCATATTTCCCAAATACCTAACATAAATATAATAGATTTTACAATCTAAACTAATGAGAATAAAAGAAGACACCAAGCGATATTACCACGTGGTACCCTATCCACTAAAATTGCATATGTAAGAAAAAATATTTACGTCTATATATAAAAACATGATAGCGTATTTTGTTTGACTTGGGTGATCTAGATTTTTGGTATTAATATACTTTTTTTCCTATGACGTGTGAAAAGGCAAGTTGAATTTGGGTGATGAAACGGTGATATATTGCTGAGGAGGTTCGGTGTGTTTACCATTATAGGAGGAACCTACACCACACAACACAACACAACACCCTCCATCCACATCCCTAACCAAAATTTATGCCCTTCAGCAATCCCTCCACTCTCTCTCTCTCTGGACACTAGACCCCTCCACCTTCCCAACAACTCTCTCTCCCTCCAACGAGTTTCATGTGTTCACATTAATTAGAGTAGATGTGTGCAATTTGTAATTGAATCGGGCATTTTGAGAAATTAAAAGAATGTGACAGTCACACCAAGAAAAAATATTGGATTTATATAATAGTATATAGACATCACAAAGGGAAAAAATGATTTCAAAAATCCAAGGCAAATTATATTTATAATTCATGATTATTAGATACAAAACAAAACCCAAGATCTATAATACGAAAACTAAAATCCGAATGAGGGTCTAAAAGAGAAGGTGATGTAAGTGTTTAGTGGTATTTTGGCAACATAGTAAAAAGTTGCGTTTGTAGCTTGGTGTCAAAAAAGCTACATTGGCTTTTTTTTTTTTATCAAAAAGTCATTTGGCAAGGTGAAAAAAAGTTACATATAAAATTACAATTATATCCTTTATATTATTTAGGGTTATACATGGGTGAAAATGTAAATTTTCTAAATTGGGTGGAGTAGTTTGGTCATTTTATTGTGATGTGATATCATAAATAAATATTAACAAAAAAAGTCAAAAGTAATTTTTTACTAACTTCTCAAATCACTTTTCAAAAAAGCCAAAAAACTTAATAAAAAGTCAAAAGTCAATTTTTTACCATCTTCCCAAAACACCCAGTTGCATTGATATTATTTGTTAAGTAAATACAAATCAAAGGTAAAATATATAGTCTCTTCAAAAGAAATAAAACAACCCAGTTCCGACCATCATCTTCCATCTCTCTCGCTATGCCCTAGTTGTTCCCCACCCTTTGGTGCCACCCTTAACCCCTTCTTAACTTCCAACACCACAATCCCCTCCACCACAATCCCCTCTCGATGCCTCGCCTTTCCCTTTCTGCGACTCACTCTCATTCTCTCTAGTAGCGAAGGTTTGAGAATGAGGGATGATTCGGGGTGAAAGAGTGTCGAAAAGAGAACAAAAGGGGCTAATAGTGGGAGGGGCCGACAATAATCAATGAAGGAAAGGAATGAGACTGGTAAATTAATTCTAGTATTCAAAACACACACACACACACACACAAAAAAAAAAAAATCCAAATTAATGTTAGGTTGCCCAACAATATTATTGAAGTTCTTTTAGAGAATCATACTTTAATTACTCCAAAAAGAGTGAATATATTGATTATTTTAATAGAGTGAATATACATTGTTGAGATTTTCGTTTAATTATTTAAAAAAAATTATCAATTGGATTAAATTAAGAAATTCAAAAATAAAATCAATATGAACTTAACCCAATAAACAAATGAAAAATTTACCCATAAGTCCTAGTTTTTGAAACGTTGAACCATTTAGTCCTAAAAGTTTTCTTATGCTCCATTTAGTCCCATTTTTACATCAGCATGATGTAAATGATGTAAATGATCTGATGTTTCATTCTATAATTTCAAAATTTATTGAAATCTGATGAACATTAGATGTTTTTCATCCTATATTTTCAAACATTATTGAAATTTGATGAACATTAGATTTTTGTAACATGACTCTGATGTTATTAACATTGTATCTGATGTTATTAACATTGTAATGGGACCTTTCAGTCTATAAGAAAACTTTTAGGATTAAACAGTGCATAAGTTATTAATTTGTGATTTATTAGTGCATCCCCTAAACAAATTAAGATCCATATGTTTAAAAAATGTTATGTACAAATGTTTTTATTATTACTACTATTTTTTACACTTTTAAATTACAATACACATACACCTAAAACAATCTATATTATCATTTAACTTCTCATCAGCATCTTCAACAACAATCTGACTACTTTTATACATCCAAACAAACTGTTAAAAAGCACCATAAAAATAAAAATTCACGAATCTACATAGACAGAGACACCATAATCGATCTTTCAAACCCTGAAGCACAAAAGATGGTGGTGGTGGCCGCCGCCGTGATGGTGGTGGTGGTGGTGGTCGGAATTTTCTTTTTCAATCAAGTCTTGGAAGTGGCGAAACTCCTCCACGTGGCAAGGAATGTTGATGGGTCCTTTCTGATCAAAACCATACTCTTCCTCAGCTTCCTTCAACAACTCCATGAAGAGTGGATGGTTTAAGTACATCACAGGTATGATGAACCTCTGTTGCTCCTCCCCTTGCCCCACCATGATTGCTAAGAAACCCTTTGGTATGTCTTTCACCTCCTCCTTCCCATGGTGGTGGAGGAGATGAAGATGGGGAACATGTAGATGAAAATTCATGTGATTTTTGTATCCACTAACCATTTTAAGAAATCGAAACAATGTATGTTGGATCCTGATGTTGCGCGTTTGGACTTTTTTTATGACGAATTGGGTCAATATTGTTGCTGCGCGTTTGTGGGCTCTTTGATTTTTCCAAAAAAAAATAATAATAAATCCACAAGAAACAAGAAAAGAACCCTAGTCTTGTTTTCTTGTTTTTCTTAGAGGTTACAAGGAACAAGAGAGAGAGAAAGGCCAAGGATCAGAAGCAGAGATGGCTAGTTTGAAGAGGGACAAAGAAGAGTCTGTTAGAGATTTGGGAATATTGCTCATTGGTAATTGAAGGTAAAACTCATATGAACTTTGATGATGAGAATTGATAACTTGGGGAGGACTATATATATATAGATGGTAGGGTGTTTGTATAGAGAGGATTTATGTGAGGAGGTTTCTTGAATTATCTGGGGAAGGAAAGGAGTAGCTGAAACCGTGTGTGGGTAATAATTGCCGTCCCAAGGAAGGTTTGTAAAATCCCCTATTCAAAAGGGCAAACTAGTAACATCTATTTCCAGGTCAAATGTTGCTCCCACCAGAAAAAATAATTTTATATTTGTTAAGTCGGTTTGGCTTTGACCCTTTGCATCACAAAGAACTATTCAATTGGCATAGATCTAAGGCTATAATTTGTACAAATTTTTATTTTTTATTTTTTATTTTTATATATGTAGGGCATCTTAAGTTAGATTTGCGTACATAAGATTAAGTCCTTATAGTCTGAATAAATTTTTAAACCTAAGACTTTAGCGAGAATAAATTCTCAAATCTCAAGTCTCATTCACTATGCCAAATCTCAGAGGTAATTTAATTGTGTATTTTTTTATTGTGTGTTTTATTCTATTTTATATTTGAATTGACTTAGATGTGTGTGTGTTTTTTTACTTATCATTTTCATGCCTTGTTAATATTTTTTAGTGATTTTAGCCTTTTTAACGTTTCTATATTTTGAATCCCAAGAGGTAATGGAAGGAGAGGCAACCAAAAGTTTTACCATTTAAGAGGTTGCATGGTCGAATCTTACGAGGCCTAAGCTCAATACTACAAGATTCGGGCTTTTTATTTTTTAAAAATATTTTTTATTTAATTTTTTGTCAAGTTTGGAAGCCGGTGTTAGTTTTAACATCTAAGTCTAATCCCAAGACAATGTTTATTCAGGCTAACCCATCCCATTTAAGATAAAGATTGGATATGACTAACTTAGATTTTTTTTTTTTTTGATTCATAAAATGGATATGTAGATAAATTACTCCACATACCCGCCAATAAGTATTGTCTCTTAGTACCGACAGTACATCTACAGAGAACCCCACCGCATCTAGATTGGGACTGAAGCTAAGGTCCCCTGTGCTCTAGGCCTTAAGAAATATATTTAACTCCAATAAGAGGTTATAGAGATTAGGGGTGAGCAGCGGATTTACCGATCCGCCAAATCGACCGAACCGAACCGATCCGCCGCATTTTAAACGGATGCGTGATGATGAGCGGACGGTTGCGGATTGATTTTCTCCAATCCGCCAATTTGGCGGACGGATGGCGGATTTGAGATTTCTTTGGCCGCAACCGAACCGCCAAACCGCGAGCACCACTAGTAATTTATAAGACTTTGTGTTTTCAATTTGTTTAAATATTATGTTTGTGTTTTCAATTGAAAAAGAGTTTAAATATTCTGTTGAAAAAAAGTTTTCAGCTTGAATATATTTTTTGAATTGAAAAAAATAAATGTATTATTTATCTATATATTTTTATTTTTAAATCTAACTCTAAAAATAATAAATAGAAAATATGATATATGCTGGTTGGTTTTTGTTTTCAAAAACATATATAGATATAACAATACAGAGACATACAATCTCTACTACTGCGCTGTTCATGGTTTTGGTGGTTTGAATTGTTATTATATTTTAAGAACCATATATAGATTGTAATACTTTATGTGGATGAATCATGCTGTGATTGTAATATGTGGATGAGGCATGCAGTGATCGTGATATTCTAAAAATTTAAACTTTCTTTTTTTAGATAAGACATACAGTGATTGTAATACTTTTTTAAGTCATTGACTGTAATACTTTCTTTCTTTTTTTTTTTTCTTTTTTTTTTTGAGAAAGTGCACAAGTTGAATTATGTTGAAAATTTATAAAATTTTAAACCGCCAAACCGATTCGCATCCATCCGCCAAACCACCAATCCGCTCAATCCACATCCGCCGGATTGGCGGACGGATGTGGATTGATTTTCTCCAATCCGCTAATCTGGCGGACGGATGGCGGATTTGAGGTTCTGTGGCCGCAACCGACGCGCGCCCACCCCTAATAGAGATTCAAACCCAAGTTTTGAGTAAGAAATTCAAAGATTTTATCACTGAACCAACCCTTGTTAATAGGACTAACTTAGATTTTGACTCTCAAGCCAAATGATAAACCTTATTAGGATTTGAAAAAAAGCCTCTTTTGAGTAGATGACTAAAATCAAAAGTTTAAAACTATTTTGGTCACATCATCTTTTTATTTTTTTACAAATTTTTTCAAAAAAAAAATTAAAAACTCAACTTTTAACTAAATTTTCAAAACAATTAATAAATGTATCCAAAAAAAAAGAATATAACTGTGATGAGGCATGATGGTAGAATGGCATATTCCATAAAGCAGAAAGTCGGAAGATTGCATCACAAGTAATAATGTGATGAGCTGGTAAGCAAATCACCTGGAAGTTTGAATAAAAAACCAACTGGTGATAGCAACAAACAGACCTCATTGTAAAAACAAACTCAAACTTTTAGTTTATGTTGCTAACTACAACTAGTATTAAAAATGCGAATTTAACACCATGTGGATAACGAGTGAAAAACGCTTCGCCATGTGGCGGTGTTTTGTGGTCAACGACTGCTAAAGTTTGACCGTTGGATGACGTACGTGTTATTGCACGTCAGCCTAAACCCAACAACCAATAGCACTTGTCCCTGTAAAATTACCCCCAAACATATTTGAATTATTTAGTGTGGGTTGTATGTGAGCCCACACAAATAATTGGCGAAATTATTTTTTCCCTGTTAAATATAAAAATATATATATATATATATGTAATATTTTTTGTAAAAATAAAAATAGTATTGGATGTATTAGAAATTAATAATTTAACAACTTATTATACATTAATTATTCAAGTCTCGTTTGGCAACAGATTAATATAACTAAAAATATATATAAAAAAGTTAAATATTTATATTTATTTGATTTACTTTCTTACATTTTTTTATTGTAAAAAATCAAAAACTCACTTAAAAAAATATTTTAAATTTGGGATATAAGAAAACAAAGATTTGAAAGTAACATGTGGTTATTACACAAAATGAACGTCGAAGAATTTTTGTTTTATCATCACAATCATTTGCATCATCACCAAATATATATCGCTCATTTTTGTCCAACCAAACTCAATTGACTTTTAGATAGACTTTTTTTTATAAAAAGACATGTAAAAAAAATACAAGAAATAATTTACTTTTTTATAGTGATTTTTTTACTCTTTGACTAAAACAATGAGTTGCCAAAATAAACTTTAATTTACCAGTAGAACATGTTAATTCATATTTATTAAATAATTGAGTGATTACGAATGATGTAATTAATATGTGATTTATCATTTATTGAAATTATTATGTAAACAATGTTGATATTTTAAAATATTTAATAATTTTCAATTTAGATGCAAGCAGTGATGGTGCAAGAAGTGGATCCTCTTCACCATTTTTTTTTATCTAACAGTTGATTTAAATACTACAAGACTAAGCAGTTGAATTGTAATATTTAGATCAATTACCCGATGATAACTAGATGAACAGCTACCATATCTTGTGTTAAATTTGGCACAAGTTTTGACATTTGTCAAATTTGACAGTTGTCATATTCAATCATTGGAGCACCATTTTTCATCTCCTCCAGCTGCCAAATTATAGCAATGACAACTCCAATAGCAAACCATTGAAAATGCTCTTACAAACTCATCTTCATATTTTTTTTTTTGTTGAATAAACTCATCATCTTTTGATAGCTCTAATGTGACATCCTTATTTTTGAATACTTTAAACTAAATTAATATAAAATAGTTAAATTGATACTTGGAAAAGAATATTTAATTTTATAATTATATGTATTAAAATGTAATTTAATTAGGGATCATTATATTTATTGAATAAAATTGATTTCGGGCTAACTAAAACAACTATAAAATTAATATAAATAGTTGGGCCAATAAAGAATTATAGTGAAACGTAAGCAGCTGGTTGGAGGGATTTATTACTGCTACATGTGGAAGCTATGGAATAGACACTTAAATCAACACTTGAATAGGATGATTAGTCACCTCCAAGCCATAGTATAAAAGGAAAGCAGTAGATGGCAGAGGACTTAACGGAATTGGTAAGAAAAGAAGAGAGTCTTGCGAGATCACAAAGGCTTGGAGAAAAAGTAGAAAATAAAATTAAGATGAGTTATATTATACCTTGAGTTACCATAATATATTTTCTATATGTCTTGAGTTACCATAATTTATTTTACGTAATTATGTTTTAATTATGTTATTTATTTTATGAACCTTATTTTATATAATAAGGAAAACCCATAGATATAATTGTTTATTAAAATATGTTTTGAGTAATTATTTTATAAGTACCACCACGGAGGTCCCATATCTTGGGAGACTTAAATAACCATTGGCCCTTGTTTGGTCACTTTGTGGTCATCTGTTTGTCATGGATCCATTGACTCCTGTTTTGATTGTCACTTCGATGACCCCTGTTCAGTTCTGTACGGTGGTTATAGTTATTTACGTAATTTCTGTATTATATGTCAAATGATTTTCGTATTATGTATTATGTATTTTAATATCAAGCTTTGTTTAGCCCCATAATTATCATGGTGAATTTTATGCCCTTATTTTTTTAGTATACTATTTCTCATTCTGTCATGTGCTTATAATTTTTTTTTTTTGATCGGCAAAGAAGATCTTTATTGATGAAAGTATGAAAAAGGATACAAAACATCAATAAAGAGAAGCTTGGAGCTAACTGAAGCTCCAAGCGACAGTTGGTGAGGGACCAACAAACAAACAGAAAATAAACAGAGAACGCGCAAACACAGCTAAGAAAAGAAGAGAAAAAAAACCAACAAAGCTACACCCCAACTATAAAGAAGAGAAGCAGAAAAGCCTGCAGATCAGCAAAATTGCACAGAGAATAACCACCATGAGCTGAACAAAACTCCACAACTGTTCAGACCCATAGTGAATCAGGAAAAGACCCACCAAAACCAGCAAAAACTGAGCTTGAAACACCACTGAATCTGTACAGCAAGAACCAAAAGGAACAGAGCCACTGCTGTTGCATGGCCAGGAAGAATTAGACTGAAGCACAGTGACTACAACAGATAGAGCACACTGCAGGACTTGCAATTCTGAAATGGAGCACACTGCACACACTGCAGATCACTTCATATTAGAATTAAAATCCCAGATATCAGCCCGCTGCAAGGCCTAAATGACAGATTCAAAACCACAACACTATGCATCCCAACTGAAGTCATAATAAACCAGAATCATCCCACAGAGTTTCAGCCTTAACAGCTGCATCCTACGAATGCCAACCCAAAACAGATTCAATATTGCAATTAATAGCTGCAGTCTTTAAAGGCCAACCCAGCTGTCATGTGCTTATAATTGTTTACCACTTCCAGGTGATATGTCAGGGCCAGCGTATGGGATAGGCACAAAGTACCTTGTAGACATAATTCAGCTCTGACGATTTAATAAAATAGAAGCTCCAATGATTATTTTAGTATCCTCACTTAAATATTTTTTTCGCTCGTGTTTAGTAATTTGTTTAAGAATTGGCCGGAGTTCAGTTACTGGACATCACGATATTTAACCCTTAGATACGGGGAGCGGGCCGTGACATCTAAAGTCAGCAAATCAATACAATAAGAGAAGAAAATGATCTAACGACTCAATTTTTATACAAAAAAAAAAAAAGAAGGTCAACTACATGGTAGTATCATTTTTTAAATTATAAGTCACAATAGTCAGTTTTTTAATATGAAATTAGAAAATATAAGATGAGATCAATTTGCACAAAAAAAAAAAAATTTTGTATAAATATTTTGTTTGTATATATGGCATTACCCAAAACATCACCCTTAATGGTTGAAATTATATCAACAGCCCACATATCATAAAACATTAGCTATACCAAAAAAATTTAAAATAAAATAATATAAAATAAAATATTCTTCTTGTTTGGTTTTCAAACTAAAAAATTGTTTTTGAATTTATTTATTTATTTTTAATCTTTAGTAAACTTTTTTTCTCTTTTCATATTTTAGTTAAATTGTTTACTTTTTAGATGCGCCTAATTAGATGCATATAAAGAAAATAAAATATTTGTAAAAAAATTTGAAACATTTATGATTTTTTTTTAAGCTTTAGTAAACTTGTTTTAGATTTATTCACAAATATTTTACTTTTTAAGTGTATTTAAAAGATTAAAAATATTGATTAAAATATTAAAAAAATCCACTAAAGACTAGAAGCATGAAAAAATAAAAAAATAAAAAAAAATAATATCAAAAGCTAAACTATGAGTTAAACTTCAACATCAAGTATTTCCTCAAAAAAATAAAACCAATAAAACAAAATCTACAAATTTGATGGAGGAGGGCACATGAAAATATCAAACAAGTCACAGGGTGCCAGTCCTCACTCACTCACTCACAAGACCCATCTCATGCACCAAAGTGCCATAGGATATAATAAGAAGAAAAAGACCAAAATGTCCTCGTTTGATCCTATCGATTTCCATCCACCACCTTTGGTCTCTCAACCTCCATGGTTTGTAATCGAACACTAGTATTCCACCGGCAACAATCTCTGTTGGCTGCTAATGCATCGGCAATTGGTTTAATTACCATAATGCCCTCCCCTACCACGGCAATCAACGACACATTGAGAAACATTCCAAACATGACACCACCGTAAGCGGGGTTTTCTGGTCTCCAAAAAGATGACAATGTGAGGAGGAGAATTTGCATGGGCAAAGCTATGAAGATCGAGAAAGAAAGAATATGAATTCTGACCCTAGTGCCTTTGTTGATCACAAGAGAGATAACTCTCCAATATGAAAACAAGAACCCTAGTGAGTAGGCAATCCCAAATGCAGCAAACACTAAAGTACTAAACAAAGGGTACGTACACACAAACATGTTCTCAAAACCATTAAGAGAATGAGCATAACTTGTCTCAAAAGCATGCGGTATCTTTGCTTCTATCGGTGAAAAGAACACAACGAAAAGTTGTAGCACAAAGACCGGCAAACATGTAAGGAAGATTAATGCGATAGCCCCGATATCATGTGGGCTTCGCTTCTTGATTGAAGAATTGACAAGAAAAAGTAGGGTTATCAAGAAACCTGGTTCAAAGACACCAAGAGAAAGAACATTATGAACTTTACAAATGTTGACTTCTTGAGATAAGGTTAAGGATGACATAAATGGGTAAAGATATTGGCTTTGGAAGAAAGGTAGGCGGAGGATTTCATTGAGGGACCAAGATGACATGAACCAAACAAGAAGGAGCCTAATGGACCATAGGGTGTTGAAGTTTTGTAAATGTTTCGCACTACGTGATTTTAAACGAAGGTGAAAGATAAGGGAGAAAGAGAGAATAGAGAGGAGGATGAGACATGAGACTAAAGATAGGGTGACTAAATCATAGGGTGACTCAATTGAAAGTGCTTCAAAGAATAACATACCACGCTCATGAAAATTGTTCAATGGCGTTGGCGATGGCGATGGCGATGGCGATGGCATAGGTGATGATAATGGCGATGGCAGTAATATTGGCCCCCGTGCCGTGCCATTGGTATCAACGGATGTTAGTTTTCTCATAGATACGCGACAACAATGGCGGTGGGGATGAAATTATTTTGTGAGTTTGCAATTGCATAATTTGCAAAAATTTTTGGAACGGAATGGGAGAGAGAAAGGAAGGTTTAATTCCTCTTCCCTTCTCCCAACCAATGTTAACCAGGCTGGTGCACAACTACAAAAGATTGCAAGAGAAGAGAGAGAAAGAGGAGAGAGAGGGAGAATTAGAGTCCGAGTCGCGTTGTTTTGAGATGGCTCCTAAGATATCGGTGTTGTAAGGATGTGGTGGTTCATGTATGGGCATATGTACAAGCAAACCCAACACGATATTAGATATTTGGATTTTGCCGTTATTACACACACTAAAAAAACAAAATTCCTTTAAAGTATGTTTGTAAACAGATTATTTTAATAATTTTTGATTTTTTTACTTAAAATATGAGGTAAAAAAATTAATATATTTGCAATAACTTTTTGATTTTTTATGAAAAGATGTGTAAAAAATAGAAAGAAAAAAAAATCTTTAACTTTTTGATATAGGTTATTGGTTTTTTAATTTTTTTAGTGATTTTTAACTTTTAAACTAAAATATTGAGTTGCCAAACGAGGCCTAAAGATTATGATAATAAAATTTTTGTGCCAAAGAATGTGACACCTTAAATTGTTCCAATGTCGGCTATGATAAATAAAAAAGAGTGGTTTTCTTTGCAACAAAGTTGAAATTTACAGAAAATAACAAAGTTGAAATCATTAAACATGCATGGAATTTCGTCTTAAATTGTTGTTTTTGGCCAGCAACTGACTGGCGATTGATGTATGTCAAAGCACAAAGATGTAATGAAATAAATTTGATGGGTTTAAAATTGTGGGTTGACATTTAAAAAATGTATTGACTTCGCATTATAGGGAAATGAATCATTTCAAATTGAATATTAATCCTTTAATCACTTTGAAGGGAATGAATGGATTATTTTGCCCATTGATTTCAAATTAGTTTTAAAGAGAACCTCTCAATTAGACTAAATTGACAATGTGAAAAATTTAAAGATAGAAATTAAATCAAATAAAATTATAAAGACTAAATTTATACAATAGGCAAACAAAAGAGTGTAACTAACCCTATTTTTTATTTGGTAATTCTATACAAACAAAATTTGTATGCAGTCCATATAGAAGGTGTCTCATTTATATTCGTTCATTAAAAGTCAAAATGCACGCTATTTTGTTTATAATTACAAAAATATTATTATCATATCATTTTTGTCATAAATTTTGTATGCATATCATTTACCTTTCCATTTTTATCAACTAAATCTAAAATGAATATTTTTACAGAGTAATTATTCCATTCTAATATACCATACAATAATAACAAAACACTGCAAGAGTTAAATATAAGTAGTATTTTGGTGACATTACATTTCAGTTGGACAATGGGAAAATATTCTCATTGTCAGGGTGGTACAAATTTTTCTGTATTTAGTGCAAATATTTTGTGTCAAACTTGCACTAAAAAGAATTCCAACTATAGTGAAATTAATTATTTTAAGATTACTCCACTTATTTATAATTTTCTCAAATAATTTTGACACACAATAATACTACAAACTTAGAAATTTTATTCAGAAAATTACCCAGAAACATTAAGGAGTAATACAAATTCATTTGATACATGGATTTCACAATACACATTCAATTTCTATCACACACTTTCAAATTTGGAACAAATCTGAAACTATTTTCTCGATTCCAAAATTTAATCTGTGACACATGCAGGACTGACTATGTATCTATTTCCTAGATGCCTGTGTGTAGTAGTATTTGAAATTGACAAAGCATGAAAAGAGAAGTTTTTGGAATCTGAAACTCAACTTTCTTTTCATGGGGGTTTTGCCATCTTCAGTATTTAAGTAGTAAAGATTCTGGCATAGCTGACAAGCTGGCTGACGTTTTGTGAGAGAGAGAGAGAGAGATTCAGCCATTGATTTTAAGTGATGATTTCATTTTGATAAATTTGCAATCCAAAATTGAGTGATGTTTGGGAGCTCTGAAAATCTGACTCAATCATGCAAAAAAAGTACAGTGAAAAGAATGAGACAATACAGTGGTTTTGATGATGAAGACTTGTGCTTCCTTCATGGAATGCAAGTTTCACAAATTTATTTTCTTATTCTCACTCCAAAAATATGCCACAGTTAATTCTGTTAAACACTCTAGCTGTCTTATGTTTATTGAGAAGTTAAAGAATAGTGATTCTACTCTGCTCATAAATCAATTCAAAGAACTAAATATTACTGAAACTGAATAAAGAATAGTCATTATTTAAAGTTATTTTTGTCTCATATAAGGTATGAATAAAAATTACACCAAATCTTTTTATACAGATTTTAGATATATACAAAATAAAAATAAAAAAGGAGTTATAAATAGCTTTCTAATTCAATTATTATTCTTTAAACCATCCAAAAATTTAAATGTACAATTACAAACGCTTTATATTTGCATTCATGACTAATATATATATATATACATATGCATATTAGTAAAGCTGAACAAAACAGCAAACCCACCATTAAACCCATTAATAACAAGAATTGCATGGCATTTGAAAGTGATCAAAGCAATATGAAAAAATAAAATAAAATCTAAATCAGGGATTAAAATGCTATATAATTAATTGCTTTTGTGCTATTTGTCACTTAACTTTCTGTTTTCTTTTTCAAAGACAAGCCCTAGAAAGAAAGAGAGAAGGGATTTAAGGACATGAAACAGATCAGAGACTTGGAAGTTATTGCCAAAATAATTATTCCAAAATGATGAACCAAAAAAGGGTCTAGAGAGAGACCAAAAAAAATAAATACAAAAGCCAATGATAACCAGATTTGAAAATCATCAAAATAATAAAATTTAAAAAAGGGGGTAATGATGAAAAAATTGTCTCTACTCTGTCAGAAGAATGAAAAAAAGAAAAGAAAAAAAAGAGTCAAAGCACTTCATGATTACCCCAATCTGCTAGTAACTTTTATAACAACCTTGATTTTGCATGAAAATTAACAAATTGTAACATAAAAGAATGACAAAAATTAAAACATAAATCAAAACAAACCTGCAGGTTAAAGCACTCAACCAAGACACCCAATCCTCTGTTTTCAAATCTCTCTATTCTTATTTCAAAATACTCATCAATCATGTTTTGAAATTTTCACACTTAGAAATTCTCCCGTAATTTAATGATTGTGAGTGTTTTGAGAAAAAGAACTGAATATTTGAGAACAGAGAATTCTTGGTCGCTGTTCAAATTGTAGGCGTAAATGGAGTGATCGGATTTGGGGGGAATGAAGCCTGGTCCGAGATCACTAACAAATGATCACATATGGATCTATATATAGAGAGAGAGAGAGAGAGAGATTGGGTGATCATCAGTTTTGGTGGCCTCGAGCCAGTCAACATTCTCCTCAAAGCAGAAGCCTCCTGTATCTTCATTCCTCACACTCTCTGTCTGTGTCTCTGCGACTCTTTCTTGGGATTTTTCTTGTTGAATATCATTTCATGAGAACCGAATAGGATATGCGTTTTGTGCTATCATGAACATTATGATGACTATAATGATTTGGTTTTGGAGAGAGAGAGAGAGACAGAGAGAGAGAGAGAGAGAAGATGCTGGGCCTAGAGAACAGCTGGGTATCGGAAATGACCACGAGCTCCTGGACCCCATGAGCTTTATGTAAATATGAGGCGCCATTCGTTAATTACACATTTTAGTTAAAATGTTAAAAAGTTACGAGTAATGTTAGAGATCATAAAAAAAATATCATGAAGATAATCATGAAAGATTCTTCATTTTTGGATTACTCATACAATAAAACATCACACACTAATCACACACTAATCAAGGGATAAAAAATCTTCATAATGAATTTCTTGATATATTTTTCATGATCCCTAGTATTATTGAAAAGTTATTATAAGTTATTATATTATTTTTTTTTATTTTTCTATATATCTTTTCGTAAAAAGTAAAAAAATTATTAAAATATTATGTTTCCAAACGAAGCCTAAATACTCAGAAAAATGAAAAACGTTTAAGGTTCACAAAAAAAAGAAAAATTTCTCACAACTTAATTTATAATGATGTGACATGGTACATATCAACTTTTGATTTGTTGTATATTTAATTGTATAGAGCTTACCTCTCTCGCCATATCATTGTAGATAAATTTAGGAATCCTAATTATGAATTTTTAATATTACTCCAGAAAAATATATTTATGATCACAGTCATTTTGGATATGACTCACATCATTCAAATTTTAAATTTGCACCATACAATTCAATTTGGGTAAATTTTAGATTATTTTTTTCATGATTCATAGCATTTCTGTTATGCAAAAGGAAAATAATAATGAGTTTATTTGTGATAAGTCCATTTCTATGGGGATGTGACATTAGGTCTGAGAAATTTTTTTTTTATGGAGATAAAAATATGATTAATAAAATTGTTTGGTGAGAAGAACACATTATTGTTTTGAATATTTATTTATTTATTTATTTATTTTTACTACACTATCGCTAGATCACCGCCATTCTGAGAAGTTGCTGATGGTGGACGGTGGCAACGAATGGTGGTGATGATAATATGGACAGATAGATTGATTAAGTAGACAGATATGTGACATGTGGACAAATAAGGGATACCATGTGAATAGATAGTTGGACAAATAAATGACACTTGAACATATAGGTATACAGATAGATAAATAGGTAGGGTTAATATTGTCTTTCAAATTATTTAGTTCTTAGAATTGAAGGGTTTTGTGAAAAAATAAGAGAAATTGAGATAATGAGGTTTTTCATAAATTGTTTGGATGATTAATAATGTGAGAAATAGTTTAAAATGATGAGAAAGACAAATCTTTTAAAACTTTTTGTTTCTCACCAAAAGTTGCAAAATTTAGTAAAAAATAAAAATTGATCTTTACAAAAAATTATAATACCTAAACTACCTTTTTAAATAAAAAAAGAAAAGAAAAAGACATGTATACTTTTTAATTAGGGTAAATTAAAAATACACTCATTGAGATTTGTTTAAATTGTGAATTGTCTCTTATAGTTGTAGAAATTACAAATGCCCCTTTTGTCATAATTTTTATTAAACAGAATTAATAGAAAAAATAAAATTTCTAACTAATCTTCTATACAAGAATGAAATTACCAATTAAAATATATTTCTAATATTATTAAATATTATTTGAATTGGAGATTTATTAATAAAAATGAGTAATTTGTTATGAAATTACAGACTTGAAGGGACGTAATATAATTTCTAGAATTACAATGGACAATTCATATTTTAAGTAAAGCTCATTAAATGTATTTGTTATTTACCCTTTTAAACAAAAAGATAAAAAAAAATCATAATTATTTCTTTTCTTTTTCTTGGCATAATTTTTTTTATCCTCTCCTCATAATCCAAATAGATGGTAAACAATTTGACATAAATTTACCAAAAAAAAAAAATTAAAATATCAATCACGGGGTGATGGTATTGAAAGTATGGATTAGTGAATATAGAGAGTTGAAGGACATTCTCATAAATTTATTAAAAGGTAAGGTAAACACAAATTTTTTAATTGTATATTATTACTCAAGATGTGACAATATAATTGTTGTAAGTGTAATAATAAACAAACAAACAAACAAAAATTCAAACGAAATTTCTATATGTAATAATATGACCTTAATATAAACCATTTACTTTAAAATAAAATATTTACAAAAATTATATTTATTTATCAAAATAGCATTGCCACGTGCGGTTTTTTTTATGTAGGGCTTCGAAAGTACAAGAAATATAGACAGCGGACAACTTTAATATAGGCCCGATATTGTGGGCCTTGGACCCATATCACTATTGAGGGCCAAATAGTGGGATTTTCTAAGCCCTTTTACTGGAATTTTGAGCCTCCTCCAACTTGGTCCAATGTGGTTGATTTACATGCAATTTCTACAATGAAAAGATTCCGAGCTGTCAAATTATGGGCCAAGGGTCAAGCAAGCCCAATTTCTTAGAAAATTGTTTTGTTCACCTAATAAAGTGTGTAAACAAAATATATTTGATGGACTTCATTTACACTGTCATCCACTATTACAATTGGAGTGTGTTTTTAATCATATAACTTATCAAATGTGTGAACAAATCCGAACCTAATTTATTTATTTAAGCAGTTCTAGGCCATGTCCAAAAATTAGAAATAAAAATTAGTAAGAAGAAAATAGACCTATCATGTGCGATATAATCTTATTTTGTCTCATATTATTTTCAAAAAAGAGCTTGAAATAAAATGACGTATATCTAATTCTACTCATACTCTGCAATAATTAGAGTCTCGTGCATTGAGATTGTCCTTAACTGAGAGGCTTATATAACTGTATGGGTGAAAATCTGACCACACTGCAATCTTAGTATTTAGCTGGAGAGCACCGGCAGAATAGATGGTACCTGACTAACCTGCATCAGAAAGAGAAGACTCCGGTGGTGGTTCGCCACCCGGGGGTACTCCGACGATCAAGTCAGTACTCAATATCTCTCAAAGATAATCAATAGTGCTAAACTCATTAGCTTGAGCGTAAAAAGCATACCTTAGACCCATGGGGGTGCCTCTCTTTTATAGCCAATATAAACCTAGTCCCAATAGAAGCCTAACTTCTATGGACTCAGGATTACTGCTAATCTTGGACTTCTAGTAAAATTAGGATAAACTCTCTAAGAGTCTTATCTTAATAAAAACTGAAGTCTTCTCTCATTTTAAGACTCTTGTCCCTCATCCAGGTTGAGTTCTCTTTTCATTCTAGGACTCTTGTCCCTTATCCACTTATCTCGGATTCCGATATCTTCAGAGATAACCTCGGCCTTGCCGAGATCACCTCGGCATCACGACCAGGACACGTGGCACCTCGGCTGACATGTCGGCGTCACCTCGCCACGTGTTGGTACTCAGAAAATATATGCCCACAACTGCCCCCTAGGTTCTATTACCTTGGCATTCTGAGGTAATGGAACCTACACTGTTCGTTCATCTGTGCCCCTCTGTCCGAGATCAAACTCGCTGACCTCAAAGTTCCCTGGACTTTACTCTCCACTGGTGTCAAGAATCAAGTTTCATACTTTTCAAGCTGCTTGAAATTGCACCTCCTAGCCGAGGTTCTGGTTCCATTAATTCGTAAACTCCAAGAGCTTTGTAACTGCTCCACTCACACTCTCTGGTGAGTTCCCGATTTCCAGTCATCTATTTGACTCCAGCGATTTTCATATCGGCGTTCATTTCACTTGGTAGGTTCATAAACTCTGTACTTGCTATTAAGCTCAATCTTTCATAACTCTTCTGAATCTGTTTACTTGCCATCTGTTGCCTTCTATTTTCGTCTGTCTTCAAGTTTTGAATTGTTTGAATGCCTGGCACTGTTCTTGTCATATCCGCTTTCTGTTGCTAGCATCGTGTCTGGGTCATTACTTTCTTGTTCTTCACATACTTACTTAGTGCCTGTACACTTGGCTTTATTCTTGAACTTTGTCGTCTTCTTGACTATTTTTCTCTTTTTTCATTCAATCATCTGTCTTTTTCTCTTTCTAGCTCTTTTGCTTAAATCCGTCATTGCTCCAAGCTTTCAAGCTTCTGCAACTGTCTTCGTTCCTTTCCTCCGGTGAAGCTTACGTCATTCTGTTATTGTCGTCAGACTTCGGCAATTCTCATTCCGGCTTCCCTCTTTCTGGTAAGCCACTGTTCCTCATGGTTTTATTTCTTGTTGCTTTCCAAGAAGCTCTGCTTCATTGTTAATCACCATTGCTGTTTTACCCGTTGTTTCCAAATCATCTTCTTGAATACACACTGTTCACACATCTGTTGATTTCTGCCACTATTCTTGGCTTGACACACCGGTGCAATCTTTTCGTCTTGATTTCCTAATAGCTTCATCACCATTCTTGATTACGAATTACATTCTTGTTTCTGTTTTCTGTGTCTTTTTCCAGATTCTTGCTTTCAATCCTTGCCTTCAAACTTCGAGGTGCCAATCACCGAGAAGAGCCTTGATCAAACTCTTCGGGAGATCGATGCTGAGCTCGAGGCCGAGAAGGTTGCTGAGAAGTCTTCCCAACTGTCTTCTATACCCTGCCATTGATGCCGAGTAGTTTTGTTTCCTTCTTTTACTCCTTGTACCTTGTACTTTGTCCGTCTTTGTATGCTTTTAATCCGGCCGACGTGCCATAATTTATTTTTCAATATTCAGGCCGAAGTGCCTTCTTTCTTCTTTAAATGCATTTCTCTGATTTCTATTCTTGTATGATTCTATACTTAGAATAATTTGCATGTCTTCAAAGTACACCTTGACTGTGCAATCTCTTCGGGTAAAATACTTCTGTCACAACTTCTAATCTTGGTCATCTCGGCCTTGTCCTAACACTTGAAAATATTGTAACAAATATTTTCACAAGTGTTGCTTAGGACTTGTCACTTTCTCAATGTCTTCTATCAAGACTTCTGTTTTCCATATTTCAAGTTTTGACAACCTGGTAGTCTCGGCAAGTACGCAGATATTGCTTGAGCTTGACTTTAACTTGTAAATTTTTCTCAAAAATTTCAACAAGTGTTTAAACCATCTTCCTTTATCATAACCTCGGTTTAACTATAACTTGTAAATTCACACAGAATTTCAACAAGTGTTTAAACCAATCTTCTTCCGATACGACCTCGGTTTAACTTCAACTTGTAAATTCACACAGAATTTCAACAAGTGTTAAATATCACATCGGTTTAACTTCAACTTGTAAATTCACACAGAATTTCAACAAGTGTTAAACATGACCTCGGTTCAACTTGTAATTTCACACAGAATTTCAACAAGTGTTAAACATGACCTCGGTTTAACTTCAACTTGTAAATTCACACAGAATTTCAACAAGTGGTAAACATCATATCGGTTTAACTTCAACTTGTAAATTCACACAGAATTTCAACAAGTGTTAAACATCATCTCAGTTTAACTTCAACTTGTAAATTCACACAGAATTTCAACAAGTGTTAAACATGACCTCGGTTTAACTTCAACTTATAAATTCACACAGAATTTCAACAAGTGGTAAACATCATGTCGGTTTAACCAACTTGTAAATTGCTACAAATTTCAACAAGTGGTAAACATCATATCGGTTTAACCAACTTGTAAATTGCTACAAGTTTCAACAAGTGGTAAACATCATATCGGTTTAACCAACTTGTAAATTGCTACAAATTTCAACAAGTGGTAAACATTATTTCGGTTTAACCAACTTGTAAATTGCTACAAATTTCAACAAGTGGTAAACATCATCTCGGTTTAACCAACTTGTAAATTGCTACAAATTTCAACAAGTGGTAAACATATTCTTCTTCTCTCTGCCCCCTGCATGGCTTCCACATACTCCTTTGTGAACCTTATAAAAGGTCTTCATCCTGGTTAACTGCAGTCCAACCTTGTGTGTTTTCTTTTTTATTTTCTGGGATCTGAGATTTGCTCACTGAGCTCTTCTCTTTTCGGATTTAAGTGCCGAGATCTTGTCTGCTAGAATCTTGGATCTGCTCACTTAGATCTTCTCGGGCCTACTTGTCTAGGCTGAGATCATGTCTTCTCGGATCCGGGATCCAGGATCTGGAATCCGGGATCTGCTCACTCAGGATGAGTTCTTCTATACTTGAATGTTATCTCATTGGGAGCACTCATGCCCCCTGTCTTTGCATCCCTTCTGGAAGGGTCTTCGTTCCTCCGCAAGTATCTATCCTTCCATACCTGGAGGTCATCTTCGTTGTAGTATCCGCTTCGATCTGTTGTCTTTGGTGCGTCACCTTCCTGGCCGGCGTCTTTCACTCCGTGACTCTGGTCACGAGTTTCTGTGTTGCGGTTGTCCCCTTCAACGTCGAGGTTGATAGGTCTCCCATTCCCAGCAGGAGCGTTGTCTCCAGTCTGATTCTTCTGTTCGTCATTGGCCATCTATTCTTCTTTCTTTCCCACAGACGGCGCCAAATTGTGTGGGTGAAAATCTGACCACACTGCAATCTTAGTATCCAGCTGGAGAGCACCGGCAGAATAGATGGCACCTGACTAACCTGCAACAGAAACAGAAGACTCCGGTGGTGGTTCGCCACCCGGGGGTACTTCGACGATCAAGTCAGTACTCAATATCTCTCAAAGATAATCAATAGTGCTAAACTCACTAGCTTGAGCATAAAAAGCATACCTTAGACCCATGGGGGTGCCTCTCTTTTATAGCCAATATAAACCTAGTCCCAATAGAAGCCTAACTTCTATGGACTCAGGATTACTGCTAATCTTGGACTCCTAGTAAAATTAGGATAAACTCTCTAAGAGTCTTATCTTAATACAAACTGAAGTCTTCTCTCATTCTAGGACTCTTGTCCCTCATCCAGGTTGAGTTCCCTTTTCATTCTAGGACTCTTGTCCCTTATCCACTTATCTCGGATTCCGATATCTTCGGAGATAACCTCGGCCTTGCCGAGATCACCTCGGCGTCACGACCAGGACACATGGCATCTCGGCTGACACGTCGGCGTCACCTTGCCACATGTTGGTACTCAGAAAATATATCCCCACAATAACTATCCAAATCACATGATGCCACCGTTCTAGCAAGAAGTAGATGGTAACAAACATTGAAACATCAAGAAGTAGATGGTAACAAACATTGAAACATCATCCTTTTGAATAACACCAACCTTCATGTATTATTATTATTATTATCATTATTATTTTACCAATCGATATGAGGTGAATAGGGGAAAAAAAATTGCATCACATAAAAGTGAAACTCAAACACAAGCATCACACTTGAAGAAGAGCATCTCATCCATTAGCAATCCCTTGATGTCTATTGTACCCTAATACATAACAATTTTGAACAACAAAGTAATTTTGAGTTTAAGGTGTACAGACAAATAACAACGTGTTGGCATACCTTTATTCAAATCCATTCATGTTGTAGGGGTATTGAAATTCAAAATGATTATTCAAAACAAATATTGAGAGTAATGCTAACACTATCTTATACAATATTATCAATTAATAAAATATAAAAATAAGATTAAGATCTCGTTTGTTAACTATATATTTTAATCAAAAAGTCAAAAAGTTATTATAAATTGTCACATCATTCTCTCTATTTTTCTGCACATCTTTTTATAAAAAAATAAAAAATTATTAAAATAACATATTTTCAAACGATGCCTAAACATCTATCGTTTCCCACTAATCCAACCATGTAGTTCCTAGTGCCACGACATAAAATTTCACAATAATTAATAATACAATCACATAATATCACTATTATACTCAAAAGTTACATAATTATCCAAAAGAACAAGACTTAAAAACAAGTTTGGCAACCCCAATATAATCCAAAAAGTTAAAAAGTTACACAGAAAGCAAAAAAGGCATTACTATTCACAAATAAAAAATATTAAAAAAATATTTTATATATATTTATAATTCAAATGCACTAAGCAACATGACAGCCTGGTATACACTTTTTTTTTTGGGAAAAAAAAAATTCCATAGGTAAAGTTTATTAGTTTGATGGTAATATTGGGTCCTTGGGGGTCCACTAAGGGTTCCGTTTTGATAATCTGAACCATTCAATATGTAGAATTCGTCGAGTAATATATGGTTATAAACAATCACGTTGATCAGATATCGTTAACTATATGATCAAATTAGTTTTGTATAAACAAAACGGATGGTGTGATAGTTAACTGTTGGAAAAAACTAATCCGATCATATAGCTATCGATATCCGATCAACGTGATTTTTTACAGGCATATAATAATCGACGATTTATATATATTGAATAGTTCAAATTATTAAAATAGGACCCATGGTGGCCCCCACAGACTGACCATCACTGTCCAAAAGTTATTTGCCCCGAAGGAGTTGCTTATTTTTCTATGTACACATGCTGGGGTAGCCGCAGACGACTGTACAATCAATCACATTTCTTCCACTACACACTTTATTTATACAATTTTTTATTACACATTTTTTCATAAAAAGACAAAAAGTTAACCCAAACATCCATCTTTTTTTCCTCAACTTTTTAATTCAAAAAGATAAAAAATACAATTATTTAACACACCCCAAATAACCTTTTTAACAAACCCACCACCATCATTGATGTTACTTGATGAACAGACCTCTACCCAACTCAATTCCAACAATTCCTTCCCAAGAAACTTTAGCCTCCGCAACTCTCTCCCTTGGATAACCAATGTGGGTGTGGCACAAGTAAGACATGTGTACAAGCAATCCTCTTTAACTAAACTAACCAAGCATCTATTAACAAATATGGTTGCCCAGTTGTTTGATGCTCAGGGGAAAAGAGCCAATTAAGGTCCATGAGGACACATGTCCTATCTCTTAATTTTAAAAATAAAATAAAAAAATTATTCATATTTTGTCCTCTCTAAAATTATACATGCCACTCTTAATTTGTTAAATTTATAACCAATCTCTAGTTTTTTATTTTGTTATAAAATTCCATTATTTATATCATATTATATATTTTTATGGTCTACTCAAACAAAACATGACTTTTTTGTTTCTTACCAGATCATTTGAGCTGTTAGAATTATCTAGATTTTGTTAAATAATCAATGTGGATATGTCAATTATTAGGTTAAAAATTTTCCCCATTCTTCTTTCTTATACACCATCGGCTCAAACACATGACTCTATTTGCTTCACAAGGGAATCCATTAAAATCTCCTTCTATTATATGTAATTATTAGTGAGAGGGTAATTTATATGGGTAAATTGGGCCGAGCTGAGATTGTGGGCCGCACGATGGGCCGTGTTGAGAAGGCCTAGAAGATGGGCCGTGCGGTAGTCCGGTCCGAAGTACGAGATTGCCACAGGTGCGTATGGGCTTGGTTCGGCCGTGGTTGTTTGGTTAGCTCGGTCGCTATGTTTGAACCGAGGTAAGTTGAGCCTGTTTTAGGGCCTAAGTACAGGTTAGTTCGGCTTGCGTCTTCTATGGATAGCTCGGCTTTTGCATGTGAGGCCGAGGTAGAAGCGGGTTTGAAAGATACCGATGTAATCGTTAGACCGGCCAAGGCTTGGTACGGCTAAACTTGACTTCGGCATGAGGAGCCGAAGTAAGAAACGTGGGAGGGCAAATCCGAGTTATGTGTTAGCTCGGTCGTACAGTCGGTCTGGCAGATTAATGGTTACTTCGGTTCTGAAGTAGTCCGGCCATAAGAAGAACCATCTCACTTGGTTTAAGCAGTGAGGAGGGTGTTGGAGGATAAGCATTATCTTCCAGGAGTCTGAATCCTAGGAGGACTCTACACATGGAGGAGTAATCCTAGAAGGACTCTACTTGGGGGAATAAGAGTCCCACCAGGATTGTGCCACGCGAAACCTATATAAGCTCACCAATATCACCTTTGAAGAGGTAATGCAACTTTACTCCCTGAATTCATAGAGCTTTTGTCTATTTGTCAAGCTTTCTGACTTAGGCATCGGAGAGGTTTCCGGCACACACCCGCCGGCTAGCTCACGTGTGTATTTTCAGGTGGTCTAACGACGTCGTACGGAGGAGCGCAGACTTGATCAACAGGATTATACGAGAAGGTGTATTTCTTTCCCGTACAATTGGCGCCGTCTGTGGGAAATCAGACAAGAACAACCTCTTGATCAAGCTTTTTCTCCTAAAAAAATCGATGGCGAACAACGAAGAATTACCTCAGTCCGCCGTCGACGGACTAACTCCAGAAGGGGGTGCAAGGCGCGAAGGCCTACCCGTGGTCACTCCCATGGCGAACCTGGAATCACACAGACAAAATTCCAGGAGAGATGCGAGGGGACGAAGGCGGAATAACAGCCCTCATCCCTCTCGTTCGCAAAGCCCAGAAAGACAAAGACGCAGAATTGATCCTCAAACTTTGGAAGATCGCGTCAGAGAACAAGACGAGTTGATCCGTCGGATGGCGGCAGACATGGAATCTCTGAAACGCCAGGTGAAAGGAAAAGAAGTGACGACAGGAGAGGGGCGCACGAACAAGACGCCCCCTCGCCACTCCGAAAGTCGTAGCAGGAATACTACACCCTCACAAGGGGAGAACAAGAGCCTCAGGACAGGCGACGCACAATCTAGATCCTCCAGAACTCATCACTCCAGGCCTGAGAGGACGAGGTCTGAAAGGTCGCACACCGAAGGAAGCACATATCGGCCCTCACACTCACACCAGACAAGGTCTAGGCAGACAGAGTTGCCCAGATCGTCCGACCTACGGACCGTGCTAGAAGAGAAAGCGCGGTGGAAGGAGGACGCAAGAGCGCGCGATCCACACAGAGTCTCTGCCTTACAACGGTTGGCTCCTCGGACGCATGGAAGCGTCGAGGTTGGAATGCCAATACCGCGCCCGGCCTACGAACCAGCGGACAAGGCATTGGCGAGGCTGCAAACCTCACCATTCGTCCCAGCAATAGAGAACGCGCCCCTGCCGTCAGGCTTCCTACAGCCCAAATTCACAACATATGAGGGGAAGACGGACCCTTACTCACACTTAAGCCACTTTCGCCAGGTCATGGCTGTATACCGGCGGAATGAGGCCTTGATGTGCATCCTATTCCCCTCAAGCCTAGGTGACCTAGGCCTGACTTGGTTTGAAAAGCTTCCAGAGGGCAGCATAGCCTCCTGGGCGCAATTGGCGGAGGCGTTTGTAACACGATTCAGAACAAACACGAAAACCCCAATGGAGATCGACCAGTTACTCTCCATCGACATGGGTGATAAGGAGACCTTGAGGTCATATAACAGTCGCTACTGGGAGACATTCAACCAGATTGGGGATTGCCCAACTAACCTCGCCATTGCGCAGTACAAAAGAGGCCTTCCAGTCGGAAATAGACTCAGGGACTCTATCACCATGACACCACCTCTCACAATGGAAGCCCTGATGGAAAGAGTGCATCAGCACATCAGGGTAGAAGAGGATGGCGCTCGCGCCAAGGCAAAATCTGGCGCGACCACAACACCAGAGAAGAAGACCTCGGCAAAGGTCAATGCTGTAGATCGCCAGAACCGAAACAGACAGGGCAGGAAAGACAACGGAGAAGACCAAGACAAAAGATGGTTGAGAGTCCGCACTGCCATCACCACAGTCTTCAAAAAACCGATCTACCGTATACTTAGCGAAATTCGAGACGAGCCTTTCGTCAAGTGGCCAGCTAAGTTAGGCGAGGCACAGAAGGACTATGATGATAGATCAAGGTGCACCTTCCACAAAGAAAAGGGGCACCGAACTGAGAATTGCACCATTGAGGCAGCATCTGGAAGAGTTGGTGGCAGCAGGCCACCTGGACAAATACATAGAAGGAGGGGCACAGCCAGCCCCCCAGGACCAGAATCTGCCCAATGGAATGCCAAACGACGCCCCACCTCAAGGCGTCATCAACGTAATACATGGAGTCTTTGAACCTGAGCGTGTATGCGAGCTCAGAGGTTCAATCAAAAAGGCTGAGCACTTCAGAGAGGTGCTAAGTGCCCAACCAGTCGCCAAAAAGGGGAAGATGGAGGCCACAAATGTCATGTCCTTTTCAGATAAAGACTTGGCAAGGATTTATTGCCCTCACAACGATGCCTTGGTCGTCACTCTCCGAATCAAGGATTTTGATGTCAAGCGGATTCTGATTGACCAAGGTAGTTCGTGTGAAATCATGTATTATGAAACCTTCAAGCAACTAAAGCTTCAAGATAAAGACTTGGCGCCTGCCGTATCTCCCCTTATCGGATTCAACTCCATGCCAGAGTGGCCCGTCGGCAAAATTATCCTCCCAGTCAGAGCAGGGAGTGTAACGAAACAAGTGGAGTTCTGGGTGATAAAGGTCCCCTCCACCTACAACGTTATCTTGGGCAGAACATGGCTGCATGCCATGCGCTCGGTGGCATCCTCCTACCACCAAGTGATGCGATTTCCCAACGACACAGGAATAATTGAAGAAGTATATGGGGACCAGATTATGTCCAAACAATGCTTCGTCACAACGAATGGCAGCCGCGCTGCCAAAGGATATGTTCATTCGGTTGAAGAACCTGAGAGTAATGAACTGTTCGCAGAGGTTGGGAAAGCGGCTGATCAGAAAGCGGTGGAGGACTTGGTGGAAGTAAGAATCGACGAAAAGAACCCGGATAAGTTCTTCTTGCTTGGTTCGTCATTATCCAGCGCTGAGAGGTTGGAAGTTATGGAATTCCTGACCTCCAACATCGAAGTGTTTGCCTGGACGCCGTACGACATGCCAGGCATTGATCCAAACCTCATCTGCCACCAACTCAATGTCCACCCATCTGCCAGACCAGTCATTCAACGCACGCGAAGATCAGCACTCCACCACGCCGAGATAGTGGCAGAAGAAGTGGGTAACCTACTGGAAGCAGGAGCAATCAGAGAGGTACATTACCCCAAGTGGATCTCCAACACCGTCGTGGTGCCAAAGAAGAATGGCAAGTGGCGCGTCTGCGTCGACTACAAGACGGTCAACAAAGCATGTCCGAAGGATAGTTTCCCCCTACCAAGGATAGATCAATTGGTGGACCTAACAGCTGGGCACAGCAGGCTTAGCTTCCTAGACGCATATGGAGGCTACCATCAGATAGCCATGCACGAACCTGATCAGGAAGTAACATCCTTCACCACTCCAAGAGGACTATACTGCTACAAGGTCATGCCCTTTGGCCTAAAGAACGCAGGGGCGACATTCCAGAGAATGGTCACAAAGATGTTCGAGCCATTGTTAGGCAGAACAATGGAGGCTTACATCGACGACATGGTGGTCAAAAGCAAGGATGCGGATGACCATCTAAAGGACCTAGATGAGATGTTCCAGATCCTGAAGAAACACAAGCTGCGCCTTAACGCTTCTAAGTGCGCATTCGGTGTAGGGTCTGGCAAGTTTCTGGGTTTCCTGGTGACCAACAGGGGTATTGAGGCAGACCCCTCCCAAATCAAAGCAATTCAGGAGCTAGAAAGGCCTAACTCAGTGAAAGAAGTGCAGCATCTCACCGGCATGGCAGCAGCACTTAACCGATTCATCAGCCGGTCTTCAGACAGATTGCGTCCATTCTTTCAGTCACTAAAAGCTAAGTTTGAGTGGGACGAAGAATGCGACCGAGCTCTGGAGAGTTTGAAGGAATACATGTCTTCTCCACCACTACTTGTCACCCCAATACCTGGAGAAGAACTCTTCCTCTACTTGGCAGTCTCTCAGCACGCGGTAAGTGCAGTGTTGGTTCGAGCGGAAGGGGTCCAGCATCTTCCAATCTTCTATGTCAGCAAGACATTGTTAGGCGCTGAAACGAGGTATTTGCCACTGGAGAAACTGGCATTGGCCTTAATGATGGCCTCAAGGAAGTTGTCACATTACTTTCACGCCCACACCATAGTTGTTCTCACAGCCTTCCCACTTAAGGCTTTATTCGAAAGGGCGAACTTCTCTGGGCGAATTCTGAAGTGGGCAGTCGAATTGGGACAATATGACATCAAGTTCCAACCCAGAACCGCAGTAAAGGCCCAATCCTTGGCAGACTTCGTCGTAGAGTTCACCCCTGGAAGCCATCAAGTCTGCCCAATTGACCTGACTGACACAACCGAACTAGGGATGGAGATTGACGCCGGAATAGCGCAACCCCTAGTGCAGGTTACTCAGCCAGAGACCAAGGCAGACCAGAGTAGAGAAGGCGAGAAACAAACAGACCATGCTACACCAAGTCAGGACTCGCCAACAGATAAAGGCTTGGTGCAAACGGAAAGTAAGGGGCAGACAACGAGCATGGACTCTGAAGAAGACACCAGCATCATGGAAGATCCCAAGGCGTCATCTGATCCCTCCACCTGCTGGAAGTTGTTCGTCGGAGAGATGTGGAAGCTCTTCGTGGATGGAGCATCCAACCGACATGGAGCAGGACTTGGCATAGTCCTCATCTCTCCAGATGGCCTAGTGGTGGAGCAAGCGATCAACCTTGGCTTCCCAGCATCAAACAACGAAGCGGAGTATGAAGCGCTTCTGGCAGGCCTCAAGTCAGCCTTCTACATGAAGGCCACCGAGCTAATGGTTTACAGCGACTCACAGTTGGTGGTAAACCAAATATCTGGCGACTACGAGGCAAAAGATGATAGAATGGCCAAGTACCAAGAATTGGTCAGAACAGAAATCAAGAAGTTTGAAGTGGTGAGGATAGAACAGATCGGCAGAGAGAAAATAGCAGAGCAGACGAACTAGCAGGCTTCGCCTCAATGGCAGACACCTCCATCCTCACCCATTACTAATCGACTATCTGCCTAGACCAAGCATTGAAGACCCAGAAGCAGAAGAGGTATGTTGCGCAGAATTAGGCCCTTCTTGGATGGATCCCATCATACTTTTTCTGAAAGACGGCACCCTACCAGAAGAGAAGAAAGAAGCCAACAGAATCAGAGCAAAGTCACAGCGATTTTGGCTCTCTCCATCCTTGGCACTGTACAAAAAATCATTCTCAGGACCTTACTTGAAGTGTGTTCACCCCAGCAAAGTGGAAGCATTCCTATTCGAAATACATGAGGGTGTTTGCGGCAGCCATCAGGGAGGAAGATCGCTGGCGTACAGGGCAATTTCACAAGGATATTGGTGGCCATACATGCAAGCAGATTCAGAGAAGTATGTTAAAAAGTGCGAAAAGTGTCAAAAATTCGCACACCAAATACACCAACCTGCCAGAGAACTTCTACCTCTAACCAGTCCATGGCCTTTCGCAATGTGGGGGTTGGACATAGTAGGCCCACTTCCAATAGCTCCAGGCAACAGGAAGTTCTTTCTTGCCGCAACTGACTACTTCTCAAAGTGGGTGGAAGCAGAAGCCTTGGCGTCAATCAAGGAAAAAGATGTGAAGAAGTTTGTCTGGCAGAATATCATCACTCGATTTGGCATACCAAAGGCACTGATCTCAGACAACGGCACTCAATTCGACGGTAGGATTTTCAGAGGCTTTTGTGAAGAGTACAAGATAGAGTTCTATAATTCTACACCGGCATATCCCCAAGCAAATGGTCAAGCAGAGGCCTCAAACAAAGTCGTTTTGGATGGATTGAAGAAAAGGTTAGAAAGAGCAAAAGGCAAGTGGGCAGAAGAGCTCCCTCATGTTTTATGGGCTTACCGCACCACGCCGCGACGATCAACAGGAGAAACACCATTTTCCTTAGCTTACGGCATGGAGGCAGTCATCCCATTAGAAGTTGGCCTCCCCACAATCCGAAGCGAAAACTTTGATCCGGACTTAAACGGTGAAGCCATAGCACTAGAGCTTGACCTTGCAGAAGAAAGAAGAGACAGAGCATTGGTTCACATCGCCTCCTACCAACAAGAGTTGTCTAGAAAGTATAACAAAACAGTGCATCCAAGGCAGTTCAAGATTGGAGATTGGGTACTGCGCAAAGTGATGGGAAACACCTTAGTTCCAGGAGATGGCAAGCTAGGACCTAATTGGGAAGGACCTTATAAAGTGGTCGGATTAGCAGGCAAAGGGGCATACCACTTAGAAGATGAGGACGGCAAAGCAATCCCCAGGCCATGGAACACGGCCAATCTCAAGCTGTTTTATTTTTAGCTTCTTTTCTTTTAAGTATGTAATTTTTTACTTTCTCAATAAAACAAAGTCGATTCTTTTCAGCATTATGGTTTTCAGTAGAAAGTAGCTTTAGAAAGTTTGTGTTGTAAACATAGTTGGCCGGAATAACCAACTATGACCCCTCCTAAGCCCAGGATAAGGATCCAGGCTGCAGGACGTTTTGGTCGGAAAAACCAAGCATTTTTAGTCTAAGTTGGCTGGAAAAACCAACTTAGAGGTTGGCTGGATTAAACCAACACCCTTCCTAAGTCCAGGATCAGGATCCAGACTGCAGGACGTTTTGGTCGGAAAAACCAAGCATTTTTAGTCTAAGTTGGCTGGAAAAACCAACTTAGAGGTTGGCTGGATTAAACCAACACCCTTCCTAAGTCCAGGATCAGGATCCAGACTGCAGGACGTTTGGCCGGATTGACCAAACATGATATTCTAAGTTGGCTGGAAAAACCAACCTAGATGTTGGCTGGATTAAACCAACACTTTGTACTCTTCAGCCGAAGTAAGCTATATCGGCTGAAGAGTGGTTGGCTGGATTAAACCAACACTTTGTACTCTTCAGCCGAAGTAAGCTATATCGGCTGAAGAGTGGTTGGCTGGATTAAACCAACACTTTGTACTCTTCAGCCGAAGTAAGTTTGTGGCTGAAGAGTGGTTGGCTGGATTAAACCAACACTTTGTACTCTTCAGCCGAAGTAAGATATATCGGCTGAAGAGTGGTTGGCTGGATTAAACCAACCTTAGTACTCTTCAGCCGAAGTAAGTTATATCGGCTGAAGAGTGGTTGGCTAGTGAGTTATATAGCTAACCGAGATCACAGTTGTGCAAATAAGCTCATGGAAAAGTAAAAGTACAAGAATACAAGTACAAAACCGAAATGAGAGTTGATGATTTTTTCATTGAAGAAAAAAGGAAGTACAATTGTGGGGCCGTAGCCCGGTTACAGAGTTCAGAAATAAAAGAAAAGAAAGAGAGCAATCATTGAAGAAGTGCGTCTAGTTCGGCGTCGAATTCAGCATCGGCAGTCGCCTGTAGTCCGGCGTCAGAAGGGAGCACGGTTTGATGAGGGGGTTCGGTGTCAACTTGAACTTCGGTTTCAGCCGGCTGCAGCTCAGGAGTTGGATCTTTTATAATTGGCTCAGACCGAACTGGTTGGATATTTTGCTGTTTGTTGACAACCGGAATAAGAGATGGCTCCTCATCACCATCGTCATCATCATCATCATCATCTTCATCATCGCCGGACCCCTCGAGTAAGGCTTTTTGCAGATCGGCAGCATATTGTGAGAGTGAAGCTGGAATGGAGTACGGTGGAGCGTTGTAGACGTCGGTGTCTGACGTACAACCGAGCTTCTCCACCGCAGACCTCCAACCGCACTTGAAAAAGAGGTCTTTTGCTGCGTCACACTGGAGGGAGTATGCTTCTTCGGCTTCTTTGAAGCCTTGCTTCTTAACCTTCTTCATCTCTCCCTTCAATTGTTTTATTTCGGCGTCCTTGTTCGCCTCAATTTGTGCCAAGTGGCGCAGGTACTTGTCCTTTACCTCATTAGCGATCTTCTGCTTCTCAGCTTCGGCCGAATTAGCTATTTCGGTCAGACGACCGTTTTCTGTTCGCAGCTCGGCTAGCTGCTTCTTGGCCTCAGCAAGTTCGGCCGTTCTGGATTCAACCTCGGCCATGGCTTCTCTTGTACTCCTCCTAAGCTCCATGACCCTTCTGTGAGTAACTTGGTTCTTCTGGATAGCCTGCAAAGGAGAAGTGACATCAGCCGGACTGAAAGTTGGGAAAAATTGCAAAGAAAATAGAAGGCTATTTACCAGGATCATGGACTTGGTTGAAGACCGAATGGACTTCAGTTCGGTGTTGAGTTGTTTATAGTGGTGCTCCATATCTTTTGGAAGGCACACACTTTTTGCAAGGTTGAAGGCCATCAGGTGGTCCTTCTCGGTAACAACCGAATCATCAGCAGAGATATCCCGGTCGTTGAAAGACAGTTCGGGGACCCATTTAGAGCTGGTAGCCCGGTCAGAGAGCTCGGGCTGGTGACTTTGTTGAGGGCTTGGGGGCAAGATGTTCTCATCCTCATCAGCAAGGCGACGCTCGGTTTGTCTAGTCCGGGCGCGCTTACTTGGACGAGATGAGGATGGCTGTTGTGAAGGCAGTGCTACCACGGCCTCTGTGGTCTGGCCGGCTTGTGGAACTTCGGTTGTGGTTGTTGCAGTGAGCATGGCCTTTAGTCTGTTTCTCTTGGCCATTTCTTGTTCGACTGTGAGTGGCACAAGTCGTATTTCGGGCAGGGTCGGGTCCGGCTCTGGAGCGTCTTCGAGTAGGAAGTCGGTCACTCTCGCTTTTCGGCGACCGGAGTAGCGGTAAGTCGGTTCGAATTTGAGAAGTTTTGCCCAGCTTCTTTCCCTTACACGCAGTGCGGCGCGCAGAACACCAAGGTTTGGATAGCCGTAGTTCGATAGAAGGTGTGCTTTATCTGCAAAGAGAGAACCGAAGTGTTAGTCCGGTTCAGAATAGAGAGCCGAAATACAGAAAAGAGGAAAGTATGGTGTATAACCGAAATAAGTTTACCAGGGATTCCTTTGTTCCAGTTTATAGCCCAGCCAGGAATATGGGCCTGGTGGTCCTCGAAATTCCCAGAGACCCAAAAGAAGTCATCATCGTTTAAGTCTTTGTCCGGTGTGTGCTTAATTATTTTTTCTCGACTTCGGCGTACTCTCAAATAGTAACACCAGCCTTCATTTTTTGATCCTATGGAGTATTGGTGAAGTATCTCGGCCAAACCTAGGTTTAGTCCGGTTTGTTGGTTTAGTGCGGCTATACCCATGATGATTCGGTATGTGTTAGTGGACAGCTGGGTGGGGCATAGTCTGGTTTGTCTCAAAAATTCACATATTAGGGGTTGGACTGGGAATCTGAGTCCGGTTTCTATTATGGATTGGAGGGTAAAAGGGACAAAACCTTCGTTGCCCCATGGGTCTACATCTGTTTCGGCCAGGGTGAGGTTTACATCGGCTGGTATGTTGTAATCCTTTCTAAATTCGGCTAAGCCGCCTGGGGTTTCCACTAGGAATCTGTACTTCCCCATTTGTGGTATAACTTATGAAATAAATTAGGAATAAGTTACTGCGGTTGACGAAGTTGTGCTCAGAAGCTCGGTCGAGCCTTCAAAGAGGATGGCTTGGGCAACCTAGAGTCTGCAAAGTGGAAGAACAGGGGTTAGCACAGATTGTTGACTGTGCTTCAAAAACAAAGCAAGGAAAGAGAAGTCTTATTTCGGCCACGCAGAGTACTATGGGATCTACCTCGGTTTTAACAAAGGTGGTTGTTATCTCGGTTTGGCAAGGAGCTTGGTTATCTCGGTTCCGACTATGGTTTTTGTTGCTTCGGTTAAGCGTCAAGGGGCAACTTTCTGAGTTCGGTTCAAGAACTGAGGAAGCTGGCTTAGCCCCCAAGGCTTAGCTCGGTCAAGTGCCGATATTTCTAGTTCGGTGTGTCCATATTTCGGCTAGTGTAAATCAGGTGGTGGCCTATTAAAATTATTGTTATTGTGAAGTGTACAAGCTCTAGCTCGGTTCCAGTCTACCTAAAATCTGTTCATAAGGGAAAACAGCTTCCTAGTTCGGTTGGACACGTTTTAAAGATCAAAGTGGTGTTCTACAAGCTATTTCTTGAAGTTCATAAGGTGCTTATGAAGTTTTTCCAGAAAACATCATGAAACTAAACATGGAGTGTTTTGCATAAACATGTGAAGCAAAATACAGAAAAAAACAGAAAACAGAATCGTGATGCATACCTGGTGAAGAGGAAGTAGAGTGGGATGGAGGCAAACGGCAGCAAGGACAAGCTTCAGAGGTGTAAGAACAGCAAAGAGTTGGAAGAAGCAAGAGAGGAGAGAATGAAAAGCTTGATGAACGATTTGAAGAGAGAGAAAATATTTTGTTTTGATGAAAAGCCTTCTGGCGGGAACTGTTCAAAAATTTCGGAGTACGAGGAACGGCGTGACAGCTAAGCTGCCAACCAGAGCGAGCCACGTGTCATAGGAATACTGAACGATTCAGTTTCTGTAAACTGAAGAGACATCTTTTGACTGGACGTGTATAGCCCGGCTTGGGTTTAATTCGGCTGGATAAGCTGAATGGATTTTTAGCTCGGCTGGAGGAGCAAAAAGGCTTACGGCTCGGCTGGAATGGCTAAGTGGTTATAGCTCGGCTGGATAGGCTAATACCTTAGCCCGGTTTTTTACACCGGTAATCCCTATCACGCTTCGCAGATGGGATTAAGGGGCAATTGAGAGGGTAATTTATATGGGTAAATTGGGCCGAGCTGAGATTGTGGGCCGCACGATGGGCCGTGTTGAGAAGGCCTAGAAGATGGGCCATGCGGTAGTCCGGTCCGAAGTACGAGATTGCCACAGGTGCGTATGGGCTTGGTTCGGCCGTGGTTGTTTGGTTAGCTCGGTCGCTATGTTTGAACCGAGGTAAGTTGAGCCTGTTTTAGGGCCTAAGTACAGGTTAGTTCGGCTTGCGTCTTCTATGGATAGCTCGGCTTTTGCATGTGAGGCCGAGGTAGAAGCGGGTTTGAAAGATACCGATGTAATCGTTAGACCGGCCAAGGCTTGGTACGGCTAAACTTGACTTCGGCATGAGGAGCCGAAGTAAGAAACGTGGGAGGGCAAATCCGAGTTATGTGTTAGCTCGGTCGTACAGTCGGTCTGGCAGATTAATGGTTACTTCGGTTCTGAAGTAGTCCGGCCATAAGAAGAACCATCTCACTTGGTTTAAGCAGTGAGGAGGGTGTTGGAGGATAAGCATTATCTTCCAGGAGTCTGAATCCTAGGAGGACTCTACGCATGGAGGAGTAATCCTAGAAGGACTCTACTTGGGGGAATAAGAGTCCCACCAGGATTGTGCCACGCGAAACCTATATAAGCTCACCAATATCACCTTTGAAGAGGTAATGCAACTTTACTCCCTGAATTCATAGAGCTTTTGTCTATTTGTCAAGCTTTCTGACTTAGGCATCGGAGAGGTTTCCGGCACACACCCGCCGGCTAGCTCACGTGTGTATTTTCAGGTGGTCTAACGACGTCGTACGGAGGAGCGCAGACTTGATCAACAGGATTATACGAGAAGGTGTATTTCTTTCCCGTACAATTAGCATTTTACATTTTTATTTTTATATTTTTCTTAGTTTTTTAGATTCATAAAAATTGATATGCGGATAGGCTACTCCAACATATCCGCTAGGGAGTATTGCCCCTTAGCACCTACAGCATATCTGCATAGAACCCCACCGCATCTACGTCGAGGCCGAAGCTTAGGCCCCCGCGTGCTCCATGCGCTAAAGAGTATGTTTAACCCCAATAAATGGCTATGGAGACTCGAATCCAAGCCTTGAGTGAGGAATTCGAAGGTCTTATCCACTGAACTAACCCCCTATTGGTATATTTTTCTTTGTTGATAATTCTAGTTTGTTGTAATAATATGTATTCTATTATATAATTTCGAAATATTGACAACTGACATATTTTTTAACGTTAAATCAAACCAAACTAATCTAATATTTTATGTCATTATTATCCAATGAATAAAAATCTGACTCCACCACTGTCATACTGAATGAGTCATCCCTACTTACCCCCAAGGAGTTGATAACCATGGCCCTCTAAGACAAACAACTTTGTCATTTTCACAAACAGTTGGTGGATGGTACAGTGTGGGCCTTTCTCATCACACTAACTCACCATTTTCCTTGCAATTTTGGCTCAGTTTCAAGGACTAAGACAGATCATTTTGTCCCACCCTGCATGAAATTACTAGGAATTATCAGACAGTGCTTTGATGATAATAAAGTGATTAAGACAACCCTAACAATTAGTGAGAGTGTAGATATTTATATATAAAATCAGTAAGGCTCTGTATACAGAAACATCATTTTATGACCTCTTCTTTTCAGTCATTTATTTTATTTTTTCTTCTCAGTCTTTTATTTTTTTTTCCTTCCATTTATTTGACTTATTTAACCATGATTTGCGTTATTTTCTTGCATTAAAGTGTTATCTTATCACTTTGGAATCGTTTGACAATGACATTTAAACTGAAATTTTTAAAAAAAATCATTAAAAAAGCCAAATCTCCAATGACCCTTAATATCATCAATATATTTGTATGAAAAATTTAAAGTGCATAATATCTAGTCACAGAATTAGACAAAATACTCTCATAAGAGTTAAAACTCATGTGTAGATAAATTACAAACATATCCTTTGAAGTTTACTTAAATTACAAATTACCTCCTATGATTTTGAAAATTTCATTATTAAAGTTTCTAATTTCATAATAAATGTCATTTTATTAATAAATTATTAAGTTAATTAACAGTTTTTAATAATGTTAAAATTTTATTTCAATTAATAATTCAGATAATATTATTGTATAAGTGAACAATTAAAAATTTCACTTTTTCAATTAATTTTATTAACTAAAAATTTTTGATAGAAAAATATTTGTAATTTTTCTAATCACGGGAAACAATTCGTATTTTAAGCACATCTCAAAGAGTGTAATCGTAATTTATCCTAAATGTGTAGGTTCCACTCTATGCAAGAGAATTATGTCCAATTCTGACCACGTAGAAGCAACTTTATGTATACAGAAAATGACACAAAAAAAATAATATATACTTCAAAACAAGAAAAAAATTTGTTAAAGACGAAAGAAAACCCATCCAAAAACACATAGATTTTTATTGGGGCTTTCTTTTGTCTTTAATTTTTTTTTTTTTTTTTCATATTTTAGTCTATTGTTCTTACTTTGGCCAAGTTTGGAAAGTTAAAAATAATCAATCTTTCTATCTTTTTTCCATCACATTACCTCTCTACTTTTCTGCACATCTTTTCGTAAAAAGACAAAAAGTACACTTATTTAGGTCATCCCAAACAACCCATTTGTAGAAACATCTAGATTAAAGTTCGTTTAAAAAGTATTTTAAAAAAAAAAAGTAGAACAAAATGTGAAGAAAATTCATCAAAGACAAGAAAATCCATCTAAAAACAGTTTTTAAAAAATCAAATCAAACAAAAGCAAAAACCTTCCCCGTAAGATTGCCAACAAGTACAAGGGAGGCACATGGCGTGCAAGATTGAGCTAATCCATCCGCAAAAGACACTTTAAATTACAACAGACAAGTGTACACCAGACTCTTCAATCTTCATCAATCCTGACATTATTGACACAGGAAAACAAGGACATGTCACTGAAGAAACGGAGAAATAAGACAAACTCTGCGAGGTTGGAATTCTTAAAGAAAGGCTGTCCATCAAGGCAAAGTAAAACAAGAGAATCTTATGTCGTACTTTATCCAAGTTCTATGATTATTACTAGCTTATGTAAATGTGAAAAAATTCAATTCAACCACCTCATGATTATTAACCTCCAAGTAGTGATCCTAAATTTTCCAATCTATTTTGTTGTTGTTAGGCAACAACCTCTCTCCTTCATCGTCATGTCCCTGTTTTAACAGCCTATCCCACCCATCTAATCCTCTCGCGACGAACACACGCATTTGTGTGCATAATGCTGATAAATTTCATGATGGTGGTAGAGTAGTATGGATTGATAAATACTTCACACTAACCATTTGATCGTAAAGTTGGTCCAACTTAATTTTGGAATAAAGATATTTTACATTTATATATATGTATTAATATGTTCTTAAGAGGGCAGCTATATCTCATTTGGGTTGTTAGGTGGGTATGCTCCCCATTTACTAATGAAGGTTCAAATCTTCTCCCGTTTGTTCGATTCACTAACTTAGGGTTGGTTTTTCAACCTCGAGTTTACCTTCTTGAAGTGGATGGTGGGTCCAAAAGATCCTGGGATGAGTTCTTGATTATCAAAATAAATAAACAAATAGATAAAGAGAACAACTATCTCTATATCTAGTGAAATCACAGCAACAACGAACAAAACTCTAGTTTTGAAATGAACTACGTAAATCACTTGTAACTCTAGTAACCCTAATTTTGAGATAAATCACATAAATCATGTGATCTATAATTCTTATGTGTTTGTTTTTCTCTATTTTCATATCTTAAAGATTTTGATTAGGTGTTATGAAATTGTTAATAGAAGTTATCATCAAGACTAATGGGATAAGTTAAATAAGTCTCCAAAGTATATAATAAAAAAGAAAAAGAAAAAAAGAAAGATTGTCTATGATTACAAACTTTTCACTGTCAACATGGTGAGGAAAATGGATTTACAGGACTACCATGTATGGCCATCTCAACATCACTCTCTCTCTCTCTCTCTCCTTGGCCATGATTCTCTTTCTCAAAACTTTCTAAGATCATGCCAAACAACACCTCAAACAACAACCATGCAAGGGGATGAATATGAGGGAACAACTTGGTTGATGGTGATAGGTGTGTTTCCCATTGGATTCTTTTCTTAACAAGTCTTGTCACCATTCATATAGCTGTCACAAATGCAATATTGGCAGCAACAGATGCTAAACAGATCAATTTCAAGAAAACTTTCTTACTTGACAAAGATAAAAGAAATTACAAGTAGTAGTAGTTCATAAAAAAGAAATATCCATAACCACTAAATTCTGAAGAATAGATCCCGTCTCTCTCCAATATGATGAATGAATAAAAAGGTGATTACCGTATGCGAGACCCCTGTTAAATCGGAGTCCGAAAAGGATAAGATGTACACAATCTTATCTCAAATAACAAGCCTTACATATTGGCCAAGCCGCCACAGAGATGACGAATGAATGAGAGCACTCTCACCTTCATAAGCTTAAGGCAGCAACGATAATAGGACCAACAAACTATTCATGCCACATGAATTTAAACAACGAAAATGAGTGACGAACTTTAAAAATTCAACTTTTCTATTTAAAATAGGAATCAAAAAATTAAGTGGAGCCAAGTAATGTATCAGAAAATCAGGTACCAATGTCTATCTGCCATGTGTCTGATTTCACCATTCTAAGAAAATGCAGACTATACTCTCAAAAAGATGAAAATATGTTACATCAAACTATTTTGTCGACTACTTTCTTCCCCTCTTTCCTAAAATTCTTAACAACCAATCATAGCACTAGGAATAAGCATTACTTACCAAGGAGTCTAGAATAGATAAATACAATCAGAATCAAAATACATAATGAAATTATACGAGGTAATCAAAACATTGAACTAGCAAGTAACAAGATATGCACAATATGAATAATTCTTGAACACACAAACAATGTAATTCCTCACCCGTCCGATTGTTGCTGAATAGTTTTTGATATCAAATGGGCCTCCCAACAAAGAAGCACTGACATGAACACATGACAAAACACAGAAACTGAGAAACACAATAGCTGTTGGATGAAACACTTTAGTTTACAATTAAAAAGAAAGATAAGAAAAAATGACACAGATTTCCACAAGGGATGGAAGAGAAAATGCCACGCGAAATCAAAGCCCATTGGCTAGAATTAACCCATCAACCAAAAGCCACAGTAACTTGTATGCTAGATACTTTCTACACGGCTCTGACTATAAATGTCATAAAGCCAAACCTCATCAGCAATGTTCTAAAGAGCAATCACTTAAGAATATTAAGAAGAAGAAAAGAAAAAAAAAAAAAAACTATAAGAAAAACAACTTACAAATTGGAATTTAACAAAATTATGGAAGGAGAAGAATATTCAGCATCACCACCACCGCCACCAGCTGCTACCAAAATTGAGTCTTTAGCTTGCCCAGAGGTGCTTCAAAATCCAAGGAAGAAGAAGAAGAACAAGAGGAGGTTTAGTGAAGAACAAATAAGGTCACTGGAGTCTATGTTTGAGTCAGAGACGAAGCTTGAACCGAGGAAGAAGGTGCAGCTGGCTAGAGAGCTTGGGCTGCAGCCTCGGCAGATAGCTATATGGTTTCAGAACAGAAGAGCTAGATGGAAGTCAAAACAAATAGAGCAAAACTACAGAGTACTCAAAGCCAATTATGACAGCCTACTTTCTCGGTTTGAGTCCTTGAAGAAAGAGAAACAATCCTTGCTCAAACAGGTAATTCCTCTTCTCACTTCCAAGATCAAAATGATTTAATCGAAACGGCAATATATTCCTGTTTTTAGAAAAATTGAAACGAAAATGGCTGGAATACCGAAATTGTAATGCTTCCACTGAAACAGACCGAAAGGTGAAGTATCTTCTCTTTTTGTTTTTGGTTTTTTCATTCCTACTTCTAGTAAAATCTCTTCCCAACCAAGCCTTTAGACTTTTTGTTTATGAGTTTCTAATAATATGTTCAATTATTTAACTATCACATTTATATAAGTTCTTGTTTTTGTTTCCAAACATTTTCAAATTTTTCTCTCATTCCCCTTGTGTTTATGAAATGTTTCCATTGCCAAGCTAACTGAAACAAGAAGCTAAAACGAAATTTTGATCCTAGGCTTTATGATCTAATTTTCTTTCTACAGTTGAAGATGTTAGGTGATCTGCTGGAAAAAACACATGACCAGGGCAGCAAAAGCAAGGATTTGGGAGGAAATAGCACATCCGGTGACTCTGATAGTGGAGAGCCAAGTTGCTTGAAAAAAGGTTCAGACCGTGGAGTTGTAGCAGATTCAGATGATGATGAGGGAGGAAGTGGCAAGAACATTCAGCAAGAAGCAACAGAACTTCTGAACATGGGTGGCCAAGTAGATGGTTCCCTAGCATTGCCTGAAAAGTCATGCAATTTTGAGTCCAGTAGTCTTTTTGATGGCAATTCAACCTGGTGGGACTTCTGGACTTAAAAAATGCACTTACCTTCCTGAATGATAGAAGTGTTGTACAAAAATTGAAGACCGGTTTCTTATGTAGGATGAATCGTTCAAAGAGATCGAGAGGAAAGAAAGGATAGAAAAGTACACTACTCCATCGATGACAGAAACAACAATCAAAGATTTCAACTAGAGCTAAACATGTGACAGACAATGCAAATTCATTGACAACAGTTCAAAGAAAGCAACAGAAAGTGATGAGAGAGCATGTTTGGGAGAATATGCAAAGAAGCAGCATCAATTATGCCAGTGATGAGAGAGCATGTTTGGGAGAATATGCCAAAAAGCAGCATCAATTATGCCAGCCTATGCATGTCCATGAGTGTGCACAAGAGCATGGGTTTGTACAAATATTTCAAAGCCTGTAAATAATTGTGTGAAACTTTATGTAGTCCAAATGATAATAGTTTTTCCTGGAAACTAGGAATTGAGCTCTGTATAGTTTACTTTCTAAAGTTTCTTTTTTTTTCTCCATGAAATAATTGCAAGGAAGAAAGTAGGATTGTCAAACAGTTAGGTTTTATTTGGTTACAAGAAATTAAAATTGAAGGGATTTAATGTTCAAAGTCAAAACACAAACATATAGAAGGTTTAATAAGAATGAGGAGGGTAAAGTAGAGAAACCGTGGGTAATTGGGAGTAACTCTATTGATCTTGTTATTTCAAATCCACTCATATAAAGATCCCAAAGTTATGCATGCATCTTGTTGAAATCTAAATTTAAAAGTTTTAAAATATAAGCTATGTTTCTTAAATGATTAAACTTAATCCATTCATTTAAAATCCTTGAATTCAAATGTAACCTTAAATAATTCTAATTTTTATCATTTACTTCTGGGAATTCATTCCAAAGAATACTTTGGAAATAACAATATCCATTCGTAGAATCTTTAGCATGTTGCCAAAAAATCTTACCCCTAAAATTTTCTTAAATAGGTTTTTAACTGAATTTGCATCAAATTATCAATTATTAATGGGTTTAAAGTTGCAACCATGACCCCCCATATTTGTGAACAAGATTTTATTTATTTATTTATTTTTCACAACACATGGTGAATTTTGAATTTGATTTCCCTCCTTGCAAGAGAAGATCTAAAGTATAGCAACCTTCAGCTTCAAACATGTGATTCAGTGGAGCAGTAGTATCACTATCCTCTAGCAAGAGGGAAGATATAACAAAGGAAGAATAACACTATACTAAATTTTCGTCAAACCATTTCTTTTAAACACGAAATCAAAAAATAGATCAGTCAAACAAGTCTAGGGTGGGCATTTGTTGGGCCAGGCCATTACTACATAATAAGAGACTTTGTGTTTGTCCGAGCCCGGGCTGGCACTAACATCGGCCTTCTACATTTGCCCAAGCCCGGCCCAAAAAATAATTATAAATTCTAAATCCACTCATCGGGTTATATGTTAAAAAAAATTAAAATATTCCATAATTAAATTCCATCACATATTATATTTCTTAAATAAATATACTGATATCATTATAAATTAAAGGATTTTGTATATAAATTAAAAAAAATAATCAAACATCATCACAAATGTGAGTTTCAATAAAATTAACAAAGATAAAGTGTAGATCTCAACAAAAAAAATATATTTTTTAATATATTATAATTAATTAATTAAATAGCGGGCCAAGCCCAGCTAGATTGAAAGTATAAATCTCAAACTCAACCCATTAATATATCGGGTTAAAAATGTTAGCTCAGTTCGATCCTATGAAACAACCTTTTCAAACCTTAAAAAAAAATAGGACCAGGTCGGGAAGACCAACAGGCCGATTCCCAACCCAATTACTTTAAGCCTGGCTAAATGTGAATCCGGATCCTCCGTCGCCCTTTCCTGCGGCGCGTCGCTGTCGCCCTCCAAAACGACGTCGTTTTGGAGGTGTTTTTTTTCTTTTCTTTTCTTTTCTTCTTCTTCTTTCTCTCTCACTGATAACTCTCTCTCTCTCTCTCTCTCACTGCGGCGCATCCCTCTTTGGGTCTGTACCTTAGAGTGAAAGCTTGTACAGCTTCGCTAGCCCAAAATCTCCGACCCTGGGATTCAATTCTGAATCTAGCAGTACATTCCCTGCTTTAATGTCTCTGTGAATCACTGTCTCTTCCCATCCTTCGTGCAAGTATAGCAACCCAGAGGCTACCCTTTTTATGATCTTCAACCTTTGCTCCCAACTCAAAATCGTGACAAAATTTTCAGCCGTAAATTTGCTTCATGCGAGTGGATCATGAAAGGAAAACTACCCATTTTAAATTTCCTCCAATTTTTCACTCTACCCATAGAGATTTTATGTTTTCTGCAGTTGCTTGTTGTTCCTGGGAAGTTTAGGATTTTTGCAAGATAAGTTTGGGCAGTTGCTTGACTTCACTTTTATGTTTGGGCTATTTAGTGTGGTTGATTGGGGGAACTACCAATATCCATGGAAATTTCTCCCTCAAAATCTTTAACGTTTTTTTTTTTTTTTTTTTTTCCAATTTACTTGACTTAATGTGGGAAATGGAGAGTGTCTTCTTTTTTGGGAGGATGTTTGGAGGGGAAAGGCATCTTTTGCTAATTCGCTTATCTCGATCTCGTCAGTTGCTTCCATGGTTTTATCTCATTCTTCTCCAATTCATTGGAATTTCCATTTTCCAGAAATCCTATTGATCTTGTGGAAAATGAATTTGCTTATTTGATTTCCATTTTTTAATCTGGCAGTGTCCCTTGATAAACTCGGCCAAATCCCCCAAACCCAAGTAGCAATCTGTCTCTGAACCCACACGTCGCTTTCTTGAGCTCTCTGTAGGAGAATCGATGTGGGCCGATATTGAAAAAATAAGATCTGAGACCATTTGATCCAAATCATACAAATCACAAAAATAGCATCGCCTTGAAGAGATCGGAACAAAAAAATCAAATGGGTTTTTTTTGGGACATACAAATCATTCATGAAGTTTTTTTTTTTTTTTTGGATATATAAATATATTTGAAAACCAAGTGGGTTTGAGAACTTCAATCATTGATGAGATAAAACGCGATTCCAATTGCACATACAATCACAGCAGCAGTAGATACAGAAACCCCAATGATTAAGGCCTTGTTGTGGTTCTTTTCCCAAATATAAGGAAGTGAAGATAAATCGAGAGACTGGTTGTCCATTGATCTTGAAGCTCCACCCTTGTATGTAATGATAGCTTGCAAGCTGCCCTATAGAAGCAGAGAAGCCCACATACATGGCGTCTTCGAAAATCCGAGAGAGATCGATCGTAGATGACAAAATTGGAGATTTGGGTTTTGTCGAAGAGAGTGAAAGCGTGACAATCACTGTACTGTGCCATCACCATGAGAGCTAAGGTACAGACCCAAAGAGAGAGAGAGAGTTATCAGTGAGAGAGAAAGAAGAAGAAGAAAAGAAAAAAGAAAAAAGAAAAAAAGAAAAAAAACCTCCAAAACGACGTCGTTTTGGAGGGCCATAGGGACGCGCCGCAGGAAAGGGCGACGGAGGATCCGGATTCGGCTAAATGTATACCATTTTTTTTCAATAATCTTTTTTTAAAGATGCCTTGACAATTTCACATGGTCCATGTTAATGAGATGTGACGACAAGCCTTTCATACCACAACCCTCTTCCTTTTGCGGACTTTAGGACAGACATAGCAATAGCATAAAAACAAGACATATGCAAGGAAAATGTGAAGTTTTCAACCATTTGGATCTTTCTATGTATAGAACAAGTAGCTGAAGAATTCTTGAAACAATTAGATCGGCAAAAGGCAAAAAAGCAGTTAAATTGACAGTAAAAACGTAATTTTTGTGATGAGTTTTGAATCCACCCCCGATGATGATGTACGGTGTATTTTAGCAAAATTCCTTCACTTAGGCCCTCAAATCAACGATTTTGCCATTTTAGGAAAATTTTGTTTTAGCAATAACTTTATTTTGAGAAGTTTAGTGTCGTCTGTTTTGACGTGTTTCTCATTTGGGCTTAATTCAAATTTGCTATATTTTGTAATTATTTGTTTTTTTTATTTATTTTCGTGTCTAGTAAGGAATTAGTCTAATTAGTTGTTTCCTTGTTGAGTTAGGGTTTCATGTATTACAAACAAGGATGTATGCCATAGGGCAAAACAACTTTTTGATCAATATTATTCTGTTTTTCTTTGAGAATTTGTTTCTTTATCTACTAACGCCGTGTTTGGTTGGGAGATTTGATGAGGGATTTGGAAATGGAAAGGGAAAAGGTGTGTGAAACTAAGTGAAATGTAAGTATGTTTTATTCACATTTTATATACTTTTTCTATTTCCTTTTCCAAATCTCTCAACCAAACAAAGTATAAAATAATATCTGGCCTCATGTGATAATTTTTGCTGTATCATGAATTGGACACATTAATCTATATGTTAGCTTGTATAAGAAGCTGGAGAACACATAAACAGGTCTATTAACAACACCTTGTAATTTAAATTCTCCTACAACATGTGGATTTCTCCCAAAAACCCAGCAACAAGAATATATTTATCATCAATCAATCTTTTTCAGGAGAGATAACAAAAGGAAATCAAATTTGTTTTCCTTTTTTGCTCTGCAATTTATCAATGTGAATATCAATTGAAACTGAATTGCAGAGTGCATTAACACGCAAGTGAAAAGCCCGTATATATACACTCATGTATGTGTTAACAAGAAAAAATTTATAGATCAAACTACAACAACACATTCACTCATTCAAGTTAATGCACATAGAACCTAACTATAGACATTAATAAAAGTGCAAAGGAAGGGAAGTGAAGGGAAGTCGAACACTCTTGAAAACCCTTGTTGAACCACCGAAGAGAATGAAAAATTGAACTATCTCTATGTTTGGAAAGTTAGGAGAGAAAAGAAAGAAAGGACAAATTATAGCCGTAATTTCCGTAGTTTAATTTTTATTTTTATTTTTTCATTTTGGTCTTTGTTGTTTTAATTTGATTAATTTTACCTTTTAATTTTACAATATTAGTTCAATAAATAACGACGGTTAAGTTTGATAGATGAAAAATCAAATGATGTTTCAATTTGGTCTCTGTAATTTACAGGATGTGTCAATTTAGTTCCTGTTTTATTGAGTTTCCTATAAACTATAAGGACCAAATTGACACATCTTTTAAACTACAGGGACCAAATTGAAACATCATTTGATTTTTCGTCCATCAAACTTAACCGCTGTTATTTATTGAACTAATATGACACAATCCATAACATTAAGGGACCAAATTGGTCAAATTGAAACAACATGGATCAAAATGAAAAACGAGTAAACTATAGAGACCATTTGCATAATTTACCCGAAAAGAAATGATTATTAGAAAGAAAATAAATGATTGTGATTTCTTTCTTTTTTGTTTAGATAAATAAGAAATAAAATAAAAAAAAATGATTGTGATTTTTCTTCTTCTTCTTGTTTGGTTAGATTTCATAAGATAAATAAAAAGAAACTGTTTTATGTTATATTACCAAAATAATCTTTTTATATTTTGTCAATCATTTTATTTTATTTTATGTTTTTAATTTTATAGGGACAAAATTGGTATTATGAAAATATAAGAATCTGTTGGTTTCTTTTCTCTCCCAATCTCTCCACTTTTGAGAAGATTGAAAATGAGGGTTATAAGAGAAATGGATTTCTCTCCATATCTCTCAATTTCTCTCCACTTAAATTATCCAAACAAGTAAGAGAAATACATATCTCTCAATTTCTTTTCTTTTCTTTTCAAATCACTCAATCCAAACATAAATCCCTCACTATCACAGTATCAAAGTTTGTGGAGTGCAAAAGAAAAATGCACTACGCCAAAACAGAACATTAACAACGGTTTTTTTAACGGTGATTTTCGTTACCGCCGTTAAAGATACTATTAACGGTGGTAACGAAACCGCCGTTAATACTGTCGTTAATGAATCTTTAACGGCAGTTTCGTTACCGCCGTTTAAAAAACCGCCGCTAAAGTATCTTTAGCAACGGTAATGAAACCGTCGTTAAAAAAACTGCCACTAAAGCCCTCTTTTAACGGCGGTAACGAAACCGCCGCTAAAGCCCTCTCATTACTGCCGTTAATGACGGTGGTCTTTGCCGGCAGAGCTCCGTCGTGTGGTGATCACGCGCGGCCAGAGGTTGAACATGACCATCTACAATAAAGCAAAAGTAATGTTTAAATATTTATTTAGGGAATATATTTCATATAGAGTGACTGTGGTGTAGTGGTTAGTGTGCGTGGATTAGAGGTCAAAGGCTCAAGGCTTGGGGGGTGTAAGAAGAGAGAATTATTTTTTAAAAAATTTGAATCTATTTACGGCGGTAAAGAACTACCGTTTTTGGTCGACTTTTAACAACGGTAATTTACCCTTTTACGACGGTTGTACCTTTTTGGACACGAGTATAAACGGCGGTCCTAAATTACCGCCGTTAACGGCGGTTTTACATTCTTTAACGGCGGTAAAAAACCGCCGCTAAAGCCCAATTTTGGCGTAGTGATAGTTCAGTTTTGTAGTTTTTTGTTAACCTAAATAAAATAATTTTAGGTTATGATTTTTTGTTTTTTTTGAAAAGATATAAATTAGTTTGACAAAAATAAATATTAAAAATATATTATTAATTTAAAAAAAAAATTATTTTCCAAATAAAATATAAAATCATATAAAAATAATAATAAAGTAAACTATCAATAGGTCTTAATATTTGAGTTAATTCTCATAAAGTCCTATTGAAAATTAACTTTAGTACAATCGTCGTTAAAAATAATTTTTTATGAAGATTTTTTTACATATATCGCTAAAAATTAACAAATAGTGATTTTTTTATCACAGTTTTTATAAATTGTCACTAAAACTTACAATTAGTGATATTTTTTTGTGATAAAATTTTCAAACTATCGTTGAAAGTTGAAAATTAGTGACTTTTTTGTGATAATTTTTAAACTGTCGTTGAAAATTAACAATTAGTAACTTTTTTAATAGTATATAAATATGATGAAAAATGCGATTAATTATCATAGAAACTATTGGATAATAAATCCACTTAGTAGAACTTACACGTAAATCCCCCAAAATAATAAGTGCTTTTGAATTTTTTTTTTAAGAAACTAATTTTATTTTTATATTTTTAAGTTAATAAAATAAAATTTGAAAAATTACAAAAACCAAAAATCAAAGTTTGACTAGTGTAACAAAATAAATTCTCAATTTTTAATTTCAGTAGATTATATTTTGCCACATTTTTGTTTGACCGCTTTTTTACTTTGGTTTGGTTCTTAAAATTTATTTTTCCTCACTTTGACTATTCATATTTTAAGTTTTTCTCAGTTTACTATTAAAATTAATTTTTATTCAAAAGTAGACAAAAAATACCACAATAACTATTACATAACATAAAAATTACTTCCCCATTCAAAAGATTAGTTCCTTATTCTATTTTTTATTGTTCCAAAATATTAGTTCATTTTCAAAAATTAAGGACTAAAATAACATGAGTTTTTTATTTTGCCATTCTTTTCAATTCATTAACATTAATTTGAAGTACAACAATTGTCCTACCAAAGTGTAACTTTAGAAAGTTAATATTTTTGAAGTGAAATAATTTTACTACCAAAAAACTTAGATTCTCCAAAAAGAATGAATATTTTGGGATGGAAAGAATATATTATTATATTGGGATTTAAATTTGTATTAGATGTATGAATTGTACGTAATAAAATATTCTATACCACGTGATTGTCGATGTGTCATTTTTTGTCTAAGTTTGAATAGAAGTTAGTTTTAGGAATATATTAAGAAAAACTTGAAACATGAAAAACCAAAATAAGAAAAAATAATCTTTAATGGTCAAAGTGGAAAAGTGACCAAATATAAAAAGGCAAAATGCAATTTATTCTTTTAATTTTATGAATTTAAACTCTAAACTTATGATTTGCTTTTAATCTAAACCACTTACTTATTTCCAAGTAAAATCGATGGAAAATTTTGCATTTTAATCATTAAGCTTAATGAAAGAGTATAGGGGATGACTTCTCTTTAGTCAATATCAGACTGGATGTGTCACGACCCGCTCTCCGTACCCAAGGGTTAAGTATCGTGATGGCTAGTAACTGAAGTTACCTACGACCAATTCATAAACAAATCAATAAACGCGAGCGGAAGTAATATTTAAATAAGGGTACCAAAATAATCATCGGAGCTTCTATTTTTATTACAAAATTATACTGACCAAAAAGGCCGATATTTACATAGAAAAATATCAATAAAAGTGTTGTGTGTGTCTATTTCGCAGCCTCGCATCTAAGACTTTGCAAAAGTTATTTCTGAATTGCATTGTTTCCTGAAAATTGGTAAACAACTATAAGCATATGGCAGAGTGAAAAATATTATACCAAGAGTATAAGGGACACGAAATAACCATGGATAGTTAGTTAGGCCAAAATATTTACATAACTCAGTTTGATAAATAAATCATTTAAATAGCAAAAACTAAAATACAGATATTATGTAAATATATAACTATAACCACGGTACCGCACAGAACAGAACAGAGGTCACAGAAGTGACAGTCAGAATAGAGGTACGGATTCAAGAGGTGGCTCGTACGGATTCTAGAGGTGGCTCCCACAATAGTGTAGCACTTAGCTCCGCACAGCACTTTGCTCCGCACAGAACAGAGGTCAATGGATCAGAGGGCCACAAAGTAACAAAACAAAGGCCAATGGTTATTTAAGTCCCTCAAGGCGTGGGACTCCCGTGGTGGTACTTATAAAACATAATTGTATATAAGGTCATAGCCAAATATTCTTTAAAATATAAACAAACATATCTGTGGGTTTCATTTAAAACAAATAGGGTTCAGAAGATAATCCACGTAACTGAAACATTTATAAAACATAATTTTTATTAATATATTAATAAAACATAACTTGTATAAAACAGATTTTGGTAAGTCAAAACATACATAAAATACATTTTGGTGACTCAAAATATAATATAACTCACCTTAACTTTCATACCTTACTGTTTCTTTCCACCATCAAAGACCCTTTCGACTTCCACTATTTTTTCCTTCCTTTCCTCTCTTTCTTTCTTTCTTTTCTTTTCTTTTCTTTCTTTTCCCTTCTTCTTTCTTTTCCTTTCTTCTTTCTTCGGCCTAGATCAACGCCTCCCTTTTATAGGGAATGTACGGGAAAGAGATATACCTTCTCGTATAATCCTGTTGATCAAGTCTGCGTTCCTCCGTACGACGTCGCTTGGTCACCTGAAAACACAAACGTGAGCTGGCCGGCGGGTGTGTGCCGGAAACCTCTCCGATGCCTAAGTCAGAAAGCAAGACAAGTAGGCAAAAGCTCAACGTAATCAGGGAGCAAAAGTTGCATTACCTCTCCAAAGGTGATATGGGTGAGCCTTTATAGGTTTCGTGTGGCACAATCCTAGTAGGACTCTTACTCCTCCATGTAGAGTCCTCTTAGGATTCATACTCTAGAAGGATAATGTTTATCCTTCAACACCCCCCTCACAGCTTAAACCAAGTGAGATGGTTTTACCATGGCCGAACTACCACAGGACCGGAGTAACATTGCCATGTCATACTAACCGGAGTGACCATCTACATGCTAGTTCGGTTCTGCCTTACTGCCTCCTACCTCGGCTTTCCATACTACGACCGAGCTATCCATAGAAGTTACTTACCGAACTCAAGACAGTCATGCGAATGGTCTTCCATACTTCGGCTGGCAAAAACAACCGGGCTAGTACCCTCTTGAACCGGTTTTAACAACATTCCGTTTTGACCGGACTAACTGCATGGCCTTCTGGGACCGGACTAAGAACCACGGTTTCACGGATCGGACCGACCTCGAAGCCCATTAACTTGTCCTCTCCTACTAAGGCCCAAAACAGCCCATTCGCCTAGCTCGGCCCAATTTACCTGTAAAAATTACCCTCTCAATTGCCCCTTAATTCCATCTGCGCAGCATGATAGGGATTACTTGTCTGTAAACCGAGCTAAAGTTTTTAGCTTATCCAGCCGAACTACAATCCTTTAGCTATTCCGGCCGAGCTGAAAACCTTTTAGCTTCCCCAGCCGAGCTAAAAAATTATTTAGCTTTTCCAGCCGAGCTAAACTTAGGCCGAGCTATGCACGTCCGGTCAAACGTCTCTTCAATCTGCAGCAACTGAATCGTTTAGTATTCCAATGACACGTGGCAGGTTCTTACTGGCTATTCACAGCTGTAACGCCGCCCCTCGTACTTCGTAAGTTTTGAACAGTTCCCGTCTTTTTGCCTTTTACACAAAACGAACCAAATCATTTTGAATCTCACTCTACTCGACTCTTCTTCTCTCTGTGCTCCTGCCATTCCAACCACTAAGCTTCCTGAATCCGTGTTCTTCATTGCTACTGTTGCCGTTGCTCCCATCTCTACCTTCCCTTTTGTCTGGTAAGTATCAATACTCTGTTCTTTTCTTCTTTTCCTTTGCTTTCATTCCATAGCTTCAGTTTTGCGTTTTTACGAAACACTTTCTTTTTGTGCTTTCTGGGAAAAATTTTCATAAGAACACTCTGAATATCATGATGTAACCTGTAGAACATAGCTTAGATCTAAAAACATGTCCCAACCGAACTAGGAAGCTGTTTTCGCTTATGTATAGCTTTAGGTAGACTGGAACCGAGCTAGAACTTGTACACTTCACAATAATTTTAATAGGCCACCACCTGATTCACACTAGCCGAAATGAAAACACACCGAACTAGAAATATCGGCACTTGACCGAGCTAAGCCTTGGGGGCTAAGCCAGCTTTCGCAGTTCCTAAACCGAACTCAAAAAGCTGCCCCTTGACGCTTAACCGAAGTAACAAGAACCATAGTCAGAACCGAGATAACCAAGCTTCTTGCCAAACCGAGATAACAACCACCTTGTTCAAACCGAGGTAGATCCTATTAGCACCCTAAGGAACCGAAGTAAGGCATCCTTTTCTTGCTTTGTTTTTGCAGCACGGTCAATGATCTGTGCTTGACCCCTTTGTTCTTCCACTTTGCAGACTTTAGGTTGCCCAAGCCACTCTCTTTGAAGGCTCGACCGAGCTACTGAGCACAACTCCTTCAGCCGAAGTAATTTATTCCTTATTTATCCGATAAATGGGGAAGTACAGATTCCTAGTAGAAACCCCAGGCGGCTTAGCCAAATTCAGAAAAGATTACAACATTCCAGCCGATGTAAATCTCACCCTAGCCGAACAAGATGTTGACCCATGGGGCAACAATGGTTTTGTTCCCTTTACCCTCCAATCAATAATAGAGATCGGACTTAGGTTCCCGGTCCAACCCCTAATTTGTGAATTCTTAAGGCAAACCAGACTATGCCCAACCCAACTATCCACCAATACATACCGAATAATAATGGGTATAGCCGCACTGAACCACAAAACCGGTCTCAACCTAGGTTTGGCCGAGATACTACACCAATATTCCATAGGTTCTAAGAACGAAGGCTGGTGTTACTACCTAAGAGTACGCCGTGGCCGAGAGAAAATAGTAAAACATACACCGGACAAAGACTTAAACGACGATGACTTCTTTTGGGTTTCTGGAAATTTTGAGGACCACCAGGCCCAGATTCCTGGCTGGGCTATAAACTGGAACAAAGGAATTCCTGGTACACTTACTTCGGTTATATTTCACACTTTCCTCTATTTCGGCTTTCTCTACTAAACCGAACTAACAGTTCATTTTCTTTTGCAGATAAAGCCCATCTTCTATCGAACTACGGATATCCAAACCTTGGTGTTCTGCGTGCCGCACTGCGAGTAAAGGAGAGAAGCTGGGCAAAACTCCTGAATTTCGAGCCGACCTACCGATACTCCGGTCGCCGAAAAGCAAGAGTGACCGACTTCCTACTCGAAGACGCTCCTGAACCGGACCCGTCCTTGCCTCCGATCATCCTAGTGCCACTTACCGCCGAACAAGAAATGGCAAAGAAGAACAGACTGAAGGCCATGCTTACTGCAACAACCAGAGTCGAGGTGCCACAACCCGGTCAGGCAACCGAGACCGTGGTAGCACTCCCTTCTCAACAGCCATCCTCGTCTCGTCCAGGCAAGCGCGCCCGGACTAGCCAAACCGAGCGTCGCCTTGCTGATGAGGATGAGACCGTTTTGCCACCCAGCCTTCCTCCAAGCCCTCAACAAAGCCATCAACCCGATCATTCTAACCGAGCTACCAGCTCTAAATGGGTCCCCGAACTGTCCTTCAACAACCGAGATATCTCGGTTTCTGATTCCGTTGTCACCGAGAAGGACCATCTGATGGCCTTCAATCTTGCCAAAAGTGTGTGCCTTCCAAAGGATATGGAGCACCACTATAAGCAACTTAACACCGAACTGAAGTCCATACGGTCTTTAACCAAGTCAATGATTCTGGTACATAGCTTTCTTCTTTTTACGTATTCTTTCCAACTTTCATTTCGGCTGACAGTAAATTCACTACTCCTTTGCAGGCCATACAAAAGAACCACGTTACCCACAGGAAAGTGATGGAACTAAGGAGAAATACCAAGGAGGCCATGGCAGAGGCCGAAGCTAAAACGGCCGAGCTGGAGGAGGTAAAAAAGCAACTGGCCGAGCTACATGGCGAGAACGAACGATTGACCGAGCTTGCCAATTCGGTCGAGGCCGAAAAGCTGAAGGTTGCAAACGAGGCAAAAGATAAATACCTGCGCCTCTTTGCCAAACTTGAGAAGAAAAAGGACACCGAGATAACGCAACTGAAGGCCGAAGTGAAGGAAGCCGCAAAACGAGGCTTTAAGGAAGCCGAAGACGCATATACCCTTCAATGCGATGCAGCCAAGGATCTCTTTTTCAAGTGCGGCTGGAGGACTGCGGTGGAGAAGTTCGGTTGTACGCCCGACACCGAGGTATACGACGCTCCACCGTACTCCATTCCAGCTTCACTTTCACAATATGCTGTCGATCTCCAAAGGCAGTTCCTGGAAGGGTCTGATGAAGATGATGATTCTGAAGATGAGGAGCCGACCCTGACCCCGGCCGTCAATGAACAACCCAGCAATCAGGCAGCTCGGTTAGAGCCAGTAATTGAAGACTTGACTAATGAGATACCGGCTGAAACCGTGCTGCCGGTTGACACCACGGTCCAAACCGAGCTTCCTCCTCAAACCGGACTCCAGACAAATGCTGGGGATGAATTTGATGCTGAACTCGATGCGCTTCTTCGTTGATTTTGTTCTTTCTTTTGTTTTTTTGAACTGTGTAACCGAGCTACGGCCCCCAATTGTACTTGCTTGTTTCTTCAATGAAAAAATCTACTCTTGTTTCGGTTTTGTGTATGTATGCCTGTACTTGTAATGAATTTTTCCATGAACTTATTTGCACAACTATGATCTCGGTTTTAGCTATCTAACTTACTAGCCCACCACTCTTCAGCCGGTATAACTTACTTCGGCTGAAGAGTACAAAGTGTTGGTTTATCCAGCCAACCACTCTTCAGCCGATATAACTTACTTCGGCTGAAGAGTGCAAAGAGTTGGTTTAATCCAGCCAACCACCCTTCAGCCGATATAACTTACTTCGGCTGAAGAGTACAAAGAGTTGGTTTAATCCAGCCAACCTTTTTTCAGCCATACCCTTACTTTGGCTGAAGAGAAACAAATGTTGGTTTAGTCCAGCCAACCTCTAAGTTGGTTTTTCCAGCCAATTTAGAATAAAGTGTTTGGTTATTCCGACCAAACATCCTGCAGCCTGGATCCTAATCCTGGGCTTATGATGGGTGTTGGTTTAGTCCAGCCAACCTCTAAGTTGGTTTTTTCCAGCCAACTTAGAATACATTGTTTGGTTATTCCGACCAAAACGTCCTGCAGCCTGGATCCTGATCCTGGGCTTAGGAAGGGTCATAGCTGGTTATTCCGGCCAACTATGTTTACAATGCTACTATCTGGCTAAAGCTACTGTCTACTGAAAACAATTATTCTGAAAAAGAATCGATTTGTTTTATTGAGAAAGTAAAAAATTTACACATATTTAAAAGGAAAAAAAGCTAAAAATAAAACAACTTGAGATTTGCTGTGTTCCATGGCCTGGGAATTGCTTTGCCGTCCTCATCTTCCAAGTGGTATGCCCCTTTGCCTGCTAATCCGACCACTTTGTAAGGTCCTTCCCAGTTAGGCCCTAGCTTGCCATCTCCTGGAACCAAGGTATTTCCCATCACTTTGCGCAGTACCCAATCTCCAATCTTGAATTGCCTTGGATGCACTGTTTTGTTATACTTTCTGGACAACTCTTGTTGGTAGGAGGCGATGTGAACTAATGCTCTGTTTCTTCTTTCTTCCGCAAGGTCAAGTTCCAATGTTATGGCGTCGCCATTTAAGTCTGGATCAAAGTTTTCACTTCGGATTGTGGGGAGGCCAACTTCTAATGGGATGACTGCCTCCATGCCATAAGCTAGGGAGAATGGTGTTTCTCCTGTCGATCGCCGAGGTGTGGTGCGGTAAGCCCATAAAACGTGGGGGAGCTCTTCTGCCCACTTGCCTTTGGCTCTCTCTAATCTTTTCTTCAATCCGTCCAAGACTACCTTATTTGACGCCTCTGCTTGTCCATTTGCTTGTGGATATGCCGGTGTGGAATTGTAGAATTCTATCTTGTAATCTTCACAAAAGCCTCTGAAAATCCTACCATCGAATTGAGTGCCGTTGTATGATATCAGTGCCTTTGGTATGCCAGATCGAGTGATGATATTCTGCCAGACAAACTTCTTTACATCTTTTTCCTTGATTGACGCCAAGGCTTCTGCTTCTACCCACTTTGTAAAGTAGTCGGTTGCGGCAAGAAAGAACTTCCTGTTGCCTGGAGCTGTCGGTAGTGGACCTACTATGTCCAATCCCCACATTGCGAAAGGCCATGGACTGGTTAGAGGCAGAAGTTCTCTGGCAGGTTGGTGTATTTGGTGTGCGAATTTTTGACACTTTTCGCATTTTTTAACATATTTCTCTGAATCCGCTTGCATGTATGGCCACCAATATCCTTGTGAAATTGTTCTGTATGCCAGTGATCTTCCTCCTTGATGGCTGCCGCATACCCCCTCATGTATTTCGAATAGGAATGCTTCCACTTTGCTGGGGTGAACACACTTTAAGTAAGGCCCTGAGAACGACTTCTTGTATAATGCCAAGGATGGAGAGAGCCAAAATCGCTGCGACTTTGCTCTGATTCTGTTGGCTTCTTTCTTCTCTTCTGGTAGGGTGCCGTCTTTCAGGAACAGTATGATGGGATCCATCCAGGAAGGGCCTAATTCAGCGCAACATATCTCTTCTGCTTCTGGGTTTTCAATGCTTGGTCTAGGCAGATAGTCGATTAGTAGTGGGTGAGGAATGGAGGTGTCTGCCATTGAGGCGAAGCCTGCTAGTTCGTCTGCTCTGCTGTTTTCCTCTCTGCCGATTTGTTCTATCCTTACCACTTCAAACTTCTTTATCTCTGTTCTGACCAACTCTTGGTACTTGGCCATTCTATCATCATTTGCCTCATAGTCACCAGATATTTGGTTTACTACCAACTGTGAGTCGCTGTAAACCATTAGCTCGGTGGCTTTCATGTAGAATGCTGACTTGAGGCCTGCCAGAAGCGCTTCATACTCCGCTTCATTGTTTGATGCTGGGAAGCCAAGGTTGATTGTCTGCTCCACAACTAGGCCGTCTGGAGAGATGAGGACTATGCCAAGTCCTGCTCCATGCCTGTTGGATGCTCCATCCACGAAGAGTTTCCACATCTCTCCAACGAACAATTTCCAGCAGGTGGAGGGATCGGATGATGCCTTGGGATCTTCCTTGCTGCAGTTGTCTTCTTCAGAGTCCATGCTCGTTGTCTACCCCTTGCTTTCTGTTTGCACCAAGTCTTTATTTGTTGGCGAGTCCTGACTTAGTGTAGCATGGTCTGTTTCTTTCTTCCTTTCTTTACTCTGGTCTGCCGTGGGGCCTGACTGAGTAACCAGTACTAGGGGTTGCATTATTCCGACATCAACTTCCATCCCTAGTTTGGTTGTTTCAGTTAGGTCGACTGGGCAGATGTGATGACTTCCTGGTGTGAATTCTGCGACAAAATCTGCCAATGCTTGTGCTTTTATTGCGGTCCTAGGTTGGAACTTGATGTCATATTGTCCCAACTCTACTGCCCACTTCAGAATTCGCCCAGAGAAGTTTGCTCTTTCAAATAAAGCCTTTAGTGGGAAGGCTGTGAGAACAACTATGGTGTGGGCGTGAAAGTAGTGCGACAACTTCCTTGAGGCCATCATCAGGGCCAATGCAAGTTTCTCCAGTGGTAAGTACCTTGTTTCGGCTCCCAGTAATGTTTTGCTGACATAATAGATGGGCAGATGTTGGATTCCTTCTGTGCGGACCAACACTGCGCTGATTGCATGCTGGGAAACTGCGAGGTACAAGAACAGTTCTTCTCCAGGAATTGGGGTTACTAGTAATGGTGGAGAAGACATGTATTCCTTTAAGCTTTCCAGAGCTTGGTCGCATTCGTCGTCCCATTGAAACTTGACTTTTAGAGCATGGAAGAATGGTCGTAGTCTATTAGACGATCGGCTTATGAACCGGTTGAGCGCGGCGGCCATGCCAGTGAGATGCTGCACTTCTTTGACTGAGTTTGGTCTCTCCAGATCCTGAATGGCCTTGATTTGGGAGGGGTCTGCCTCTATACCCCGGTTGGTCACCAGGAAGCCCAGGAATTTGCCAGATCCTACTCCGAATGCACACTTCGACGCATTGAGGCGTAACTTATGCTTTTTCAGGATCTCAAACATCTCACCTAGGTCTTTAAGGTGGTCATTCTCATCCTTGCTTTTGACCACCATATCGTCGATGTAAGCCTCCATTGTTCTGCCTAACAATGGTTCAAACATCTTGGTGACCATTCTCTGGAATGTTGCCCCCGCGTTCTTTAGGCCAAAGGGCATGACCTTGTAGCAGTATAGTCCTCTTGGAGTGGTGAAGGACGTAATCTCCTGGTCAGGTTCGTGCATGGCAATTTGGTGGTAGCCTCTGTATGCGTCCAGAAAACTAAGTCGGTTGTGCCCTGCTGTTAAGTCTACCAGTTGATCTATCCTTGGTAGAGGAAAGCTATCTTTTGGGCACGCCTTGTTGACCGTTTTATAGTCGACGCAAACACGCCACTTGCCATTCTTCTTTGGCACTACGACGGTGTTGGAAATCCATCTTGGGTAGTGCACCTCTCTAATTGCCCCTGCCTCCAGCAGGTTTCCTACTTCTTCTGCCACTATTTCAGCGTGGTAGAGTGCCGATCTGCGGGTGCGCTGAATGATTGGTCTGGCAGAAGGGTGGACGTTGAGTTGGTGACATATGAAGTTGGGATCAATGCCTGGCATGTCGTATGGGGTCCAGGCGAACACTTCGATGTTGGAGGTCAAAAATTCCAAGACCTCCAATCTCTCAGTGCTGGACAACGTCGAACCGAGCAAAAAGAACTTATTCGGGTTCTTTTCATCTATTCGGACTTCCACCAAGTCCTCCACTGCTTTCTGACTAGCCGCTTTGCCGACGTCTGCGAATAGTTCATTACTCTCTGGTTCCTCTACCGAATGAACGTATCCTTTGGCAGCGCGGCTGCCGTTTACTGTGACAAAGCACTGCTTCGACATGATCTGATCCCCATATACTTCTTCTATTACTCCGGTGTCGTTGGGAAATCGCATCACTTGGTGGTAGGAGGACGCCACCGAGCGCATGGCATGCAGCCATGTTCTGCCCAAGATAATGTTGTAGGTGGAGGGGACCTTTAATACCCAGAACTCCACTTGCTTCGTTACACTCCCTGCTCTGACTGGGAGGATAATTTTGCCGACGGGCCATTCTGGCATGGAGTTGAATCCGATAAGGGGAGATACGGCAGGCGCCAAGTCTTTATCCTGCAACTTTAGTTGTTTGAAGGTTTCATAGTACATGATTTCACATGAACTACCTTGGTCAATCAGAATCCGCTTGACGTCAAAATCCTTGACTCGGAGAGTGACGACCAAGGCATCGTTGTGAGGGCAATAAATCCTTGCCAAGTCTTTATCCGAAAAAGACATGACATTTGTGGCCTCTGTTTTCCCCTTTTTGACAACTGGTTGGGCACTTAGAACCTCTCTGAAGTGCTCAGCCTTTTTGATCGAACCTCTGAGCTCGCATACGCGCTCAGGTTCAAAGACTCCATGTATTACGTTGATGACGCCTTGAGGTGGGGCATCGTTCGGCATTCCGTTGGGCATATTTTGGTCCTGGGGGGCTGGCTGTGCCCCTCCCTCAATGTACTTGTCCAGGTGACCTGCTGCCACCAACTCTTCCAGATGCTGCCTCAATGGCATGCAATTCTCAGTGCGGTGCCCCTTTTCTTTGTGGAAGGTGCACCTCGATCTGTCGTCGTAGTCCTTCTGTGCTTCGCCTAACTTGGCTGGCCACTTGACGAAGGGTTCGTCTCGAATCTCGCTAAGTATGCGGTAGATCGGTTTCTTGAAGACCGTGGTTATGGCGGTGCGGACTCTCAGCCATCTCCTATCCTGGTCTTCTCCATTGTCTCTTTTGCCACGACCGTTTCTGTTCGGTCGGTCCACCGCGTTGACCTTTGCTGAGGCCTTCTTTTCTGGTACTGCGGTCGCGCCAGTTTTTGCTTTGGCACGTGCGCCATCCTCTTCCACCCTGATGTGCTGATGCACTCTCTCCATCAGGGCCTCCATGGTGAGAGGCGGTGTCATGGTGATAGAGTCCCTTAGTCTGTTCCCAACTGGAAGGCCTCTCTTGTATTGCGCAATGGCGAGATTGGTTGGGCAGTCCCCAATCTGGTTGAATGTCTCCCAGTAGCGACTGTTGTATGATCTCAGGGTCTCCTTGTCGCCCATGTCGATGGAGAGTAGCTGGTCGATTTCCACCGGAGTTTTAGTGTTTGTTCGGAATCTTGTCACGAACGCCTCCGCCAATTGCTCCCAGGAGGCTATGCTGCCTTCTGGAAGTTTCTCAAACCAAGTCAGGCCTAGGTCACCCAGGCTTGAAGGGAATATGATGCACATCAAGGCCTCATTCCGCCGATATACAGCCATGACCTGGCGAAAGTGGCTCAAGTGTGAGTAGGGGTCCGTCTTCCCCTCATATGTTGTGAATTTAGGCTGTAGGAAGCCTGACGGTAGGGGCGCGTTCTCTATTGCCGGGACGAATGGTGAGGTCTGCAGCCTCGCCAATGCCTTGTCCGTTGGTTCGTAGGCCGGGCGCGGTATTGGCATTCCAACCTCGACGCTTCCGTGCATCCGAGGAGCCAACCGCTGTAAGGCAGAAACTCTGTGTGGGTCGCGCGCCCTGGCGTCCTCCTTCCATCATGCCTTCTCCTCTAGCACGGTTCGTAGGTCTGACGACCTGGGCAACTCCGTCTGCCTGGATCTCGTTTGGTGCGTATGTGAGGGCCAATATGTGCTTCCCTCAGTGTTTGACCTCCCAGATCTCGTCCTCTCAGACCTGGAGTAACGAGTTCTGGAGGACCTGGATCCGGATTGGGTATCGCCTGTCCTGAGGCTTTTGCTTTCCGCTTGAAAGGGTGCAGTATTCCGACTACGACTTTCCGAGTGGCGAGGGGGCGTCTTGTTTGTGCGCCCCTCTCCTGTCGCCACTTCTTTTCCTTTCACTTGTCGTTTTAGGGATTCCATGTCTGCCGCCATCCGACGGATCAATTCGTCTTGTTCCCTGACGCGATCCTCCAAAGTTTGAGGATCAATTCTGCGTCTTTGTCTCTCTGGACTTTGCGAACGAGAGTGATGGGGGCTGTTATTCCGCCTTCTTCCCCTTGCATCCCTCCTGGAATTTTGCCTTTGTGGTTCCAGGTTCGCCATGGGAGTGACCGAGGGTAGGCCTTCGTGCCTTGCACCCCCTTCCGGAGTTAGTCCGTCAACGGCGGACTGTGGTAATTCTTCGTTGTTCGCCATTGATTTCTAGGAGGAAAAGTTTGATCAAGAGGTTGTTCTTGTCTGGCCTTCCCACAGACGGCGCCAATTGTACGGGAAAGAGATATACCTTCTCGTATAATCCTGTTGATCAAGTCTGCATTCCTCCGTACGATGTCGCTTGGTCACCTGAAAACACAAACGTGAGCTGGCCGGCGGGTGTGTGCCGGAAACCTCTCCGATGCCTAAGTCAGAAAGCAAGACAAGTAGGCAAAAGCTCAACGTAATCAGGGAGCAAAAGTTGCATTACCTCTCCAAAGGTGATATGGGTGAGCCTTTATAGGTTCCGTGTGGCACAATCCTAGTAGGACTCTTACTCCTCCATGTAGAGTCCTCTTAGGATTCATACTCTAGAAGGATAATGTTTATCCTCCAACACCCCCCTCACAGCTTAAACCAAGTGAGATGGTTTTACCATGGCCGAACTACCACAGGACCGGAGTAACATTGCCATGTCATACTAACCGGAGTGACCATCTACATGCTAGTTCAGTTCTGCCTTACTGCCTCCTACCTCGGCTTTCCATACTACGACCGAGCTATCCATAGAAGTTACTTACCGAACTCAAGACAGTCATGCGAATGGTCTTCCATACTTCGGCTGGCAAAAACAACCGGGCTAGTACCCTCTTGAACCGGTTTTAACAACATTCCGTTTTGACCGGACTAACTGCATGGCCTTCTGGGACCGGACTAAGAACTACGGTTTCACGGATCGGACCGACCTCGAAGCCCATTAACTTGTCCTCTCCTACTAAGGCCCAAAACAGCCCATTCGCCTAGCTTGGCCCAATTTACCTGTAAAATTACCCTCTCAGGGAATAAGGCGCATACGTGGCAGATTCAATAATAATTTCACAGATTCGTTCTTATCTTTAATAGATATTTAAAATAATTACCCTTTGATCTAATATTTTAATATAATTATATAAATAAATTAATTCCTAATTAAATTACACTTTATTATATACCAATGAAAAATTAATTATTTATTTTAGTACCACACTCATTATTATTATTATTATTAGTTATATTATCTATATTATTATTATTTATATTTTGACCCCTAAACTTATACTAATTATATTGTTTTACAAAATTACACATAATAATATATAATAAATTATATATTTTCCGAACTGAGATTAAATAATATTATTATAAATTCTATAAAATAATTAAAAATCTGGATTGTTACAGGATGGTGCTATTAGGCTTTCACGGGCTCGCCACTGAGCCTGCATTGATGATCTAAATCGTTCAATGCGTTGAACTTGTCGAGTACTTTATCCATATAAGAAAATCATGTTGATTACATATCGATAATGTAATTTGATCAAGTGGCTATTGATATCTGATCAATGTAATTTTTTGTAAGAATAAATACTCAACAAGCCCTACACATTTAACGGTTTTGATTATCGATGTGAGCTTCATGGTGGGGCCACGAAGGCCCAATAACACCCTCTAGTTGGTTTTTTCAACTGGAGAGAAGTTTCTTGCTTTTATGTATACCTATATTGAGTTTAATGACTAACATATTATTTTTTCATCGATTTTACTTAATATAAATAGGTGAATGGTTTACGTTGAAAATAAATAAAAATATTAAAATTTAAATTTAAATTGACAAAATAAAAAATTTATGGTTTATTTCAAACCATGAAATTTTTTTTGTAGTTGTCCTAAAAAAATTTAAAAACTATGCGTACTAATTTCTGCACTAAATGAAATGGATTGGAGCCTTGTGATTGAATTGGACTATCTAAGAATTAAGGGCCTGCAAAATGGAAGCATAGTTAGAGCTACCTGGTCGAGATTGGCCGAAAAATCCCTTCGAAGTGAGAATTAGTAATCCGAGAAGATGAAATTCTATCTCTAAGTGCAAAGAGAGGAAGAGTGCGTATGCCAGTTAAATTGGAGTAAGCTTCAGTACCGTAAATGAGATGAGAGTGTTTACTTATATAAGAAACTTAACTTGTTCCCCAAGATGAGAGTCACGAAACTTGAGTGTCTTAAGGCTCTCTTTATCATTACTCAAAGTGGAGAGCGTGTGTTAGCCATGGAGGCACATGCTTACTTTAGCTATGTATATAACAAAGCACATTTCTTCTCCTAATTATTTTCGTGATTCTCGGAATGGGGACCAACTGGTGTGGCTTTTTCTACATACATGAGTATTCATAGCGTCAAGGCCTACTTAAGGATGCCTTAGCTCGATGCATTTGGTTCCTCGACCAGATCTTTGTTTGGCCTTCTATGAATTCGTTCATAGAGATGGGCTGACCCATAAAGATGGCTATATGGGCTTGGGCTTAATAGATTGGATCGGACCAAGGCTTAAACCTGATCCGTTTACATTTAGCCCTTTCAAAAACCAAATCAAACATGACTTAAGTTTTTATTTTGTTATTATTGTTATTTGTGTAAAAAAATAAATAAAAATAAATTAGTATACATAAATGTTTTAAAAATAAATAATATATATATATATATATATTTAATGAGTTGGTAGAGATGATGGCGGTAGAAGGTAATGGTTGGCAATGGAGGCAACCGCAGTTGGTTGTCTAAGTTAATAGTTCAAGTTTCGCCAAAAATCATGAGGTTACTGAATGGTTTTTGAAAAATGACATAAGTCACTGAAGTGAGGTAACTTTATACTAATTGATTATTGTTGGTGGACGATAGTGAAAGAAAGAGAGTACAATTTTGCTTTAAAAAAAAGAAAAAAACAAAACAAAACGGAAAAATATATATATATATATATATATATTTAAAAATTTAAACATAATATATCAAATAAATTTACGTTAACAAAAAATAAAAAAATAAAAAAATAAAATACCAAAATAGAAAACAAAATTTTTTTCTGTGGGCCTGAAGTCTTACAACTTTTTTTTTTTTTTTTGAACAGGAGAATTAAACAGCCAAACAAACGAAAAGAACAAACAGAAAAACAAAGCAACTAAGAAACACCTAACCAAGCAGCAAGGGCAGCTGGAGGGTTTGATACCCAATCCAGTGGGAGATAACCATGCAGCGCCGCTTGTGCTACCCAATGGGCGACACTATTGGCAGAGCGAGGTCGCCATTGCAGGATCAACCCTTCCTGAGAAGCCAATCTCCTATTATCATCAATAATCAGTCCACATTCCTAAGGAGGAACAGTCTCAGACACACTCAGGAGGATGACAGATTTATTGTCTCCTTCAATAATTGCCCCTGGTAAACCGCAAGCTTTAGTAAAAAGACAAGCCCATCTACAAGCTAGAGCTTCGCCTTGGAATGAAGAGGAGATGTACTCTGTCTTGGTTAGACCATTCATAATCCGTCCCGCAGCATTCCTCAGAACCACGGCAATAGATGCCTGGGAAGAGTCTTTCTTTGTAGCCACATCCCAATTGACTTTGAAGCGACCTTGATCTGAGGGAGTCCAGGTACCCGCGCCATCTGGGATCGAAGAAGGCCCGTGAGGAAAGGAAGCTTCTTGGTGATGCACCATAGTCTCAAATTCCGCCATTGCCGCTCGAGCTCGATGTAAAGTCGAGGAGGGCTCCACCGGGTGATGGTTGAAAACATAATTGTTTCGGTCTTTCCATATGAACCAACTAATCCAAGCTATTTTACCAAGGCAGGAAGCTCAATCATCCTCTTTCTTGAATTTTTCCACCAGCTCACACGCCCATTTCACAGTTGATTGAATGGTTCCACATTCAACTTTGAAGTTTAAATCACTCCCAAACCATACTGCTCTTACCCAGCCACAATCGAAAAGAATATGTTCCACCGATTCAGTTTTGCTGTGACAAATTGGGCATTCATTAGAAGGGGCACACCGTCTCCGAAACAGGTTCTCTCTGGAAGCCAACACATTTTTACATGCTCTCCACCAGAAATGTCGGATTTTTGGAGGAACTTTAAGAGTCCAAATCAACTTCCAAAAACTGTTTGGAGGTCTGAAAGAGGAAGAGGGTCTCTGAATCCACTGGTTTTGCGCCTCCGAGAGAGCTACATGATATCCAGTTTTGACTGAATAAACCCCTTTCGATTCAAAGTGCCAAATCAAAGCATCTTCTTTAGTTGCCAAAGGTAGAGGAATTGACCTGATTGCTGCCACCTCAGATTCAGAGACCAAACTTCTAAGAACATCTACCTTCCAACTTTTACGGGTAGGGTCAATCACATCTTCTACCTTCGTGATCAAAGATCCATCAGGAATTTGAGTTGACAGCTTGAAATGAGGGAGAGTTGGCACCCATTTGTCTACCCAAAACTTGACATTTGTGCCGCTATTAATTTGCCATCGCAAACCCGCCGTAAGCACATTCCTGCCTTGCAAAATACTAGCCCAAGCCCAAGAAGATCTACGACCTTTCACCGCTTCCAAAAAGGAGGAGTGAGGGAAATAGATACCTTTCAAGATGCGGGCACCAAAAGAGTTTGGATACTTCAGTAATCTCCATCCTTGGCGAGCTAACAGGGCCAGATTAAAAGCTTTGAAGTCTCGGAAGCCCAACCCTCCAAGAAATTTTGATAACACCAAAGAGTCCCAATTGATCCAATGAATGCCACGTCCTTCCGGGTCCCCTCCCCACCAAAATTTGCTGATATATGTATTCAACCTTGCACAAAACCATTTTGGAAAGGCGAAACAGGCCATAGCATAGGATGGGATTGCTTGAACCACTGCCTTGATCAGAGTCTCCTTCCCCGCTTGGGATAACAATTTTGATTTCCACCATTGTAACTTTGAGAGAACTCTTTCAATTATGAATTGAAACGCTTCCGCTTTGGTCCTACCCCAAAATGAGGGTAAACCCAAGTACTTTGTGTTGGCAGGGGTAGTCCTTAGACCTGAGAGGGCACTGATTGAGCTGCTTATCTGTGGCTGAACATTTGTGGAAAATTGCACACTGGATTTGTCAAAATTTATTTGTTGACCAGATGCCTTACAGTAAATGTCCAGAACCTCTAACACATTTTTGCATTCCTGAATGTCAGCCCTAAGAAATAGAAGCACATCATCCGCAAAAAATAAATGCGAAAGGGTTGGGCAGCGCCTAGTGATCTTCATTCCTGAGATGAGATTTTGAGTGAGACTGTGGTTGAGGAGTCTTGAGAGAACATCTGCCACTAAAATGAACAAATAAGGGGAGAGAGGGTCACCTTGACGAAGCCCTCGGGAAGGAAAAAATGAGGCTCTTTTTTCACCATTCGCAAAAATTGAGAAGCTCACTGTGGAAACACATTCCATAACCCACTGAACCCATTTTGGATGAAACCCCAACTTTCGCAAGACAGCAGCTAAAAAATCCCATTCTATCCGATCATAGGCTTTGTTGAAGTCGAGCTTGATAGCCATATTACCGACAATCCCTGATTTCTTTAATTTGAGAGCATGGAAAGCTTCATGGGCCACAACAATATTGTCTCGAATCAATCGCCCCGGAACAAAAGCTGATTGGTTTGGAGAAATAAGGAGTTTTAGAATTGGCTTGAGACGATTGGCCAGGATCTTTAGATTAAAATTACATAAGCTGATTGGGCGGTATTGGGATAACAACACAGGATTGCTGACCTTGGGAATCAAAAACAGATTAGTTTGTGTGTGAGTGATTTTCTGGCCACACTGCTCTCCTTAGGAATTCAGCTGTAGAACACAGGCAGAATAGATGGCACCTTGCTGTCCTGCACAGAAAAAAAAGGCTCCGGCGGTGGTTCTTTCACCCGCGGGGACTCCGACGATCAAGTCAGTATATTTCTCAAAGATAATCAAGTATTCAACTCACAAGCTTGAGTATTCAAAACGTACCTTAGACCCATGGGAGTGCCTCTCTTTTATAGCCAATACAGTCCTAGTCCCAATTGGAGCCTAACTCCAATGGACTCAGGATTACAGATAATCTGGAACTCGCAGTGGGATTAAGATAAACCCTTTAAGAGTTTCATCTTTACCCAAACTGAAGTCTTCTTTCAATCTAGGACTCTTGTTCTTTATCCACTTATCTCGGATTCCAATATCCTCGGAGATTACCTCGGCATAACTACCACGACACATGGTACCTCGGCAGACACGTCGGCGTCACCCATGCCACGTGTTGGCACTCAGAAAATATGTCCCCACAACTGCCCCCTAGGTTCTATTACCTCGGCATTCTGAGGTGATGGAACCTATATTGTTCTTCTTTCCAGTATGTCGGCGTCAGAACTCTTCTGCCGAGGTCATTTTACCAAGGCCGACATGTCTTCTCTTAGGAACAAGAATTCAAATGAACTCCTTCACGCGTATGAGCTATAATGCACCTCTCCTCAACCGTTTCTCTTACGTGTTTTATCTCTATTGGCCCGTGCCTGTGACGCGCTTGTAAGCCGTCTTTTGCCTGTATGCGCCGTCTGACGCATGCATTAACCTAGACGCATTAAATGCTTATGTTTTGCCGCTGTTTCAGGTTTTTGACAAAAAACCTTTTCTTCGTCTTTTTTCCTTCACTTTTACACTTTGATTCTCTTGCTTTCTCTCTCTCTCTAAGCTTTCCCAAATCCGCCATTGCTCTTGCTCTAAGCTCTGCAACCGATTTCCTTCCGTTATTCCTGCGAAGCTCCTGCTACTGTTTCATTCGTCCTCTGTCCTCGGTGATTTTCATTCCGGCGTCACTTTTCCTGGTAAGCAACTTGGCCTTTCTTCCCTAGTTTTCAATTGTTCCTGAAATTCCTCACTTTAACCGTTCTGTTCTAGCATTCAATTTGTGATTCGTTCTCCCAAATGATGATCTTGTGCATTGTCGCTTGCACTTAGGCTCTTGATAGCCCACCTTCGTTCTTGATTCTGAAAATCTTGTTCTTGTTTTCTGTTTTCTGTGTTTTTCCCAGATCCGAGCCTCCAATCTTTGCTTTTACAGTTTTAGGGTTGGGATTTGTTTATAGAACCTTTAATTTTTAGGAAAAACTGAAACAATCCTTCTCCAGTATATACCTAGGTTCAAGCCGAGGTACCAATAACCCTTTAAGAACACTCCGTTTCTGTAGCCAGTACCTTTATACCAAAATTATGGATATGTGGAGACATAGGGTAAATACCTCAATCAAACTCGAATTCTTTAGGCAAGAGTTCTCTATCCCTGCTGATGTCCACCTTAGGCTAGCTGGGGATGATGATTCAATCATGCCCACAGATAACACAATGCCTTTTCCTGTCGTAGCTTTTGTTGAATGTGGACTTCGGCTTCCACTCAATCCCCTCTTTCGTGAAGTTCTTAATTATTACACCTTGAACCCTATGCAACTCACCATCAATTCCTATAGAACACTTAATGGTATCATAGCTTTAGCTCGATAGGAGAATGTTAGGATCACCCTCGCCGATATCCAATACTGTTATACTATGTGTGCCCTTGACCTGAAAGAAAAGGGTTATGTGTATTACCTCAAGCCGAGGTCTACCGAATTTAAAATCATAGCCGACGTCCCAGACTCCAACAAAGGGGCTGGAGACGATTATCTTATTGCTTCTGGAAATTGGGAATTTGGTCCAGACGAAGAAGTCCATCTCTTCCCTCTTCCCCGAACAGTCAAAGAGGGCAAGGGTAAGAGCCCAATGCGAATTTCTTAGTTGTTGGTTTGTTTTTTTTTATTTTAAATCTTCCAAAAATTTTATCTGTTTCTGATGTTGTGTTCTTCTTTGCAGACGTTCGCAAGCCACCCAAGGACTTTCGCCAGTCCTATTTCGTTAGAAAAGACCTGAAGAAGCTCCTGGACCTTCTGATCCAGAAGCGCAAGGCTCCACTGGTGTTGAACTTCATCCCTTCCTCTACAAATCCACCTTGCCCGACGTTCCAAAAAGAAAGAAAAAGAGCTTATCGCCTCCTTCTGCTACCACTATACATACCATATCAACATCTCGGGCTGACCAAGGATCAACTTCTGATCCAGCTGATCAACCATCCACTTCAGCCCAATACCTAGTCCCAATACCAGAAAGAAAACGTCGGCGAAGGCTTGTTAAAACCGCCGAAATGGTTCGCCCAAAGCCCGTTGTGCAAGATCTTCTGGCCGACCTCCCAGTCGATGCCGACGCTGTTCCAGCTCAAACAATGCTTCCGCCAAAACCAAAAAGAACTAAGAAAGCCCAGCCAAAGGCCAAAGTAACTGAGGCCGAAGCTGAGGATGCCATGCCTATCTCTCAACTGGCTGAGAGCAAAAAGACCGCTTCTACCTCGGCCAAAAGGTCTGCTAAGACTCAACCCTCAGAGTCCCAAAAATCGAAGAAGCTGAGGTCTTCTTCTGCGACAACATCAAAGTCCAAGATACCCGATGTCCCTTGGGCCCCCTGAAATTACCTTGGAAGATAGGCCAATAATGGCCAGTGAGAGTGCCGACGACATAAATGTCGGCGTGACTCTCAGTACTGCACTGCTTTTGCCTGGTGATTTGGAGCGAAATGCTGGAAATAGTGAATATGAGAAATACGCTTTAATGCTCCAACACTTAGTTCAAGTAAGTGTTCCAGTTTGGTACTCGTCCTACCTTTTTGTTTCATACTTAGAATTTTGCTCTAACACTTCTATTTTCTGTCAGGCTATCCAGTACGCTCATTCCTTTTCAATGCAGTCATTTGAAAATCGAGAAAAGTTGGCCGAGATGAAGAGGGAGTTTTCTTCCCTTCAAAAGATAAACAAAAATCTTCAAGCAAAGATGAAGACTTTAGAGGATCAGGCCGAGGCTGCCACTCAGGCTCAACAAATAGCTGAAGAAAAGGCCGAGGCTGCTGAGGCCATAAAGACGATGGCTGAAGCCCAAAAGAAAGAGGCCGAGGAAAAAGCGGCCCAGGCCGAGAAGGAACTCCAGGAGGCTTTGGCCACCAAGGATGCCGAGATCAAAGCGGCTGATGATAAGGCATACGCCCAAGGCATGGCCGACATTACTGAAGAATATAAACTTCAAGTCAGGCAGGCATGCAACAGGGGCTTCTCCCTAGGTTGGATGTCTTTGGCAAAGAAGCTCAATATCCCAGACGACTCACCATTGCGTAAGGCTGATGCTATTCCTCTGCCATTCCCTCCTCCTCCACCTCCAAGTCAAACTGAAAATCAAGAGGAATCCGAGTCTGAGGCCAAAGACGATGATGATGCTCTAGTAAGGAAACCCAAGGATACCAATGAGACCAAGTCTCTTCCTCAGGGTGATCAAGTCCTTGACTTGACTAATGAGGAAGATGAGGAGGTCATTAAAGAGGCCACTCCTGAACAAGCATCATCTGACATCCCCTTGGTTGAAAAAAGCCTTGATCAAACAGTCGCAGAAATTGATGCCGAGATTGCGACAGAAAAAGGTGCCGAGGTTGTGGTAGATAAAGATACCGAGGTGGTTCTCCCAGAGTCCTCCGAGGTCCAAATTCAAACCGTTCCTAAGGTTGAAGAATCATAGTTGTTTTTTCCTTTGTCTTTTGTACTTTGTTTTCTGAACAATGCAAGTTTTCTTCTGTGGCCAATGTGCCTTCTTGTTCTTGAATGTCTAGTTTAACTTTCCTTCTCTGAATGCTTGTGCCTTTGTCTTTTCTTGACTGCCTTTGCATGATTCTATACTTAGAATATTTTGCGTGATTTACATAATTCTTCCTTTGCACAATCTTCTCGGGGTTATATACCTCGGGTATAATAACTGCAAGTTTTACTTCGGCAAGATACTGACCTGCAATCTTTTCATAAATTTCAACAAGTATAAAACATATACTTTTCAATGTAAACTTTGCAAACTTTTCTCAAGTTGCAATAAATATGTAAACAGTAACTTCACTCTAACATACTTGTAAATTGCTACAAATTTCAACAAGGACTAATATATACAGTAAACTTTTCTCAAGTTATAGCAAGTGTTAAACAGTGATCTACTTGTAAATTGCTACAGATTTCAACAAGGGTTTAAACAATATACTTAGCTTTTACCTCAACCTGTAAATTGCTGCAAATTTCAACAGATGATCATATGTCGGCTTAACTTCAACTTGTAAATTGCTACAAATTTCAACAAGTGTTTAAGCATCTTCTTTGGTTTATCCAACCAGTAGATTGCTATAAGTCTGTAAGCAATAACATCGACTTCACTTCGACTTGTAAATTGCTACAAATTTCAACAAGCGAAGAGAAACAAATATCTCGGCTTAACTTCGACTTGTAAATTGCTACAAATTTCAACAAGCGAAGCTAAGGAACTATCTCGGCTTACCTTTAACTTGTAAATTGCTACAAATTTCAACAAGTGGTAAGCTTTGTATCGGTTTGACCAACTTGTAAATTTGTCACGACCCAAACCCGGCCCTATGGGTTTAGCACCGTAACTGGCCAGTAATCCGAGATTACCGAAGGCCTGCTGAACAGTAATACAGTTAAACAGAGTACAGGGCCTGGCGGAAGCCAATACAATAAGTAACTAGTGTCCATTGAGCTGTGTAAATCTGTATGCCAAAAACATTTGTCATGCATTCATACGGTTCTGAACAGTACAGTCTATACAATCATACACAACATTCAGTACGGGGACTTAATCCCTCGATAACAGTACAGTTAAAACAGTAGACAGTCTATACGGTAATACAAAACAGTGAGGAGACCGATGGGGAACACAAAAACACCCCTAGCCATAGCATGGCAACTCGGAACCTCGCAGTGAGGCACATAGGCTGGCTTGACAAAACTGGGGACCAACCCACGCTCCTAGCTTTGGTCTGGCTGCTGAGAACCTACATATATATATAAACAGTGAGCTAAAGCCCAGTGAATAACATAAAGCGTAAAGAGGTTTAGAATGAATGTCCTTACAGTAATGAAAACCGTTCATTTCAATCAGTATTACAGTTGTTCAGTACAATAAACAATCATATGTGGTACATCCATTAGCATAACAGTAACAGTAGGTCAAAAAGACCGAACAGTAATGATGGCCAGTCATTCAGTAAACAGTATGGTTCCACAAGGGAACCGACAGAGATCTCTGTAACAGTAACAATAACAGTAGGTGCTAAGGATGCCACAGTAGTTCAGAAATAAAGGACATACATTCATTCAGTAAATAATAACAGTACAGTAAACAGTTCAGTTCAGTATTCAAAAGATAGTCATTTTGAACATATCTTTACACAATTGTTACTCACAGAGATTGGCTAATAGCAGCTAGAGCGCGTCCCCGAGAGCCAACCCTAAACAGTTAACAAATAGAACACACACTAAGTTTCACAGTCGGGAAGGATGATAATTAAATCCCTAAATTTCCTCGGTGTGGTTCTATGTCTAAATCCTCATTAAGATGTCTTAAACTAGGCCTAAGAATGCCTAGGATGAGATGAGGATGCAAAAATACAGTTGGAAGGCATTTTTCAAAAGTTGCTGAAAATAGGCGCTTCGCTCGAGCGAGCCTTCCTTCGCTCGAGCGAGATTCCAAAATCAAAGGCTTCGCTCGAGCGAACAATCCTTCGCTCGAGCGGTCTGATGAACAGTAAAAGTACTGGTTGCTCGATTTTTACGCGCGATACCACGCTCGATGCTCGCTCGAGCGGAGCCCTGAATACAGGTGCTCGCTCGAGCGAGGAATCCTTCGCTCGAGCGAGGAAGCCAAATCTGGAATTTCCAGATTTGTCTCCCAAGTTCGAACCAAGCATTCAACAACCAAAAACTCAACCTCTTGGGCCCAAATTCTGGGAAAACATTTCAAACTCATAGTACAACAAGGTTTAAAGCTCAATTTGTACATGCAAGGGCCAAAGGTGAGTCAATAAAATCCAACATTCAAACCCATTTTTCATGAACATGGAGAAATGCTAACATGCATGAAATTTAACCAAATTCAAGGTTCAAAGCTTGTCCAAATGGACTCATTTCTGCAAAAACATGAGGAATTCATGGACTCAAGTCTAAATATGAACATGCAAGTACAATTGGCCATGAAATCAACTCAAGATGCATCAATATAAACATGCATGTATGAATTAAGCTCTATTTCAACATATATGAACTAATTCATGACTTAAACTCTACAATTTACTTGGTTCATGCAAGACAACCTTAAATGCAACAATGAGGGATTGATTTACCTTGTCTAAGTCTCAATTACAAATCTTGCAAGCTCAATTAGCAAGTTACACTCCAAATCTACAAGATTCAAGCTAAATCCCCAAAGTTGAGTTCAAATCTCTCACTCTCTCTCTAAGTCTCTTCTTTGGTCGGCTAGAGCAAGAGGAATGGCTGAAGAAATGAAGTTGTTCAAGTGAAATACAAGTCTCAAACATGAATAAACAAATGCCCCATTCAATGGCAAAGTTGTAATTCCGACCAACTCCTTAATTGGCTTTATTTAATCTAGTTTAATCAATCCTAATCAATTTTCCGATAAATATACCATTAAATTACAAATATTCTACTGATCATGGTACACTAAACGGTTTTCAGTTCGGCCGCCGATAAGGCCTTCAATTAGCAGTTTAAACACATAAACACAAACAGATAATCGATAAATCAAACAGATGCAATATGCAATTTAATAGATAAACTTATTCAATTTCAGTTTCGATTTCAATCAGTCCATTCACCACTTCAGTTAATTCGATTATCAGTCATTAGCGGTCCAGTTTAGCAATAATCAGTATCTAATTCAGTGGTTTATCGGTAATCAGTACGAGGGTTGTTACAAAATTGCTACAAATTTTAACAAGTGGTAAACTTTGTATTCGGTCTGACCAACTTGTAAATTGCTATAAATTTCAACAAGTGGTAGACTTTGTATTCGGTCTGACCAACTTGTAAATTGCTACAAATTTCAACAAGTGGTAGACTTTGTATTCGGTCTAACCAACTTGTAAATTGCTACAAATTTCAACAAGTGGTAGACTTTGTATCTTTTCTGCCCCCAATGTGAACCTGAGTTCCACTTAGGTTCTCATTTTTCATGTCTTCCAGAAACAATGTTAAGTATATTAATCAATCATATGTACTTGAAGAATTCTGAAAAGATTTTATTAATGACATCGGCCAAGAATAATGAACATCTCAATGATAGAAAAATTTCAAATTACAAGTGTTCCAGGGTCTTGGTAATGCTTTGCCCTTATTGTCTTCAAGCCGATAAGCTCCATTGCCTAACACCGAAGTAATTCTGTAAGGTCCTTCCCAGTTTGGGCCAAGCTTGCCCTCTCTGGGATCTTTCTTGTTGCCGACGACTTTTCTCAAGACTAGGTCGCCAACTTGAAAGTCTCTTGGGTTGACCTTCTTGTTGTAAGCTCTGGCAAGCTGTTGCTGGTATACAGCAAGCTGAATTGCAGCCTTCTCTCTTCGCTCTTCTAGAAGATCCAGATCTCGGGCTAGGAGTATGTTATTTGTCCCATTCTCAACTCCTTGTGTTCGGATCCCTGGAATGCCGACTTCCAGTGGAATTACTGCTTCTGTGCCATAGGCCATGGCAAAGGGGGATTCCCCCGTTGATCTCCTAGGCGTAGTCCGATATGCCCAAAGTACGTTGGGCAATTCGTCTACCCACTTCCCTTTTGCTGCCTGCAGCCTCTTCTTTATTCCATCCAAAATTACTTTGTTGGATGTTTCTGCTTGCCCATTACTTTGGGGGAAACTTGGTGTTGAAAAGTAATTATTGATCTTGAATTTTGCATAGAAGTTCTTGATAAGTTTGCTGTCAAACTGCGTTCCGTTGTCGGCAACGATGGCTCTAGAGATGCCGAATCTGGTGATAATGTTTTTCTATATGAAATTCTTGACGTCCACATCTCGGATTTTGGCAAGAGGTTCTGCCTCTATCCACTTTGTGAAGTAATCTGTTGCTACCAGCAAGTATTTTCTCTGCCCAGTTGCTTGGGGGAGTTGTCCAACCAGATCCATGCCCCATTGGGCAAACGGCCAAGGGCTGGATACTGGGTTCAGATCAGCAGCTGGCTGATGAATCAAAGGTGCGAACCTTTGGCATTGTTCGCACTTCTTCACGTAGGCTTCTGCATCTTTGCATGTAGGGCCACCAATACCCCTGTGTAATGGCCCTATGGGCTAACGATCTGCCCCCAATGTGGCTTCCACAAATCCCTTCATGAATTTCATATAAAAAATCTTCAACTTGTAAAGGATGTACGCACCTTAAAAGTGGTCCAGTGAAGGACCTTCTGTAGAGATGTCCGTCTACAGTTAGGCTGAATCTTGCCGACTTCAACCTGACTTTGTGCGCCTCCTTGCGGTCTTCTGGCAGCTTTCCTTCTTTCAGGAATGTCACAATTGCATCCATCCAGCTTGGCCCCATGTCCACACACATTGTTTCTTGCTTTGCGTTCTGTGGTTCTATGCTCGGGCCCGACATGCAGTCGATCATAATTGTTCTTGTCTTTCCAGTCTGCATTGAACTTGCCAGGTTGGCCAACGCGTCGGCGTGGCTGTTATCATCTCGGCTTACTTGAAGAAGTCGGCAGTTCTGAAATAACTCGGCTAATCTGATAACCTCTTTTGCATATGCCGACATTCTCTCGTCTCTGGCAGCAAATTCTCCTGTTGACTGGTTAACAATTAACTGTGAATCACAAAAAACTATTACCTCATCTGCTTCTGCTTCTGCTGCTGCTGCTAGCTTTAGTCCTGTAATTAATGCCTCGTATTCTGCTTCATTGTTTGAGGCCTTGAACCACAAACGGATGGATTGTTCTATTATTTCTCCATCTGGGGATATCAGCAGTACTCCTGCCCCCGCTCCCTGTCGGTTTGAACTTCCATCGACAAACAGTCTGAATGAGTCACCGATGTAGATGCTGCAAGGTCTAAGCTTTTCCTTCCTTTGTGCCTTGGTCTTTGGCTGGGATTCTCCCTGCTTGCTGGGACCTCGTTCATCTTGGCTCACCGGAGCCCGATGTTCGATGGACTCAGGTGTGAACTCTGCCACGAAGTCGGCCAGAACCTGGCCCTTAATCGCTGTTCTGGGCCTGAACTCCAAGTCATACTGGCCCAAGGCCACTGCCCACCTTGCAATTCTTCCTGTTAGGTCTCCTTGTTGCAACAAGGACTTCAGTGGGTGTTCTGTAAGTATTACAATCTTGTGTGCTTGGAAGTAGTGGTTCAACTTTTTTGAGGCCATTACTAAGGCCAGCATTAACTTTTCTAGCGGGAGATACCTTGTTTCTCTGCATCGGCCAAGGTTTTACTTACATAATAGACAGCCTTCTGTTCTCCCTGCTCTTCTCGGATTAACACTGCACTTACTGCATGCTCTGACATAGCTAAGTACAGAAACAACTCCTCCCCAGGTTCAGGTGTCGAGAGGACTGGGGCCGTGGTCAGATACTTTTTCAGGTCGGCCAAAGCGGCCTCACATTCTTCAGTCCATAGGAAGTCTGCGGTCTTTTTTACCAGGTTGAAGAAGGGTTTACACTTGTCTGAACTTCGGCTTATGAATCTATTTAGGGCTGCGGCCCTGCCAGTGAGCATTTGAACCTGTTTTGCCGATGTTGGGCTCTGTAGATCTAGGATGGCCTTGATCTGATCTGGGCTGGCCTCTATTCCCCTTCTTGTTACCAGGTAGCCTAGGAACTTACCAGATCCAACTCCGAAAGCGCATTTAGATGCGTTGAGTCGGAGCCGATATGTTTTGAGTATGTCAAATACCTTTTTCAGGTCGGTAAGATGACTTTTAGGTTCCTTGGTCTTCACGACCATGTCATCGATGTAGACTTCAACTGTTTTGCCTATCAGGTGTTTGAACATTTTGGTTACCAGCCTTTGGTAGGTTGCTCCTGCGTTCTTCAGCCCAAAAGGCATTACCCTGTAACAGTACAGGCCTTTTGGGGTGATGAACGCTGTCTTCTCTTCGTCTGGGGGGTACATGGCTATCTGATGGTACCCCCTATAAGCATCCAGGAAGCTCATCCTTCCGTGTCCTGATGTGGCATCCACCAGCTGGTCAATCTTTGGCAGAGGGAAGCTGTCCTTGGGGCAGGCTTTGTTTAGGTTTGTAAAATCTACGCAAACCCTCCATTTACCATTTTTCTTTTTTACCACCATAGTGTTTGATAGCCACGTTGGATAATTGACTTCTCTGATGGCCTTGGCTTCCAGAAGTTTGTCTACTTCTTCTTCCACAGCTTCAACGTGTATCAACGTTGGTCTTCTAGCTCGTTGTATTACAGGTTTTGTCGACCTGTCGATGTTCAGTCTGTGGCATGTGACCTCGGGGTCAATGCCAGGCATTTCGTAAGGTGTCCAGGCGAACACTTCTATGTTTGCTCTTAAAAAAGCTTCCAATTCTCTCTCTTCTTCTTCGGCTAAGCCTGAGCCGAGAAGAAAGAAGCGTTCTTCGTCGCCCTCCTGGACGAGGATTTTCTTTAGTGATTCCTCACTCTTCTCGGCCGGCTCCTTGCCGACATCATCTAGGACCTCCATGTCCTCATCTTCAATCTCTGCCTTTGCTGGTTCTCGAATATTGCAGGTAGTCTTCATTGCTGCCATGGAGCAATTTTTTGCCTGCAGTTGATCTCCTCTAACTTCTTCAATCCCATGTTCTGTTGGGAAGCGCAGTAGTTGGTGCAATGTCGAGGGAACTGCCCCCATTGCATGCAACCACGGCCTTCCCAATATGATGTTGTAAGGAGAAGGCGTATCAATCACGATGAATTCTGTCCTGATGTTCTTGGTACCGACCTGTACTTCTAAGTTTGTAGCGCCCAGTGGCCATGTCGGCGTTCCATTGAAGCCGACCATCGGGCCATTCGATTGCTCCATGTCGTCTGGGTGAAGGCCTAGCTCCTTGTAACATCTAACGTACATGATGTCACAAGAGCTGCCTTGATCTATTAGCACTTGGCACTCCCCAACCAGGAGGGATACTACCAAGGCATCATTATGCGGGTGCTGGACCATCTCTAGGTCGGCTTCGGTGAAGGTTATCATCGGTCCTTGGCACTCCGCTGGCCGATGTCTCTTCCCCCCAACTTGGTAGACATGCTGTAGATGCCTTACCCTCTGAGTCTCTCCTCTAACTTCGTTCTCGTTAACTTTTGAATGAATCATATTAACTATCCGAGGTTCTTCTGCCCGAGGTGGAGGTGGTGGGGCTGCTGGAGCCTGAGGCAGTCTTGCCTGCTCTTCTCTTGTTCTGGTGTCCTTGTCTTACCAGATCTTCCAGGTGTGCTTTTAAGGCTCTGCAGCCCTATGTTGTATGTCCATTTTCATTGTGATAAGCACAATGTCTGTCCATGTTTCTTCCCATGAATTCCCCTGGTTCCTTTGCTGGTGTTCTGAAGTAGGGCTGGCTCAGAATTTTTCCTAGGACTTTTTGAATTGGAATTCGGAACACGGTTGTCACTGCCTGTTTAGCCCTTAACTCCATCTCTGTTTTGCTGAATCCGTTGTTACTTCGGCTTTGCTTCGGCGAGCCGTTCCCTTTTTCCTGTTTGACTTCCTTGTGGGCCAATGTATCCTCATCGGCTCGTGCGTACTTCTCAATTCTTGCCATAAGCTCCTCCATGCTTTTCGGCAACGTTTTTGCCAAAGATTTCCGCAGTGAACAACTATCTTTCAGGCCGTTCTTGAAAGACACGACCGCTACCTCCTGGTTGCATTCAGGTATTCGATTGAACACCTCGTAGTACCTTTTTGCATATGCCCTGAGGCTTTCATCCTTGCTGATTTTTAAAGCCATTAGCGCGTCCACCCTTAACGGCTGTAGTTTGTTTGTTATGAACCTGGCCACAAACATCTCGGCCAGGCCTTCCCATGTCTTCACACTTCCCTTAGGTAATTTATGGAACCAATCTGATGCAATCTCCCCAAAAGACGAGGGGAACACTTTGTAGAGCAGTGGCTCGTTTCCACTGTATAACGCCATTGAGTTCAGGAATAGACCAACGTGGAAGTTAGGGTCAGACTTACCATCGTATACTTGAAACCTCGGCATGCTGAATCTTTTTGGTGCCTCGAACTTGTTCAGTTCTACCGAGAATGGTGTCCTTGGTTTGTCGGGTGAATTAACCTCAGCTTCGGCATTTTGTTCCTTCCTTTTGAGATAGTTTCTCAAGTCCACTTTACTCCTCCCTAGAGCTCGGCTATCTTTTGACTTCAGTCTTTTCGGCACACTGCTCTCGGCCTCGTGATGGGCCCGTTTTGATCTTTCTCCATGGGTTGTGTCGAAGCAGAGGGCCTACCTTTGGACATGCCGATGTTCTTTGGGTTCTGGGTCCTTCGTGTGGCATGTCCTCTGGGATTTCTCTGGTCTCGGTTCTTCTCGTCCGATCTCCCTGGAAGGCGGGTACGAGTGCCTTGCGCTCCTTGTATGCCGAGGTACTTCGGGAATTACTTTCCTTCCTCCCTTCTGAGTATTATCTGCTGGAATTGGCGTGTCCTGCAGCGGGTATGGTGGCTGCATGACCTTGTTTTGCATCATAAAGTTGACGACCGACTGTAGGTCTGCCAACTTGTCTGCCAGTTCTTTTACTTCGTCATCCCTCCGTAGGCACCTATCCCTCCATACTTGGAGGTTGTCTTCATTGTAGTATCTGCCCTGGTCTGTTTTCTTCGAAGTGTCGCCCTCCTGGACGACGTCCTTTCCCCCGTGTCCCTGGCTACGGGCTTCTTCGTTATGGTTGTCTCCTTCGGCGTCAAGGTTGATTGGCCTACCACTCCCAGCTGGAGCGTCGTCCCCAACCTTCTCGTTTTGTACGTTGCTGGCCATCTATTCGTCTTTCTTTCCCACAGACGGCGCCAAATTGTGTGAGTGATTTTCTGACCACACTGCTCTCCTTAGGAATTCAGCTGTAGAACACAGGCAGAATAGATGGCATCTTGCTGTCCTGCACAGAATGAAAAGGCTCCGGCGGTGGTTCTTCCACCCAAGGGGACTCCGACGATCAAGTCAGTATATTTCTCAAAGATAATCAAGTATTCAACTCACAAGCTTGAGTATTCAAAACGTACCTTAGACCCATGGGGGTGCCTCTCTTTTATAGCCAATACAGTCCTAGTCCCAATTGGAGCCTAACTCCAATGGACTCAGGATTACAGATAATCTGGAACTCCCAGTGGGATTAAGATAAACCCTTTAAGAATTTCATCTTTACCCAAACTGAAGTCTTCTCTCAATCTAGGACTCTTGTTCTTTATCCACTTATCTCGGATTCCAATATCCTCGGAGATTACCTCGGCAACTTCGAGATTACCTCGGCATAACTACCACGACACGTGGTACCTCGGCAGACACGTCGACGTCACCCATGCCACGTGTTGGCACTCAGAAAATATGTCCCACAGTTTGATTGAGTTCTTTGAGCAAAAACCATCCCAGAAAAAAGCTCTTCACAGCTACACAGACCATTGCTCCCACTTCTGCCCAATAAGTTTGATAGAAATACCCTGGAAAGCCATCCGGTCCTCGAGACTTCATTGCTCCTAACTGGAATGCTGCTGCCTTGATCTCTGCATCACTGACCGGTTGAATTAAACTTCTGTTCATTTCATTGGTAACCATAGGATCCACGACTGATAATGCCTCCATAAAATTTCTGCTGCCTACACTTGTGAATAAAGAAGAAAAGAAACCCAAAAGGTGAAGTCTTACAACTGGGCCTGGGCTGAAGACTAAAAAGGAAACTATCTATCCACTCGAGGATCAAATCCCGTGCAAATGGGGGCCCCACCTTTTCTCGAAATCAAATCCTAACCACTTCTCTCTCTCTCTCCACACGGTGAGTGGCAGTGAGTGTAGTAGCAGTAGAGGAGGCAACAATGGTGTTCAGTTTGACCATGGCGACACCCTCTGTACATTTTAGCTGTTTCAGCGCTTCAAATGAGACCCTCCTCTCATCTTCTCCCTTCAAGTCTCTCAAACTCCCTCTTTTCTGGCCATGGCAGAAGGTATTCTTCTCTCTCTATCTCAATCTCTCATGTACTGTTGTTTACATTTATACATTTTTCAGCCAAACTACACTCAAGTTTAATTTTATCAATTTTTCACTGTGACAATTTAAATCAGTTGGAGGAGTGTTTAAAATAATTATAACAATTATTTGATGCAGTTAAAATCTGAGAATTGTGTAGGGGTATTTCAGATATACGAAAGTTGTGATGAAGCTCGTGTTATATATATATATATATATTTATATTTATAACCGGTATGGGGATCACCTTACGTGGACCTCGATTAATTCCGAGACGAATTCCATCCCACCGTCGCTAATTTGAGGTCGTGCTTTATATAATAGTGTAGTTTGATAGTGTCCGTTTAGAAATTTGACTTGGTAGAATAATTCCATTTTAAATAGATTGTTTTGTTATTGATTTCTGTCCAATTTATTAATGGAGGTTATCAATTCAATTATCTGAAAAATTCAAAGGTAAAATTGATATACAGCGACTAAATTAACACGAGAGACAAATTACAGGATCAACTAGTGTAATTTATCCTATATTTTGCTTAAGCACATGTTTTGACGGTAATGGCAGGTGAAAATGGGCCCACTGACTGTATCCCCAATGGGGTTTGAGACGTGGGCATGGGGAAACCAGCTTTTGTGGGGATACCAAGAAGCAATGGACAGTGAGCTTCAACGGACCTTCAATCTAGCCGTTGAGAATGGAATCAACCTATTTGATACGGCTGATTCTTACGGGACTGGCCGGTTGAATGGCCAAAGTGAGAAGCTTCTTGGCAAGTTCATCCGGGAATTTCATGGTCAGTTTTAGTTCTGAATTATAATTATGTCCAATTTTGGTCACAATTTGATTGGGAGAAGATGGTGATTTCGCTTGTGCATTTGTTATATTGTCTGATGTTTGAAAAATGTTGTTCATTGTTGATTAATGAAACCCTTTTTGAATGCCTAACGGTGTTCAGATATTGAATTTAAGGATAGCATACAGTCTGTGAAGCAATTAAAACTACCATTTGGTTCAATTTGTGTCCAATTGCACAATGTTTAATAATCTGACACCCATATGATCACCAGCTCTTAACTTTATTGTATACATTTTGTTGCCCCAGGGAATGTAGTTGGGGTTGCTCGTGTTTTTTGTACCTCCAGGCCAGTGGTCTGGGTTGCTTTGTTTATGAATACATGGTTGTGCATTTCATGCTTTGTTTATGAATTCATGGTTGTGCATTTCATTTTAAAAAAAAAATGAAAACACAACCACACAGAGTAATTTTTTTTTGGTTTGGTTGTAGGATATTTTTTAAGTTAGCCAAGTTTTGCACTGATTATTTTCTCAGGACAAAAACAGGTAAAGGATAACATTGTGATTGCTACCAAGTTTGTAGCATACCCATGGTGCCTGACACCTGGACAGTTTGTGAATGCTTGCAAGTATGTTTCCTCTCATTTAATTTTCTCTTATAATGCCAATTAAATCGAGCAGTTTGTGAATGCTTGCAAGTATAATCTTCTTGTAATGCCAATCAAATCAAACTCATTATTGATAGGTATCTAGGATAGGTTCTCTAGTTTTGCAACTATTTAGTTGTATCTTAAAGACAACAACACAAGCATATTTATCTGTTTTTATCAGTTACACCTCTCAGCATGTGCAAGTCAATTAACTGCTTTTGTTGTCTTAAATATATGGATTTTGATTCTGAATGATGTTTCAGGTCTTCTCTAGAGAGGATGGAAATTGAGCAAATAGGAATAGGACAGCTGCACTGGTCGACAACAAACTATGCTCCTCTGCAGGAATTAGCTCTCTGGGATGGTTTAGTGGCAATGTATGACAAGGTTACCATGAATTTTTTGGTTCCAGGAATAGAAGTGATTGATCAAATGGCTTAATTTGCTTTAATTTTACACTTGAACCTTGACAAAAAAGGGGCTGGAGTGATTTATCAACTTGAGTTCATGATTATTATACCACTTTTAGAATGAGAGGAGAATTTTTATTTTTATTATTTTTTTTTTGTCACAAGGTGATTTTTCGACTACAATCTCAAATTTTATACAGGCTTTCAGATGTTGACGAGAACAAAACTGTTGGTTTAGTTTCCAGATCATATCTGTTTGCCACTTCATTATAATTGCAGCATTATATCCAAATCGTTAAACTCATGAGGTGGTAAAATACAGGGCTTAGTTCAAGCGGTTGGGGTGAGCAATTATGGACCAAAACAGCTTGTGAAGATTTATGGTTACCTTAAAGCAAGGGGAGTTCCTTTATGCTCAGCTCAGGTGCTAGCTTATGCAATCTCATGAAGATTTGTATGCTTACAGCTTTCATATGGCAATAACACGACTTTTTTGCGCCCCCTATGCAATAAAACATTTGCATTACTGTCTGGATTATCTTAGATCTAGCTGATTTAGACCACACTCTTACATCTATAAACTAGAAGTAGCGTATCTAAACCTTGTTAAATCGCCATTAGTCCCAAAAGCTTTAGTTGTTAGGCAATGGGCCTAAACAATGTATATCAAGCTATCTAATACCCTCCTTCACATGCAACTCTATCTTGCAAGAAGAGATGCAAAGATTAATACACAGAGAGAAGAAAGAATATCAACGAGAGACAAAAAATGCAAATGGACAGACTTGAACCCAAAACCTCTCGCAACCTGAGCTCTGATACCATGAAAAATCACCACTAGTCCCAAAAGCTTAGGTTGTTAGGAAATGGTCCTAAACAATGTATATCATGCTATCTAACAAACCCAAACCTGTTAACCCATGCAAAATACATGAGTTTCGGCTGGCCATCTTGTATGACAAGTCGTATTTGATAACCTTATTAGACTGTAAATTTTGCTTGCGTTTGGGTTAGGCTTCTGGACCCATTCATTATATACATACAGTGACACACAAATACATAAATACAAGTTCTATTGTAGATTTATTCTACACTGTTATGCTTAGCTAATTTTTACCAAATTCAGGTACAATTTTCATTGCTGAGTATGGGCGAAGATCAGATGGAGATAAAAAATATATGTGATTCTTTGGGTGTTCGCTTGATTTCTTATTGCCCTCTGGGGCTTGGAATGCTTACTGGAAAATATCCACCTTCTAATCTTCCACGAGGACCTCGGTACTTAAAATTTCTCTCTCTCTTTCAACAGGGTAAAAAATTGATCGTAGTTTCAAAGCATTATTTGATGTTTGTCTCGTACCATATTATATTGCCTTTTTACAGGGGCCTACTCTTCAGGCAAATTATTCCAGGGCTGGATCCTTTATTGAATTCACTAAAAGAAATTGCACAAAGAAGACAGAAAACTATGTCACAGGTACTTCTTCTTGACTTTCTTTAGCAATTTCTTTACTACTACAATAATTGGAATGCTGTTTATAAGTCCAAGGAATTAATGAAATAATGATTACAATGATGTTGCTCAACCACTAGTCTGCTGGTATGCCTGATTCGAAATTCCTTTTGTGTTACTGAGCTTACTATCTTTAGTGGTCTACCTTTCACAAATGCATTAAGCTACATGGTTTACTGTCTGTACCCTATATGGCATTGGGCCACATGGTGCAAAGGTACTAAGGGAGGAGATCAGATCAGAGTTCATTACAAAGAGAAATATGTGGGGAACTGAAATATTTTGGGGCAGTCATGTGAGGAGATAGTTAAGGTGAAAGTGGAATCTTTTTCAATTTCCAATAGTTTTAATCTTTTGTCAATCTCAAGTTGATTTGTGCTTGTCCTTCAGAAGGATATTTTGATCCAATGGTGTTTTATTTTATGCTTTCAGACACTGGTCGGATTTCCCATCTCGATAGTACATCGGCTAGACATTACGCCGATCTCTTGCCTTGCGCAAGGAACGGACCCATGAGAATCCTCTCTTGAAACCTATCTGAGGGATAGTACATCGGCTCTGGATGTTAAGTCGATCTCTTGTCTTGTGCAAGGAACGGATCTAAGAGGATCCTCTCTTGAAACCTATCTGAGGGATAGTATAGTACATCGACTGGATGTTAAGCTGATCTCTTGCCTTGTGCAAGGAATGGATCCAAGAGGATCCTCTCTTGAAACCAATCCGAGGGATAGTACATCGGCTAGACGTTACGTCGATCTCTTGCCTTGCGCAAGGAACGGATCCATGAGGATCCTCTCTTGAAACTTGTCCAAGAGATAGTACATCAACTATACATTACGCCAATCTCTTGCCTTGCGCAAGGAACGGATCCACGAGGATTCTCTCTTGAAACCTGTCTGAGGGATAGTACATTGGCTATACATTACGCCAATCTCTTGCCTTGCGCAAGGAACGGATCCATGAGGATCCTCTTTTGAAACCTCTCCGAGGGATAGTACATTAGCTGGATGCTATGCCGATCACTTGCCTTACAAGGAACGTCTTTACCAAAATTAGCTGGATGCTATGCCGCAAGATTCCATTCTCCCTTCGACATTTTGATGATTGGCAGCTTCAGGGCATGGATAAGGCACATTTTTCCTTAACTTGGAGTCTACTAGAACATTCGCGGCCTCAAGTGCCAATGTCCAGCCATCCTCAAATAACATATTCTTGAGCTTGGAAAATTGCACTTCATACACGGCAGTAGCCTCGTTGCATCCCTCATCTTTTGTCGTTTTTACCGCACAAGCTAGATTCTCCTTTGACGCAGCCAGTGCTTCGGCAAGTTGTGTTAGAATGTGTTAGGATATTTCCCGTTTTATTCTCATTTAGTCTCTTTATTTGCTGTAATGGGCCTTTATTTAGGCCTTAACTTATGTTTATGATTTAATATAAAAAGGTATGATTAACCACTCATACTCTAATCTTTTCTCTTCTAAAATTAACATGGTATCAGAGCAGAACTAGAAGAAGGAAAAAAAAAAAAAACCCTAGCCGTATCACCACCAAGCCACAGCACCACCACCCCAGCCCGCAAGCCCCTGGCGAAGCCACCTAGGGTTCCGACAGCCCCAGTCGACGGCACCTAGGGTTCCGACAGCTCCAGTCGGAGTCACGACTCCAGTCGAAGGCACCTAAGGTTCCGACAGCCCCAGTCGAGTCGCGACTCCAGTCGAAGGCACAGGCGCATCTCTCTCTCGGCTGGCTTAGAGCCCTGTGGTCTGTCCTCGTCGACATCTCTCTCGGTCTTTACATGTAACTTCTTCGTCTTCATCTCTCTCTGTGTCTTCATAATATGTAAGTCTCTCTGAGTCTGTATTCTCCTCTTCTTAATCTCTCTCTGTCTTCTAAAAACAAAAAAAAAAAACAAAAACAAAAACAAAAAAAAATGTTCTCTTAAATTTATTTTTAAATTCATTATTATATTTTCCCATCTTTTCGGGTTTGTGATTCACTCTGGATGTGTTTGTGAGGGTTCTGTCGCGACGTCATTATGGCTAAATTGACTAGTGAGTCTACTACTTCACAGCCTGCTATACAGGGCGCGAGTCCTGTTTTGACTACTTCGATGGCCGATTCTCTCCACCCTGACCAGAAAATCACCACCTCTCTCTTTAATGGTCAGAACTATCTAGCGTGCTCGCAGAGTTTGACTATATTTTTTAAGAGTAAAGGGAAGATGGGATATGTTGATGGGCGTGTTCAGGCTCCCAGTATCACCGATACAGGTTATGATCAGTGGGAGATTACCAATTCTCTTATCATGGGTTGGTTGATACACTCTGTAGTTCCAGAGATTGGTGAGGGATACTTGTCTATGGACATAGCACAGGATATTTGGGAGGCTGTGGCCACTACGTATTCCCGCAAAGGTAATTTCTCACGGACTTTTGAGTTGCGACGCTCTATTGACTGGTCTGTTCAGGGTGAGATGACTATTCTCCAGTATTTTACTTTCCTTAGCAATGGGTGGAAGCGACTTGATCACCTTCAGGACTACAAGCCTGTCTGTCCCACAGATTCTGCTGGTTACCGGAAATTTGTTGAACAAGTACGGGTCTTCAAGTTTTTGGAAGGTTTGAATGTGGAGTTTGATCCTGTTCGGAGTCGTGTGCTTGGTATGGATGCTCTTCCTTCTCTCCAAGAAGCGTTTGCTTATGTGCAGAATGAGGAGAGTCGTCGTTATGCTATGCTTTCGGCTGCCTCTTCTGATCGATCTGCCCTAGTTTCTGTCCCTTCTCGAGATGGGGATCGTGGTTTTCGTCCTCCTTCTGAGAAGGATACTCTCTTCTGTGATTTTTGTCGTCGCCCTCGCCACACCCGTGAGACTTGTTGGAAGTTGCATGGGCAACCATCTGGAGGTCGTGGAGACCGTTCTAGTTCTCGAGGGGGTCGCTTCGGACAGTCTCGAGGCCGTGGGCCCAATGCCCGAGCCCATCATTCTGATACAGTTGAGCCACAGTCCACAGCTCCAGTTGATTCATCTGCTGATATCTCAAGATTTTCTACTTTTGAGTTGGAGGTTGCTCTTCGCCACTTGCTAGACCGTCGGGCCTCTAGTTCATCTTCAGGTAATATTGCCCAGTCAGGTAACTTAACTTCTTCTACAAGTGCTTTCCTTTCTCATCAAACGTTACCTTGGATTATCGATTCTGGTGCTTCCGACCACATGTCTGGTTCTTCTGATTTGTTCTCCGCGTATACCCCTTCTTCAGGGCAGGATAAAGTTCGAATTGCTGATGGTACCATTTCTTCTGTGTCTGGGAAATGTTTAATTCATGCCACTGCTTCTCTCCCTTTATCTTCTGTCCTACATGTTCCCAATTTTAGTGTTAATCTTTTGTCTTTGAGTCGTATTACTTGGGACTTAAACTGTAGTGTGAACTTTTTCCCTGACCATTGTCTGTTTCAAGACCTTATCACGAGGAAGATGATTGGCAGTGGTAAACACGAGAATCGTCTCTATATCTTGGATCAAGCGGACAAGCTGGCTCACTCATCCATTCAGTTTCCATCTACCAAGGAAGACATCTGGCTATGGCACCGCCGTCTTGGGCATCTATCTTTTTTGTTACTTAAACATCTTTTTCCCTCTGTTTTTTTGAAAAATAACGTTTCTGAGTTTCATTGTGAGTCGTGTCAACTTGGCAAACAACACAGAGCTTCTTTTGCTCCTTCTATTAATAAAAGTTTAGTTCATTTTTCTTTGATTCATTCTGATGTATGGGGTCCATCTCGTTTTATGTCTTTAAAGGGTCAACGATGGTTTGTCACCTTTATTGATGATTGTTCTAGGACAACCTGGGTGTATCTTATGAAGGACAAATGTGAGGTGTTTTCTGTGTTTTAAAATTTTCATAAAATGCTTTGCACTCAATTTGGGGCAGTTGTCAAAATTCTGCGTTCTGATAATGGGGGGGAATACATTAATTCTGGACTTGCCAGCTATTTTGCCACTTATGGTATTATTCATCAAACTTCTTGTACCAATACCCCTCAACAAAATGGTGTTGCCGAGCGTAAAAACCGGCATCTTCTTGATATTGCGTGTTGTTTATCCTTTGAAATGCGCGTTCCTCGATCCTATTGGGGGGAAGCGGTTCTCACTGCTGCGTTCCTCATCAATCGGCTTTCTACCCAGGTTCTTCATAAACAAACTTCTCTTCAGGTTTTGTTCGGCTTCCAAGCTTCTGCTGCCTTCTCCATTCCTCCCAAAACCTTTGGGTGTGTGTGCTTTGTTCATAACCATTCTCCTACCCGTAGTAAGTTGGATCCTCGGTCTCTTCGGTGTGTCTTCTTGGGTTACTCCGCCACTCAAAAGGGCTACAAGTGTTATCATCCCCCCTCTCGCAAATGGTTTGTCTCTATGGATGTGTCTTTCTTTGAATCTCAGTCTTATTTTCTCTCCTCCCCGGTGTTCCCGTTATCTCTTCAGGGGGAGCCTTGGTGTGAAGAGACTCCTGTATCACTACCATCACCATCAGTTATTGAGACTCCTGAGACTATTATTACTGATGATCCAACTATTGAGAATGCTGACTTTTCATTTGTAGTGAAAGATGGCAAAGTGTATGTCAGGGACAAGGGTAGACAGAAAGTTACTTGGGTATAAGAGACCAATTCAGATTCTCCACTGCTATCTTCTTCTTCTGATGCGTGTCCAGAATCCTCTCCTTCTGGTGAACCTCCAGGTAACTCAATTCTTTCTGATCTAGATGTTCCCATTACTAAAAGGAAGGGGGTTAGGTCGTGTACTCAGCATCCTATTTCTCATTTTGTCTCCTACACTAATCTGTCTTCTTCCTATAAAGCTTTTTTGTCTAAAGTTTCTTCTGTGAGTCTTCCTTCCAATTTTCAGGATGCTCTTTCTACTCCTGAGTGGAAGCATGCCATGATGGAGGAGATGAGAGCGCTTGCTAAAAATGGCACTTGGGAATTGGCTGCGTTACCTAAGGGCAAATGACCTGTTGGATGTAAGTGAGTGTACACTGCAAAGCACAAAGCCGATGGTTCAATTGAACGTTACAAGCCTAGATTGGTGGCCAAGGGTTTTACTCAGACTTATGGAGTAGACTACCAGGAGACATTTGCACCGGTTGCTAAGATGAATTCTGTCAGAGTCCTTCTCTCCCTTGCCTCTAATCTTGACTGGCCTCTCCATCAATTTGATGTAAAAAATGCTTTCCTCCATGGAGATCTGGCAGAAGAAGTGTACATGGACATTCCCCCTGGCTTTGAGGATGTTAAAACCACAGGAAAGGTGTGCCGGTTACGCAAGTCACTTTATGGCCTTAAGTAGTCTCCTAGGGCTTGGTTTGAGAGGTTTACTCAGGCCATGCTGAGATATGGTTTCAAACAAAGTCAAGCTGATCATACTTTGTTTGTGAAACACTCCTCACATGGTAAAATGACAGCCCTCATTGTCTATGTAGATGATATTGTACTCACAGGGGATGATGTTGAGGAGGTTCCTCAGTTAAAGGAGTATTTGGCTAATGAGTTTGAAATCCATGACTTAGGCAAACTGAAGTACATTCTAGGCATTGAGGTTGCTCGGTCCAAAGAGTACTCAAAGCCAATTATGACAGCCTACTTTCTCGGTTTGAGTCCTTGAAGAAAGAGAAACAATCCTTGCTCAAACAGGTACTTCTTCTTCTCACTTCAAAGATCAAAATGATTTAATCGAAACGGCCAATATATTCCCGTTTTTAGAAAAATTGAAATGAAAATGGCTGGAATACCGAAATTGTAATGCTTCCACCGAAACATACCGAAAGGTGAAGTATCTTCTCTTTTTGTTTTTGGTTTTTTCATTCCAACTTCTAGTAAAATCTCTTCCCAACCAAGCCTTTAGACTTTTTGTTTATGAGTTTCTAATAATATGTTCAATTATTTAACTATCACATTTATATAAGTTCCTGTTTTTGTTTCCAAACATTTTCAAATTTTTCTCTCATTCCCCTTATGTTTATGAAATGTTTCCATTGCCAAACTAACTGAAACAAGAAGTTAAAACGAAATTTTGATCCTAGGCTTTATAATCTAATTTTCTTTCTACAGTTAAAGATGTTAGGTGATCTGCTGGAAAAAACACATGACCAGGGCAGCAAAAGCAAGGATTTGGGAGGAAATAGCACATCCGGTGACTCTGATAGTGGAGAGCCAAGTTGCTTGAAAAAAGGTTCAGACCGTGGAGCTGTAGCAGATTCAGATGGTGATGAGGGAGGAAGTGGCAAGAACATTCAGCAAGAAGCAACAGAACTTCTGAACATGGGTGGCCAAGTAGATGGTTCCCTAGCATTGCCTGAAAAGTCATGCAATTTTGAGTCCAGTAGTCTTTTTGATGGCAATTCAACCTGGTGGGACTTCTGGACTTAAAAAATGCACCTCACCTTCCTGAATGATAGAAGCGTTGTACAAAAATTGAAGACCGGTTTCTTATGTAGGATGAGTCGTTCAAAGAGATCGAGAGGAAAGAAAGGATAGAAAAGTAGACTACTCCATCGATGACAGTAACGACAATCAAAGATTTCAACTAGAGCTAAACATGTGACAGACAAGGCAAATTCATTGACAACAGTTCAAAGATAGCAATAGAAAGTGATGAGAGAGCCTGTTTGGGAGAATATGCAAAGAAGCAGCATCAATTATGCCAGTGCGTGCACAAGACTAAGAATATGCAAAAAAGCAGCATCAATTATGCCAGCCTATTCATGTCCATGAGTGTGCACAAGAGCATGGGTTTGTACAAATATTTCAAAGCCTGTAAATAATTGTGTGAAACTTTAAGTAGTCCAAATGATAATAGTTTTTCCTGGAAACTAGGAATTGAGCTCTGTATAGTTTACTTTCTAAAGTTTCTTTTTTTCTCTCCATGAAATAATTGCAAGGAAGAAAGTAGGATTGTCAAACAGTTAGGTTTTATTTGGATACAAGAATTTAAAATTAAAGGGATTTAATGTTCAAAGTCAAAACACAAACGTATAGAAGGTTTAATTAGAATGAGAGGAGGGTTAAGTAGAGAAACCATGGGTTATTGGGAGTAACTCTATTGATCTTGTTACTTCAAATCCACTCAAATAAAGATCCCAAAGTTATGCATGCATCTTGTTGAAATCTAAATTTAAAAGTTTTAAAATATAAGCAATGTTTCTTAAATGATTAAACTTAATCCATTCATTTAAAATCCTTGAATTCAAATGTAACCTTAAATAATTCTAATTTTTATCATTTACTTCTCGGGAATAAGAAAATATATCGTGTTGTCAATTCATTCCAAAGAATACTTTGGAAATAACAATCCATTCCTAGACTCGTTAGCATGTTGCCAAAAATTCTTACCCCTAAAATTTTCTTAAATAGTTTTTTAACTGAATTTGCATCAAATTATCAATTATTAATGGGTTTAAAGTAGCATCCATGACCCCTCATATTTGTGAACAAGATTTTATTTATTTATTTATTTTTCACAACACATGGTGAACTTTGAATTTGACTTCCCTCCTTGCAAGAGAAGATCTAAAGTATAGCAACCTTCAGCTTCAAACATGTGATTCAGAGGAGAAGTAGTATCACTATCCACTAGCAAGAGGGAAGATATAACAAAGGAAGAATAACACTATACTAAATTTTCGTCAAACCATTTCTTTTAAACACAGAATCAAAAAATAGATCAGTCAAACAAATCTAGGGTGGGCATTTGTTGGGCCGGGCCATTACTACATAATAAGAGACTTTGTGTCTGTCCAAACCCGACCCAGCATTAACATCGGGCTTCTACATTTGCCCAAGTCTGGCCCAAAAAATAATTATAAATCCCAAATCCACACATTAGGCTGTATGAATTTTTTTTTTTAAAATATTCCATAATTAAATTCAATCACACATTATATTTCTTAAATAAATATACTGATATCATTATAAATTAAAGGATGTTGTGTATAAATTAAAAAAATTCAATCAAACATCATCACAAATGTGATTTTCAATAAAATCAACAAAGATAAAGTGTAGATCCTAACAAAAATATATATATTTTAATATATTATAAGAAATTAATTAAATAGCAAGCCGAGCCCGGCTGGATTGAAAGTATAAATCTCAAACCCAACCCATTAATATATCAAGTTGAAAATGTTAGCTCAACCTGACCCTATAGGCTAAAACAATCTTTTCAAACCTTAAAAAAAAAATAGGACTAGGTCAGGCGGGCCAACAGGCCGATGCCCACCCCTTCCCAACCCAATTACTTTAAGCTTGGCTAAATGTATACCATTTTTTTTTCCAGTAATCTATTTTTAAAGATGCCTTGACAATTTCACATGGTCCATGTTAATGAGATGTGACCACAAGCCTTTCAAACCACAACCCTCTTCCTTTTGCGGACTTTAGGACAGACATAGCAATGGCATGAAAACAAGACATATGCAAGGAAAATGTGAAGTTTTCAACCATTTGAATCTTTCGATAGGTAGAATAAGTAGTTGAAGAATTCTTGAAACAATTAAATCGGCAAAAGGCAAAAAAGCAGTTAAATTGACAGTAAAAACGTAATTTTTGTGACGAGTTCTAAATCCATCCCCAGTGATGACGTACGGTGGATTTTAGCGAAATTCCTTCACTTAGGCCCTCAAATCAGCGATTTTGCCATTTTAGGAAAGTTTTGTTTTAGCAATAACTTTATTTTGGGAAGTACATTTTTAGCATCATCTATTTTGACGTGTTTCTCATTTCGGCTAAATTCAAATTTGCTATATTTTGTAATTTTTTGTTTCTTTTATTTATTTTTGTGTCTAGTAAGGAATTAGCCTAATTAGTTGTTTTCTTGTTGAGTTAGGGTTTCATGTATTACAAACAAGGATGTATGCCATAGGGCAAAACAGCTTTTTGATCAATATTATTCCGTTTTTCTTTGAGAATTTCTTACTTCGTCTACTAAAACAATATCTAGCCTTGTGTGATAATTTTTGCTGTGTCATGTATTGGACACATTAATCTATATGTTAGCTTGTATGAGAAGCTGGAGAACACATAAACAGGTCTATTAACAACACTTGGAGGTGTTCAAGTTTAAATTGTGGGGCCTGCCTAGGCTCATCTCTAATCATTGCCCTCTGTTAGTGATGGAGGATGATAGGGACTGGGGCCCTAAGCCGTTTAGGTTTGTAAATGCATGGTGTTTGCACCCTTCTTGTGCTCCTCTTGTAGATAAATCTTGGATGGAGACTGTGGTTCAGGGTTGGGCTGGGTTTGTATTACTCAAAAAACTGAAAGCCTTGAAGCAGAACCTCAGAATATGGAATAATGAGGTGTATGGTAATGTGTCATTTAAATTGAAAGCTGCAGAGGAGGAGGAGAACAATCTTGATCTTCAAGCTGAAACCAGGGACCTCAATCAAGCTGAGATAAGTAGAAGAAGGGTTCTTAGAGAGGAGGTCTGGAGGTTGAGTAGGATGGTTGAATGGATGTGTTTACAAAACTCAAGGTTGAGTTGGTCATTGAAGGGGGATAAGAATACCAGATTTTTCCATGTGATGGCTAGGATCCGTCAAAGTAGGAATGTGTTAGCATCCATTACTGTAGGGGATTCAGTGGTAGAGGATCCCTATAGTGTGAGAAGGGAAGTATTTGAGCATTTTAGGAAACATTTTACAGAGGAGTGGGTGGTTAGGCCTAAGTTAGGTGGCTTGTTTAAATCTGTTCATAGCAGTCCTCAGGTTGCAATGCTTGAAGCAGAGTTCTCTGAGGAAGAGATTAAGGCAGCTGTGAAGAATTGTGATGGTAATAAGGCTCCTGGGCCTGATGGTTTCAACATGCTGTGCTTTCAAAAATTCTGGAATGTGATGAAAGGGGATGTGATTAATTTTATGAAGGATTTCCAAAGAAATGGTAGATTGGTGAAGGGATTGAATAACTCTTTTATCACCTTAGTCCCCAAAAAGGAGAACCCTGTGGGCTTATCTGACTATAGGCCCATAAGCCTGGTTGGTTCAGTGTATAAAATCTTAGCCAAGGTGTTGTGTAACAACCCTCACCACTGTTTACCGATAAATTACTGATTACTGTTAAACTGAGACTGATTATGCTAAGTAATTGAATCAATTGAAATATTGAACAGACTGATTGAAATCTGGAACTGAATTGACTGAGTATATCTATTTAATTGTATATCTATCTGTTGCCTGTTCGATTATCTGTTTGTGTTTTATGTTTAAACTGCTAATTGAAGGCCTTATCGGCGGCCGAATCTGAAATCGATTAGTGTTTTATGATCATTAGAATTTATGTGATTTTATGGCATATTTATCTGAAATGTGATTTAGTATGATTAAATTGGATTAAAGTAAGCTAGACTACAAGAGTTAGCCCTATTTACCATTTTGCCACCTAGTGGATTAATCTAGGCAACTCCTCTCCACTTCATACACTCTTGACTAAACATTTCATCAGCCCATTTTGAGAGTCTCAACCGACTAGAGAGAGTGAGGATAGAAGAAAAGCTTGAGTTCTTGAGAATTGGCTTGGAGATTGAGAGAATTGAAGGGATTCTTGCATATTTGGGCTTCTACACTTGAATTGAAGACATAAGGTAGAGAAATCACTCTCTTAATTGTGTATCTAAGTTGTATCTAGCATGGATCATGGTAGTTTAGAGAGCTAAGTCTAGAATTGGCTCTAGTATGTTGTATTGTAGCTCAAATCATGCATGCATGTTTACATTGTTGAGTTTGGAGGTTGGATTTCATGGGAATCTTGCATGCATGTTCATGTTTGTGTTAAAATCGATGAATTCATCTTGTCTTTGAAGAAGTTGGCTCATTAGAGCATGTTTTGCAGCTTGAAAGTTGTTTAAAATCCATGCATGTTCCATGTTCATCATGTTCATGAAATTTGGTTTGAACTTGGATTTAATTGAAACACCCTTGAGCTTTGATTTATCAAATTGATCTTTGAAACATGTAATATTATGGATTTTGAAGTGTTTTTCCAGAAAATTAGCCCAAGAGGATCGAATTTGATGCATTAAAACTTGGTTTTGAGCTTGAGGTTCAAATCTGGAATTTCCAGATTTTGGACCCACGCTCGAGCGAGGAAGTCCACGCTCGAGCGTACACTCTGTGATCGTGCCTTCCGCTCGAGCGAGTTAAGTAACGCTCGAGCGTGAAATGCGTGCACCCAGTACTTTGCATGGGCTTACAGTCCGCTCGAGCGAGAGAGTTCACGCTCGAGCGAGGACTTGTGTCTCACGCTCGAGCGAGGGTCGAGCGCCCGTCGAGCGTGAATTTTGAGCATCCAGTATTTTCACTGTAGCTTGCAGTCCGCTCGAGCGACGGAAGTCACGCTCGAGCGGCGCTCCTTTGTCTGCATGTCCACTCGAGCGTATAAAGCCACGCTCGAGCGAGACCCCTGTTTTCTGAAAATTCTGAAAATGTTTTCTGAATGCATCTTTGCATCCTCATCCCATCCTAGGCATTCTTAGGCCTAGTTTAAGACATCTTAATGAGGATATAGATGTAGAACACACCGAGGCAATTAGGGATTAAGTTATTATCTTTCGCAACTGTGTAGCTTAGTGTGTGTTCGTTCTGTAAACTGTGTAGGGTTGGCGACTGGAGACGTGCTCTAGCTTTACAGTAACCCAGAACTCTGTGAGTAACAACTGTGTAAAGATATGTTCAAAAATGATTATCTTCTGACCAATTGAACTGTACTGTTTCTGAACTGATACTGTTAACTGAATGAATCTATGTCCTATATTCTGAACTATATTGTGGCATCCTTAGCAACTACTGTTACTGACTGTTACTGTTACAGAGATCTCTGTCGGTTCCCTTGTTGGAACCACTACTGTTTACTGATTGATGGTCATCATTGACTGTTCGGTCTTTTAAGACCTACTGTTTACTGTACTGTTATGCTAAGGGATGTACCACATATGACTGTACTGACTGAACGACTGAAATACTGGTTTAATGAACTGTTTTCATTACTGTAAGGACATTCATTCTAAACCCCTTTACGCATTATGTTATTCACTGGGCTTTAGCTCACTGCTCATATATATATGTAGGTGTACAGGCACCAGACCGCGGCTAGGAGCGTCGGGGTAACTCCAGTTTTTGTTAAGCCAACCACTATGCCTCACTGCGAGGTTCCGAGCCTGTCTAGCAAAGGCTATGGGGTGTTTTAGTTTTCCCCCTTCTGTTCTGTTTTGTAATGACTGTATAGACTGTTACTGTACTGTTTAATAGGGATTAGGTCCCTGTTCTGAATGGTTGTAAATATTGTTCATACTGTTTTGTCACTGACTGCATATATGCATGAAAAGTCTTTTTGCATACAGACTGTCACAGCTTATTGGACATTGTTTATTTACTGTATTGGCTTCCGCCATGCCCCTGTACTCTGTTTTATTGTATTACTGTTGAGCAGGCCTTCGGTAATCTCGGATTACTGGCCGGTTACGGTGCTAAACCCATAGGGGCGGATTTGGGTCGTGACATGTTGTCTACAAGGCTAAAAGCTGTGCTTCCTAGTGTTATTAGTGAAACCCAATCAGCTTTTCTCGGGGGGAGAAATATTCTTGATGATGTACTTATCGCAAATGAAGTGGTGGTTGGGTGGAAGAAGTCTAAAAAAAAGAGAGTGTTAATCAAACTTGACTTTGAAAAGGCTTATGACTCAGTAAATTGGGGTTTTCTGCACTCAATGCTTCTGAATTTTGGGTTTGGTGTTAGATGGTTAGAATGGATTACGGAGTGTGTTATCATAGCTCGTGTTTCTGTCCTGGTCAATGGGTCTCCTACTAATGAGTTTTGTCCGCAGAGGGGTCTTAGACAAGGAGATCCATTGTCTCCTTTCTTGTTTAACTTGGTGGCTGAGGGTTTGACTGTGCTATTAAATAGGGCACTCCAGTTAGGTATTATTAAAGGGGTGAAAATAGGGGGTGGGGATGTGGTGTTGTCTCATTTGCAATTTGCTGATGATTCCTTATTGTTGTGTGAAGCTGAAATGGAGGACGTTAGTAACCTAAAGAGGATATTAAGGTGCTTTGAGGTTATGTCTGGGTTGAGAATTAATTACCATAAAAGTCAGGTTTGTGGAGTGGGTGTTGCTGATGGTGTGTTGGGCAGATTTGCTGTTATTTTAAACTGTAAGACCAAGAAGCTGCCTGTGAAGTATTTAGGGCTGCCCTTAGGGGCTAATCCTAGCTGTAAAGCAACTTGGAAACCAGTGGTGGAGAAAGTGAGAAGTAGACTTGCTAGTTGGAAGAGGAAGACTCTATCTCATGCTGGTAGACTCACTCTTATTAAATCTGCTCTAGCATCTTTGCCCGTGTATTATATATCTCTGTTCAAAATGCCGGATGGGGTAGCTAGAATTTTGGAGAAGTTGCAAGCCTCATTTCTCTGGGGTGGAACAGAAGTTAGAAGAAAGGTGCATATGGTCAAATGGGAGGAGCTGACTAAAAGCTTGGAGCAAGGGGGTGTGGGGCTGAGAAGAGTGAGGGTGGTAAATTCTTGTTTACTAATCAAATGGTGGTGGAGATTTGGGATTAAGAAGGAAGCCTTGTGGAGAAGAGTTGTTTGCAGTAAGTATAAAGTGGACTTCAGGGATTGGACTCCTCCCACTTCTACCACTAGTAGAATGTCTAGTGTATGGAAAGGCATAGTTACCATTGCAGAGTTTAATAACACCCTCTCGGAGTTTTACATAAATAATTTTCAGCTTAAGATTGGGAATGGGAATAATGTTAGATTCTGGGTGGACAAATGGTGGAATAGGACAAGTCTTAGAGAGGAATTTCCGGGTCTGTATGGGTTGGTGGTGAATAAAGAAGAGTCACTTAGATCAATGCATGACCAAAAGGTTGCTGAAGGTAATTGGGTGTGTCAATTCAGAAGAAGGCTGTATGAGTGGGAGGTTAGTGAGGTTTTCAGACTCAGAAACTTCCTGGCAGCAGCACCTGCTCCTGTTCCAGATCAAATAGATTGCCCAGTGTGGAATGCAACATCTTCTGGGGTATTTTCTGTCTGCTCTGCTTACACAGGTTTGCTGGCTTCAGCTGGCCCTTTGTTAAGGTCTACTAATTTAGTGTGGATCCCTTACATGCCTCCAAAAGTCCAATTCTTTACTTGGTTAGCTTGGCGAAACAGAGTTAAGACTGCGGTGTACTTACAAAGAATTGGTGCCCTTAACAACTCTGTTTCATCCCTATGTGTCTTTTGCACTGTTGACTCAGAAACTATGAATCATGTGTTGATTTCCTGCCCATTTGCTTGGAAGGTGTGGTCTGCAATGCTGCTGTGGTGAGATGTTGTGGGGGTCCTACCTGAATCTGTTGATGGAGTCTTATTATAGTGGGAAGGACAATGTGTTAGGAGTCAAGAGAGGAAGATCTGGAGAGGAGTGCCTCTGGTTGTGCTTTTGTCTATCTGGCAGCACAGGAATGCTATAGTGTTTAAGGCATCTGCTCTAAACTTGGGGGAGCTGTGTGAAGTGATTAAGGTGAGAATTGCTTTATGGCTAAAACCAAGGTTCTCTAAGTACCATTTTTCTGTGCAGGATTTTCTGGTTAATTTTAGGCAAGTTAGATGCTGCATTACAGGGAGGAGTTTGTAATGTGTCTTATTTGTCTGCTGTTTTCCCTTGGAGTCTACTTGTATCCCTCTGCTTCTGTTTGATGAGGTTGATGTTCTGTTCAGAGTTGGATGTTTTGTTGAGGTTGCTGTTCTGTTTCTGCTTGGATGTTCTGTTGAGGTTGTTTGTGGCATATCAACCTCTGCTGTGCTGTTTCTGAATATCTTGAGGCATATCACTTTGGGGTCTGGGTCCTGCTTGAATTATGCAGTTGGGGTATGAATCTCTTGCTGTTTGGGGCTGCTTCTATGGAATGGAGTTTGGGTTGTACTTTGCCTATTCTGCTTTGTTCTGCTTCTCTTCTTCCTTATTTTTTCAGTTCCTTTTCGGTTTGGTTCCTCTCCAAACCCCTTCCTCTCTTTTTTGATGTATTCTCATCTTGAATGGTTTGATCATCAATAAAGGTTTCTTTTGGCTGTTTCAAAAAAAAAACAACACCTTCTAATTTAAATTCTCCTACAACATGTGGATTTCTCCCAAAAACCCAGCAACAAAAATATATTTATCATCAATCAATCTTTTCCAAGAGAAATAACAAAAGGAAATCAAATTTGTTTTCCTTTTTTGTTCTGCAATTTATCAATGTGAATAGCAATTGAAACTGAATTGCAGAGTGCATTAACACGTAAGTGAAAAGCCCGTATATAAACACTCATGAATGTGTTAACAAGAAAAAATTTATAGATCAAACTACAACGACGCATTCACTCATTCAAGTTAATGCACATAGAACCTAACTACAGACATTAATAAAAGTGCAAAGGAAGGGAAGTCGAACACTCACTTGAAAACCCTTTTTGAACCACCGAAGAGAATGAAAAAGTTTGAGGAGTGCAAAAGAAAAATGGTTTAGTTTTACGCTATGTTTGGATTGAGTGATTTGGAGCGAAAAGAAAAGAAATAGAGAAATATGTATTTTTCTTATTTATTTGGATAACTTAAGTGAGAAGAAATGAAAAGAAATTAAGAGAAATAGAGAGAAACTCATTTATCTTATAAGCCTCATTTTCAATCTTCCCAAAAGTGAAGAGATTGAGAGATAAAAGAAATCACTATTTTTATAATACCAATTTTGTCCTTATAAAAATAAAAGAAATAAAATGATTGAAAATATAAAAAGGTTATTTTGATAATATAATATAAAATAATTTCTTTTATTTTCTTTTCTTTTAATGAAATCTAACCAAACAAAAATGAGAGAAATCACAATCATTTCTTTTCTTTTATTTCTTCCTTATCCAAACAAAAAGGAGAAAAATCACAATCATTTCTTTTCTTTTCTTTTCTCTTAGAACTTAAGTAATCCTTTCTTTTCTTTTCTCTCTTCCCAAACATAGTGTTATAGTTTTTGTTAACCTAACCTAAAATAATTTTAGGTTATGTTTGGTTTTATTTTTTTATTTTTTTTATTTTTTTATTTTTTTTGTTGAAAATATATAAATTTGTTTGATAAAAATAAATATCAAAAATATATTGTTAATTTAAAAAAAAATATTTTCCAAATAAAATATAAAATTATATAAAAATAATAATAAGGTAAACTACCAATAAGTTTTAATAGTTTGATTTAATTATCATAAAATCCTATTGAAAATAAGCCTTAGGCTCCGTTTGGGAAGAAAAAAGCCAGGCTTTTTTGGGTAAAATAGTCACAAAAAACAAAACAGACTTTTTAGCCTAATAAGACAAAACATCACATCCAACCCATAATCGTTACATTCTTTCTCTTACAAAAAATCCAAAAATATCAAAAAAGCTAAAAGCCCTTCCCAAACGAGAGACTTTTTAGCCCTAGGCTAAAATAGCCAAAAAAACTAAAAAATCAAAAAGCTAACTCACTTCACAAATGAACCCTTAGTACTAGGGGTGGGCAACGGTTTATCTGAACTGCTCAAACCGCCCAACCCGCCCAACCCGTATATAAATGGGCGGTTTCGCAAACATAATGTGGGTGGATGCGGTTTGAAATATGAAAAAATTGCCGGTTGCAGGCGAGTCGCAGGTTAAACCCGCAACCCACAAAAACTGCCCGCACTTTAATTATTATTATTTTTTATCTATTTTTTATATACCAACTTTGTAATTTTAACAAGAGCACCATTATGTTCTCTATGACACTAGGATCTTTATTTTTAAGTATTTCTCAACTTTCTTAATGCCGTAGAATTATCAAGTCTTAAACTTGGTTTCTTATATGATTTTCATTGGTGACTCATCCACTTTTTCCTAATAAAATTTTTCTTCTAATGGTCGATGGAGCTTCTAGTTTGATTGTTGAATACTGAACTGGCAATTCTAATTGAGTACAACCTTTAATGCATTGATATACATTTTTTTTCATGGCAAAAATGCTAGTATAGGGTCTCTTTGTTTTGGGTACTTTCATTTAATGTTTTATTTGTAAACTCATCAGAAAATTGTTGTCAAATAATCACAAATATATAAAATGGATCTGATACCTAAATTTGATGGGAAAAAAAAAATCAAAAATTAATTTTTAAAGAAAAAAGTGTAAACCGCAAACCGCCCGCACATCTACAAACTCTATCCGCACAAACCGCAAACCGCACTACGGGCGGTTGCGGGTTGACTTTTTCCCAAACCGCATAGATGCGGGCAGGTCAAAACCGAACCGCAACCCGCACAAAACCGATCCGCGAACATCCCTACTTAGTACAATCATCGTTAAAAATAATTTTTTATGAAATTTTTTTACATATGTCACTAAAAATTAACAATTAACAATTAACAAATGTGCTTTTTCTTGTCACGATTTTTATAAGTTGTCGTTAAAACTTACAATTAGTGACTTTTTGTGATGAATTTTTCAAACTATCGCTGAAAATTGAAAATTAGTGACTTTTTTATGACAATTTTTTTAAATTATTGCTAAAACTTATAATTAGTGACATTTTTTGTGACAAAATTTTCATATTGTCGCTAAAAATTAACAATTAATGACTTTTTTAATAATATATGATGAAAAATATAATTAATTATCATAGGACCTGTTGGATAATAAATACTTATAGGGATTTAAACATAAATCCCCTAAAATAATAAGTGCTTTTGATTTTTTATTTTTTTTAAAGAAACTAATTTTTATTTTTATTTTTTTAAATTAATAAAATAATATTTGGAAAATTACAAAAACCAAAAATCAAAGTTTGACTGGTGCATCCAAATAAATCCTCAAATTTTAATTTGGGTAAATTATATTTTCCCCATTTTTGTTTGACCACTGCTTCACTTTAGCTCTTAAAATTTATTTTTTCTCACTTTAACTTTTCATATTTTAAGTTTTTTTAAAATTTACTCTTAAAATTAATTTTTATTCAAAATTAAACCAAAAAAAAAAAATACCACAATAACTGTTACATAACATAAAAAATACTCCCTCATTTCAAAATATTAGTTTCTTATTCTATTTTTTATTGTCTCAAAATATTAGTTCATTTTCAAAAATTAAGGACTAAAATAACATGAGTTTTTTATTTTGTCATTCTTTTAAATTCATTAACATTAATTTGAAATGTAACAATTGCACTACCAAAGTGTAATTTTAGAAAGTTAATATTTTTGAAATGGAATAATTGTACTACCAAAAAAACTTAGATTCTCCAAAAATGATGAATATTTTGAAATGGAAGGAGTATATTATTATATTGGAGTTTGAATTTGTATTAGATGTATGAATTATATATAATAAAATATTTTTATACCACGTGAGTGTCAATGTGAGGCCCCTGAAAATTTTAATTTCTTAAAAGTCCCTTACTTTTAAATTATTTTCTTGAAGTCCCTTAGTTTCTTAATTAATTGTAACCCTATGATCAAAATACATACGCCAACAAAAAACCCGCAAACCCTAATTGATTTTGAAAACTTAGAAATAATTTATAATACTCTAATTGACTCCCTAAATATGAAATTATCACTTGGAAACCCTAGGTTTTCCGGTCTTTATCACATTCGTCGGTTGATCGCGTTTTTGTTTGAAACAAGAAATTCAAACCGAATTAGACTCTCTAATCCCAATTTAATTTAATTCTACACTAAAATAAATGTTCTAATTCATAAATTTAACCCAAGACCCTCATATTTTTCTTAAATCACATTTTGACCCCAAACTAGTACCATTACACATATATACTTGTACATTTCTTAAATAAATAATTTTATATACAAATATCTTCATATCTATATATAAAATCAACAAAAATCTCCCCAAATCTAACACAGGGCCAGCCATCACCCTCTCTAGACTACAATCAAAGGTACTTTAGAGACAAATCCCTTAAATCATGGAAAAAGTATCACTGGTACTCCCAAATCAAGGAAAGTTGTTTTGTACTTGTAACTATCTTGGTTCTACTTAAGCCTAACCCTAACTAGATCATGCCTTAACACATGATTAGGCTCCCTAATGATCCTTCATTCCATTACATTCCAACTAAATACATCTCAATTCCATTCTATTCCAACCAATGGGCATTTTGGACCTTTTACATCAATTTTATTATAAAAACACCACCACCCTCCACATGTTACACATCTCATACACTCACACACCTACACATTCAGTTGAGAGAAAGAAAGAAGAGGAAGAGAGTGAACTTTGGTAGTAGAGGAGAGGAAAAGAGGAAACAATTGTGCAAACACTTCACTAGGCAATCAAGTAAGCCACAACACAACTCTCTCTTTCATTTTTCTTTTTCAAATACATGTTATTAGAAGTTTAAAATGGTATTTTCGGATGTGTTCTAATGGTATTCTTGTGTTAAAAATGAAAGGAGCTGAGCCTTGATTCTACCCTTCTTGTATTTCCCTTAATCGGTATAAGACTACATTTTTTCATATCAAACTCTCAAAATTTTCAAAGGCACACCTTCACCTTAAATTTCTGAGTTTAATACATATTATTTAGCATGTTTTCATCACAAGATAAGTGGAAAAATTTCCCCTAGTTGACCTTTTTTCTCACCAACTTTCTTGTTGCAAGAACTGTGCCAGAAAAATCTATTTTACAGCCAACTTTCAAAAATTTTAGAAAAATGTATAAAAATCTTCTAGACCTCAATTTTATGTCCAATTATTCCTTAAGGAGTTAGCCTTCAAGGCAAATTGGTTTCATTGAAAAAGAGTGAGCGGTTTGTAAGAAAATCCAATTTTCGTAACGATCGACGAATCTGGACAGCGCTGGAGCATTTCTTAAATAACTAAAAATCTAGAAAAGCTATTCCATTTCCGAAACATGTTATGAAAACTAGATTAAATTCTATACAAACCATAGGAAGGCCGAGTTCGGAAAAAATCTGAAATAGCCATTTTGATTTTAATCTTTAAATGCTACTGAATTTGGAAATTTAGTTTTGCATGGGTGTTTTATGCTCTTGTGTTCATGAATATGCTTATTAGTTGATGATCATGTCTTGGTATGATATTGCATGTGTTATGGTTATGTTTCTTATATTCTTCATTTTAATGATGCTCATACTTATGTGGATATTACTATCTTGTTGAGTTTGTTCCAACTTGACTTAAAACATTGATCCAAACGGAAAACTTAATTGGGATGGTATTGGGTTTTCAATCGCTTGAATAATGAAGAGATGATAATGTGTTATGTATGGATTGATGGGACGTGCTCCCTAATTGGAGGTTAAGTCTTGCGCAAGCGGTTGTTGCATAAACCCTAGAATGGAACGGACATATTCAGACTTTTTGCGATGATTTGATTGGTGAGATAAGGTTGGGTCCGGATGAGACATTTAGGAGAATAAATTTTTTTTGGAAGGATAAGGTTGGATTCAGGAGATAAAACCTTTTTTCTTTTCGCTATCCCTTTTGAGGCCTTGCGGTTGGCACTACGCGGTACATAACCGTTGGTAGGCATCCGAGGTTAGTTCTGCAACAAAGCAGCAAAATAGGGAGTTTCGAATAGTCCGATGTCCAATTCTTGTAGTTGGGAGGATGAAATCTCTTTGGGGGATTTCTAGAATACTAACCACTAACATTATAACCTTTGTTATCTATTTGAATGACATGTTCCTTTCCTCTATTATTGAAATTGCTGTTATTGACTTGAATATCATGCTTCACTACTTGTTGCTATAAATGTGATGGTGTATTGGATTGGGAAAAAGGGACGGGGTGTAAGTGTGTTTCCTGGGCATTCAAAGCTCACGGCGTTTCATGCCAGGTATTGAAGACTATTAGACCGGTCGAAGGCAAAGCTGAAGCATTTGAGGACGTACAGCTACCCTAGGGAGGATTAAAAACTAGTTTGTAAACATGTTTGAGATTGTAAGTGATAGATCCCATGTTGTATTTAAGACATGATTTTGTAATTTGTATATATTTAACGTTTGTAACCTATCCTCATATCCTGTCAACTCATGTAGGCCTTGTGTTAATACCTTGTCAAGATCTGTCAAAAAGGTAGCTTTGCTATCTAAGATGGTTGGACCTTGATGGGAGGCTATTTTGACTCCTCCGACCTTCTTGGGATCTTACTTGGCTATTATCCAAATGACTCATTAGTGACGTTTCCTATTCTTGTAACCTTAGATAAACCTATATTTAGTGATTAATATATTATTTGATGTTCCCGATTTTTGGGGCGTCACAGTCAATGTGTCATTTGCTGTTTAAGTTTGAATAGAAGTTAGTTTTAGGAGTATACTGAGATAAACTTGAAACATGAAAAACCAAAGTAAGAAAAAATAAACTTTAAGGGTCAAAGTGGAAAAGTGATCAAACATAAAGAGGAAAAATGTAATCTTTTAATTTTATCAATTTAAACTCTAACTTTGCGATTTGCTTTTAATCTAAACCATTTACTTATTTCCATTAAGTAAAATCGATAGAAAAAATTGCATTTTAATCATTAAGCTTAATGAAAAAGTATGGGAGATGGCTTCTCTTCAGTCGATATCAGACTGGATGGTGTTATTGGGCCTTCATGGGCTTGCCACTGAGCCTGCATTGATGATCTGAATCGTTCAATGCATAAAACTTGTTGAGTACTTTATCCCTATAAAAAAATCATGTTGATTAAATATCGATAATATGATTTGATCAAATGTCTACTAATATCTGATTAATGTAATTTTTTGCAATAATAAATATTCGATAAGCCCTATACATTTAACGGTTTTGGTTATCGATGCGAGTTTCGCAGTGGGGCCACGAAGGCCCAATAATGCCCTCTAGTTGGTTTCCCCAACTGGAGAGAAGTTTCTCCCTTTTATGTATACCTATATTGAGTTTAATGACTAAAGTATTATTTTTTCGTCGAATTTATTTAATAAAAATAGGTGAATGGTTTATATTGAAAATAAATAAAAAATATTAGAATTTAAATTGACAAAATTAAAAATTTACGGTTTATTTCAAACCATAAAGTTTTTTTTGTAGTTGTCCCAAAAAAATTTAAAAATTGTGCGTACTGATTTCTGCACTAGATGAAATGGATCGGAGCCTTGCGATTGAATTGGACTATTCAGGAACCGAGGGCCTACAAAATGGAAGCATAGTTAGAGCTACCTGCCCGAGATTGGCCGGAAAACCTCTCCGGTGTGAGAATTAGTAATCAAAGAAGATGAAATTATATCTCTAAGTGTAAAGAGAGGAAGAGAGTGTATCTTAGTTAAGTTGGAGTAAGATTCAGTATTATAAATGAGATGAGAGTGTTTGCTTATATAAGAAACTTAACTTGTTCCCCAAGATGAACATCACGAAACTTGAGTGTCTTAAGGCTCTCTTTATCATTACTCAAGGTGAAGAGCGCGTGTTAGCCATGGAGGCACATGCTTACTTTAACTATGTATATAACAAAACATATTTCTTCTCCCAACTGTTTTCATGATTCTGAAAGGGGGGACCAACTGATGTGGCTTTTTTCACATACGTGAGTGTTCATAGCGTCAATGTTTGCTTAAGAATGCCTTAGCTCGATGCACTTGGTTCCTCGACTAGACCTTTGTTTGGACTTCTATGAATCTATTCATAGAGATAGGCTGGACCATAAAGATGACTTTGTGTGGGTTCGCCCCACATCGGTTCTACTAATGGGCTCGACCCATCTAGTTCGACCCAACCTCGAGCCTTGCCTGGGCTGGTCATGATTGTAACGGATTTGGCCAAGTGCTTGAGGACTTAGGGCCTGTACTCATGGGTGTTTGGTCCATACAAGATGGCTATATAGGATTGGGTTTAACAGATTGGATCAACCCAAGGCTTAAAACCCGATCCGTTTACATTGAGCCCCTTTAAAAACCAAATCAAACATGGCTTAAGTTTTTATTTTGTTATTATTGTTATTTGTGTAAAAAAAAATAAAAATAGTATACATAAATGTTTTAAAATAAATGAAAATAAAAATAAATAAATATATTTAATGAGTTGGTAGAGATGATAGTTGGTGGTAGAATGTGGCCGAATGTAATGATTGCCAATGGGGGCAACCGCAGTTGGTTGTCTAAGTTAATAGTTAAAGTTTGGTCACAGATCATGAGGTTGCTGAATGGTTTTTGAAAAAATGACTTAAGTCACTGAAGTGAAGTAACTTGATACTAACTGATTATTATTGGTGGATGATAGTAAAAGAAAGACAGTACAATTTAAAAATAATATATTAAATAAATTTACGTTATTCATTTCCAAACCAAAAAATAAAAAATAAAAAACGAAAATAGAAAACAAAATTGATTTTCTGTGGGCCTGAAGTCTTACAACTGGGCCTGGGCTGAAGACTAAAAAGGAAACTATCTATCTCTCCACTCGAGGATCAAATCCCGTGCAAATGGGGGCCCTATCTTTTCTCGAAATCAAATCCTAACCACTTCTCTCTCTCTCTCTCTCCACACAGTGAGTGTAGTAGCAGTAGAGCAGGCAACAATGGTGTTCAGTTTGACCATGGCGACACCCTCTGTACATTTTAGCTGTTTCAGCGCTTCAAATGAGACCCTCCTCTCATCTTCTCCCTTCAAGTCTCTCAAACTCCCTCTTTTCTGGCCATGGCAGAAGGTATTCTTCTCTCTCTCTCTCTCTCTCTCTCTCTCTCTCATGTACTGTTGTTTACATTTATACATTTTTCAGCCAAACTACACTTAATTTTAATTTTATCAATTTTTTCAGTGTGACAATTTAAATCAGCTGGAGGAGTGTTTAAAATAATTATAACAATTATTTGATGTAGTTAAGATCTGAGAATTGTGTAGGGGTATTTCAGATATACAAAAGTTGTGATGAAGCTTGTGCGTTAGATATATATATATATATATTTTTATAACCGGTGTCGGGTCACTTGCGCGTACCTCGATTAATTCCGAGACGAATTCCATCCCACCGTCCACTTACAGGGCCCATTTAAGGTTGTGCTTTATGTAATAGTATAGTTTGATAGTGACCGTTTAGAAATATGACTTGGTAGAATAATTCCATTTTAAATAGACTGTTTGTTATTGATTTCTGTCCAATATGGAGGCTATCAATTGAATTAAATGAAAAATTCAAAAGTAAAATTGATATATGGCGACCAAATTAATACAAGAGACAAATTACAGGATCAACTGGTGTAATTGATCGATCCAATATTTTGCTTAAGCACATGTTTTGATGGTAATGGCAGGTGAAAATGGGCCCACTGACTGTATCCCCAATGGGGTTTGGGACGTGGGCATGGGGAAACCAGCTTCTGTGGGGATACCAAGAAGCAATGGACAGTGAGCTTCAACGGACCTTCAATCTAGCCGTTGAAAATGGAATCAACCTATTTGATACGGCTGATTCTTACGGGACTGGCCGGTTGAATGGCCAAAGTGAAAAGCTTCTTGGCAAGTTCATCCGTGAATTTCAAGGTCAGCTTTAGTTCTGAATTATAATTATGTCCAATTTTGGTCACAATTTGATTGAGAAAAGGCGGTGATTTCGCTTGTGCATTTGTTATATTGTTTGATGCTTGAAAAATGTTGTACGTTGTTGATTAATGAAACCCTTTTTTAATGCCTAATGGTGCTCAGATATTGAATTTAAATTAATGATAGCATTTACAGTCTGTGAAGCAATTAAAACTTACCATTTGGTTCAATTTGTGTCCAATTGCACAATGTTTAGTAATCTGACACCCGTATGATCACCGGCTCTTAACTTTATTGGATACATTTTGTTGCCTCAGGGATTGTGGTTGGGGTTGTTCGTGTTCTTTGTACCTCCAGACCAGTGGTCTGGGTTGCTTTGTTTATGCATACATGGTTGTGCATTTCATTTTTTGTTTTCTATTTTCATGGGAAAAAATTTCTTTGGCAAATTGTTTCCTAAAATTTTTTCAGGAAAATTTTCTGAAAACAACCTACTTTAGTTTCTGAAAACACAAAAATGAAATGAAACAATTTTTAAAAAATTGAAAACACAACCACACAGAGTATTTTTTTGGTTGTAGGATATTTTTTAAGTTTGCCAAGTTTTGCACTGATTATTTTCTCAGGACAAAAACAGGTAAAGGATAACATTTTGATTGCCACCAAGTTTGCAGCATACCCATGGCGCTTGACATCTGGACAGTTTGTGAATGCTTGCAAGTAAGTTTCCTCTCATTTTTCTCTTATAATGCCAATTAAATTGGGCAGTTTGTGAATGCTTGCAAGTGTAATCTTCTTGTAATGCCAATCAAATCAAACTCATTATTGATAGGTATCTAGGATAGGTTCTCTGGTTTTGCAACTATTTAGTTGTATCTCAAAGACAACAACACAAGCATATTTATCTGTTTTTATCAATTACGCCTCTCAGCATGTGCAAGTCGATTAACTGCTTTTGTTGTCTTAAATATATGGATTTTGATTCTGAGTGGTGTTTCAGGTCTTCTCTAGAGAGGATGGAAATTGAGCAAATAGGAATAGGACAGCTGCACTGGTCAACAGCAAACTATGCTCCTCTGCAGGAATTAGCTCTCTGGGATGGTTTAGTGGCAATGTATGACAAGGTTACCATGAATTTTTTGGTTCCAGGAATAGAAGTGATTGATCAAATGATAATGGCTAAATTTGCTTTAATTTTACACTTGAACCTTGACAAAAAAGGGGCTGGAGTGATTTATCAACTTGAGTTCATGATTATTATACCACTTTTAGAATGGGAGGAGAATTATTATTTTTTTTTGGTCACTAGGTGATTTTTCGACTACAATTTCAAATTTTATACAGGCTTTCAGATGTTAACGAGAACAAAACTGTTGGTTTAGTTTCCAGATCATATCTGTTTGCCACTTCATTATAATTGCAGCATCATATCCAAATCGTTAAACTCATGAGGTGGTAAAATACAGGGCTTAGTTCAAGCAGTTGGGGTGAGCAATTATGGACCAAAACAGCTTGTGAAGATATATGATTACCTTAAAGCAAGGGGAGTTCCTTTATGCTCAGCTCAGGTGCTATCTTATGCAATCTCATGAAGATTTGTATGCTTACGGCTTTCATATGGCAATAACTGGACTTTTTGAGCCCCCCATGCAAGAAAACATTTGCATTACTGTCTGGATTATCTTAGATCTAGCTGATTTTAGACCACACTCTTACAGCTATAAACTAGAAGTAGCGTATCCAAACCTTGTTAAATCACCATTAGTCTCAATAGTTTTAGTTGTTAGGCCATGGGCCTAAACAATGTATATTAAGCTATCTAATACTTGTTCCAAAAAAAAAAAAAAAGCTATCTAATACTCTCCTTCACATGCAACTCTTTCTTGCAAGAAGAGATGCAAACATTAATACATATAGAGAAGAAAGAATATCAACGAGAGACAAAAAATGCAAATGGATAGACTTGAACCCAAGACCTCTCGTGACCTGAGCTCTGATACCATAATAAATCACCACTAGTCCCAAAAGCTTAGGTTGTTAGGAAATGGTCCTAATCAATGTATATCAAGCTATCTAACAAACCCAAACCTGTTAACCCATGCAAAATACATGAGTTTCGGCTGGCCATCTTGCATGACAAGTCATATTTGATAACCTTACTAGACTATAAATATTGCTTGCGTTTGGGTTAGGCTCTTGGACCCATTCATTATATACATACAGTGACACACAAATACATAATTACAAGTTCTATCGTAGATTTATTCTACACTGTTATGCTTAGCTAATTTTTACCAAATTCAGGTACAATTTTCATTGCTGAGTATGGGCGAAGATCAGATGGAGATAAAAAATATATGTGATTCTTTGGGTGTCCGCTTGATTTCTTATAGCCCTCTGGGGCTTGGAATGCTTACTGGAAAATATTCACCTTCTAATCTTCCACGAGGACCTCGGTACTTAAAATTTCTCTCTCTCTTTCAACAGGGTAAAAAATTGATTTCTAGTTTCAAAGCACTATTTGATGTTTGTCTCGTACCATATTATATTGCCTTTTTACAGGGGCCTACTCTTCAGGCAAATTATTCCAGGGCTGGATCCTTTATTGAATTCACTAAAAGAAATTGCACAAAGAAGAAAGAAAACTATGCCACAGGTACTTTTTCTTGACTTTCTTTAGCAATTTCTTTACTGCTACAATAATTGGAATGTTGTTTAAAAGTCCAAGGAAGCAACGAAATAATGATTACAATGATGTTGCTCAACCACTAGTCTGCCAGTATGCCTGATTCAAAACTCTGTTTGTGTTACTGAGCTTACTATCTTAAGTGGTCTACCTTCCACATATGCATTGAGCTACATGGCTTACTGTCTATACCCTATATGGCATTGGGCCACATGGTGCAAAGGTACTAAGGGAGGAGATCAGATCAGAGTTCATTACAAAGAGAAATATGTGGGGAACTGAAATATTTTGGGGCAGTTATGTGAGGAGATAGTTAAGGTGAAAGTGGAACCTCTTTCAATTTCCAATAGTTTTAATCTTTTGTCAATCTCAAGTTGACTTATGCTTGTCCTTCAGAGCGATTAATGGTAATCATTAGTTTTCCAAAATTCTTTAGTTTTCTTGTCTGGCAAAGTTTCTTTTCACACATAAAATTTTGTTTAGGTCCTTGCATCCAAGGCAGAGAAAAAGCCAGTGGCCTATTCATGTGCACTGTCACAGTTTGTCAAAACTTGGATAACACTGGTCCTGGCACACCTGCTTTACACTCACATGTCAGAGTGTTTTACCCTTTCTGAGGGAATACTTAAAAAATAATTCGTTAAGCTACATGGTTGTTAAATGTCATGAAAGGTCCTCCATGGAGGCACATGAAACAGCTGCTTCTTTCCTCATGTTGGAATTGAAGTTAAGAATTTGTATTTCTTTATTTTTATTTGTGCCCAATGAGGATCTTCTCTTATATCGTGCACATATATTAAATTCCATGTCTCCAATTGAAGCTTGTGACATTAGTAACATTTCTCCGCATCTACAGCATTATCCTTGTAATGCTTCCCCCTTTACTAGGGCCATGAACGAACTTTAGTTCTTTTCTTATTGTTAATTAACTTTAGTTCATTACTTTGATTCTCTACTAGGGTCATGAACTTACATTAGTCTTTTCTTATTGTTATTCATCACTTTGGTTCTTTGCTTGTAGCATTTCTTCATTTATTTTCTTTGGCTCTTTACTATGTCCATGATTGTACTTCAGTTCTTTTCTTATTGTTAAGTAACTTTTGTTCATTATTTTGGTTCTTTTCTTGTGGCATTGGCTCGCTTGCTTTTGGATTGGAAGATTGGATACTGATAAACCTTCATTTGGTAGGACTTACGAATTTGTTGTCTGCCTTATTGGATGTCTTCTTTGGCACTGGCTTGGAACTCCTGATCTAAGATATTTTGGTTGGTAGAAGGGACAGTGCAACCAGCTGGGCTAGCTCAGTTGGCCACCCCTATACATAGGAATGGCAACGGGGCGGGGCCGGGGACCACACTCCCCGTCCCCGATCCCCGAAAGTGAGATATTTCCCGCCCCCGAGCCCCGACGGGGACCCATAGCCCGCCACCGTCCCCGCCCCCGATCGGGGATCCCCGATCCCGAAAAATCCCCGGTGGTTTTTTTTTTTTTTTTTGATTTGTTAAAATCTGTAAACAATCCTAGGTAAATCTGTAAACAATTTCAGATCTGTAAATCTGTTAGCCCATCCTTTTTACAGATATTCAAATCTGTAAAAATCTGTAAACAATATTTGTCAACATATTTGTTAATTAAAAAAAATCTATAAACATCCAATTCAAATATATTTGTAACATATTTTCAAATTAAAAAAATCTATAAACATCTAATTCAAACATGTTTCAAATTCAAACATCAATATATACAAATCAATAAATCTGTCCAGCAGTTCTAAAAAAAAAAAAGAAACTGTCCAGCAGCATTCTAAGCAACATATATCACGCACCTGTAGGAATAATGCCAACATTTAGTGTCATCAACAAAACATCCTAAACAAAACATCTGTCAAATATTCTAGTATCCTATTCTAACATCTGTCAATATATCCTAAACAAAACATCTGTCAAATATTCATTAAATCTGTCCAGCAGAGAGAATAGCATCATGTTCAACAAAATAGCACAAACAACAAAACAGATGTCCAGCAGCCCAAAAATTCAACAAGTTGCAAAAAGAATAATTAGTCCCAAGCACAACCCGCAAGGGATAGGTTACCCAAAAATTGAAATTTAAAAAAAAAAAAAAAAAAATTCCATTACAACATAAAAAATCAAATCCATTGTTTCTCCAATTCTCATACAAACCACACAACAACTTTCATCATCCAATTCTCAACTTGAATTCCTGTTAAATAACAAAAGGAAAAAAAAAAAAAAATAATACTAATAATAAAATGTGAGTTAAAGAATCAAAGTGTGAAACTTTGTGAGTTAAAGGTATAAAATGAATTGTGAGTTAAAGAATCAAAGTGCAAAACTTCCTGTAAAATCAAGAGCAGTCTATTAGAAATTGTTACAATAAATAGCTATTTGACCCAAGTAGATGCTGCTGCCATAAAGAAGTGAAGTAGTGCTCTAAAAATGAAGATCAGTGAATTCATACACAACATATTAAACACCAAAAGCATTCAACAGGGTTATCAAACAAACATGGAGAATGACATGAGACCCATACTTCATGCCTGCAAAAGCATTGCATAAATTAAAACATAAGCTATAGAGTATTTAAGGCTCACCATGTGTTTCAGTTTCTGGTAATAAATAGGCCCCATGAAAATATAAGTTTGTAGAGGTAAACCATTAATACCTAAAATAGAATAACAAGCTCAGGATGATTTCATAAAACATACACAAGGTAAATTTAACCACATAAAAAATCAAATCCATTGTTTCTCCAATTCTCATACAAACCACACAACAACTTTCATCATCTCCTTCAACTTGAATTCCTGTTAAATAACAAAAGGAAAAAAACAAATAATTAATACTAATAATAAAATGTAAAAAATGTTAACAATTAAAACAAAAAAGATGACAACTAACACAAAAGTGGCACATGACTGATCCGACTCGATCTCATCATCATCATATATAGTTGCATAGCCCACCGATTCCAATGTTGAATTTCCTAAAAAGTAAAGAATATAAATTCAGTATTGAAATTATTCCATGGTAATATAAATAATAAAAAGTGAAATAATAATATGTAGATTGGATGAAATAATACCTTTCATCTCTGCACCCCACAACCAATTTTGTGCACACATTAATGCTTCTAATGTGTTTGGATGAAATCTACTACGATGTGGACTCACCAACCTTCCACTAGTACTAAATACAAACAAGCTAAGTTCGAGTCAAGATCAAGGTAAATTTGAGCTTGATAGAAACATAACAAAGCCAAGCTTGAATAAAATGAGAGAGCACATAATATTGTTACTGATTTTGAGAGAGCATAAGTTCTACACAACCCACAATCTAACCTCAACTTTAAACAAAAATGCATGTCTATAGTCTACATATATGGATGCAAGAGGAGGACTGCCTTGCAAGTCATTGTTGTGCTCGGGTTTTGGCCCTTGGTTAATTTTTCATCCTTGGGTCAAATGAGAGAGCACATAATATTGTTACTGATTTTCAGAAGGCATAAGTTCCACACAACCTACAATCTAACCTCAACTTTAAACCAAAATGCATGTCTATAGTCTACATATATGGATGCAAGAGGAGGACTGCCTTGCAAGTCATTGTTGTGCTCGGGTTTTGGCCCTTGGTTAATTTTTCAACAGTCATTCATTGTAATTTAAAAAATGATGATAAATTGACAAAAAGCGAAAGCTGGAACAAAAGACAACTAATTCTGGAAACTTACTTCTTCGCTTAACTTCCCAATTTCAGCTGTGTAGTAGTCAATTGCATCCACAGTTTTTCCCCAAAGGCCCCAAAAACCTGTTTATACAGAACGGAAAAGTGAGATGGTGAACTTGGTAGTTGTAAGTCACTTTAATAATAAGAGATCCATAATCATTTGTGGATGCAAAATGTATAAAAGAAACTCCAAATATGCTACTTCTCTTTCCCTATGTTACTGCATAAAAGTTTCTATTACAACCCAAAATATTACAGATTCACAAGTACAGAAACTTGAGAAAGAGATAAACCTGATGTGAAAGATAATGATCAGGATGATTTACGCAAAAGAAATGTTCAACGTGCTCACTAACTGATTCATCAGGGTCTGGAGGTACATTTCTCACAAGAACCTGCAGAAGAAATTGGAGTTAAATGCAGCAAGAAGTAAACTGAAAATACATCATGTTAGTGTAAGACATAGGCACACAGATATATATTGCTTCAGACAGGAATAATAGGAAGCATACATTTGAAACCATTAATAAATTGATTATTTTTAGATAATACTAGCTTGTCCAAATTGTTGCTACAATCAAATTTATATTTAACCATAATTAAATTAAAAAGTAACAAAACAAAGAACCTAAACAGAAATTCAATAAAAATATTTATAAATCTCAAGTTATTTTTAGAGTTTGAATAAATTTGTGTGAATATTCATAGTAGAACCTAAACAGAAATTGGAGTTTCTTTTTATAAAGAACCTAAACAGAAATTCATAATAGAGTTTGAATAAATCTATGTGAATATTTATTTTTATAAATCTGCATAAATCTGCATAAAAAATACAACATCATCTACACACAGAACCTAAACAGAAATTCAATAAAAATAATCCTTCAGATTCATAATAAAGAAATATATAAACATATATATTTATATATATATATATATATATGGTGACCACTGTGTGGGGTGAATCTACTATCTGCAGCAAACAGAATAACCAGTTGCCACTTAGAAGACAGAAAAGTTTGATTGGTAGGTGAAGGAGGAAAATATATATAAGTTATCTCAATATGAGGCATGGCTTCGGAGGATTTATCTCGCCGGCGACTGCTTTTTCTTGGTGATCGATCTTTTGAGTTCGAGGAGAGGAAGGAAGATGGCATTGGACGCCGACGCGTCGAGATTGTTGAACGAGGACAGGGACTTCGTCGGGCTATTGATTTGGTTGGTGCTGAGATTAAGTGGGTGGCGTCACAATTGCTACGAGTGTCTCGTAGGGTGGTCAATGGGGTTTTCTTGGGACGGGTTTCAGGGGGTCAACGAAGTGTGGCCTGTTGGCTTCGTTATGGGGAGGAGGGCGAGGAAGTTCAGGTTATAGTCCAATCGGGGGATCGGCGGCGTCAGCTTTTCATCCCTCAATCATCCTACGGAGACAGTTGGGAAGGAGTTGCTTTGGTTCTGGAAGGCTTTTGGGGAAAAAATGGTTGGGTGTCCACGGGGAGTCCTAATAATATTGGTACAGTAAGAGCTTGGCCAGACGGTAAATCAATAGCAGTGGCACGGTCTGTTGGTAGGGAGGTGGAAGTCCAGCCGGGGTCTGAACTAGGCTGGGTCGGTTTTTTGGATTCTTGTTTGGTAGGTCGGGTGGGTGCTCTGGGGGAGAAGGGCATGGAGGCTCACCGTTTGTCGGAATGGGCAACTCGGGCATGGCGGGTCACCGGAGGGGTACAAGTGAAACCAATTGGAGGCCAATTTGTACTGTTCGCCTTTTCGAACAGAGGTGACGCCACTTGAATTCTGAATAATGCATGGGTGGTTGATGGTCGACCCCTACAGCTTGAATGGTGGTCGCCGGAGGTACTGTGTACTCAGGATCGTTCTTTGCCTCTACAGAGTGTTTGGGTACAGGTGTTGGGACTTCCGATTCACCTTCGAGGGGAGCAAGTGTTTCGAGCAATTGGGGATCGGTGTGGGGGTTTTCTGGCTACTGATGTGGCGACGACGAAGATGGAGTCGTTGGGTTGTATTCGTTTGAAGGTTCGCGGTTCGGGGCATGGAGTTCCGTCGCGGATTCATGTTAGATGGGGCCAATGGCGGTATGTCCTTCCAGTCTGGTTAGAGGTGGGTCCGGCCATGGAACGGTGGAGCTTGCCGAAAAATCGTGTTCAGCAACGGCCGAAATTCAAACCGCGAGATTTAGGGCGATTTGGTCATCGTGATTTTGGGTGACAATGGCGGAGGCAAGATTTGCAGAATATTGGAGATAGGGGCAGATCATTTCAGAGATGGATACCTAAGCAACGAGGTCAGGGGGCTGGGCCTATCTTGGGCCGAAAGTTTATGGGAGACAATCATCTTGTTGGGCCACAAGTTCGTCCCGCCTGTGATCAGAACGGTAGCTTAGAGGGACTGAGTCTGGGTCCATTTAATGGACTTGGGCCAACTAAAAATCCTTCAGTACATGTGGGCTCTGGAAGTGGTGTGGGCCATTTTCAATTCAATGAGTTCTTGGGTGATAACGGGAAGAGTTCATCTGGGCATAGTAGGGCCCAATCTGCTGGATACACGACTCCAGTGACCCATATTTTTGATAGCCTTTATCAGGGTTTGGATCTTCCTCAAGTGGATCGGGTTTTGACCTCTGCGATTGTTCCGATGGTAACGCCGGGTAACCCATCGACGTCGGAATGTTTGGGTCATGGTGGTGAGGATTTCGAACCGAGGCAGGGGGCGATGCAGGTGGACGAGGTCGGTCGTCTCGAGGTAGGGCCTTTGCTGCCACGGTCTCACGACGTTGGAGGTCGACTTTCAGAAGACACGCAGATAGCTGCGAAGTCGTGTCGCCTTACGGAAGAGACGCAGGTAGCTGCGATGTCATGGGGAGATCGTATGGAGACTGTGGCTGATGTGGATGACGTTGGGCACGAACTAGCCCTGGTGGTTCAGCCTTTGGCCACGGGGAGTGACGAAGGGCTGTGGAAAGACAATTCAAACTTAGCTTCAGGCTATCATGCTGGGTTTAGTGAGACTGTGATTCCTTCTGACGCTGCTGTGTCTGAATGGGTCCTGGAAAGGATCAGTGAGGTAAGCCGTTTGTTAGGAGTGTCTTTTGAAGGACATGAGGCAGAGGCAATGCGATTATTTTCAGCGGTAGAGGCTTCACGGAGGCCAGGGAATTCGGGTTCTGGAAAGATGACGTCAGCAGCAGGTCGGAAAGGGGCTCGTGAGCTTAAAAATCTGCAATGTTCAATTAATTATGACCATGTCGACAGGATGGCAGGGCGAGAGGTTCGTAAGCCACGGGGGGGGCCCCTTTTGTTGAAATGAGATTAAAAATTTTATCATGGAATGTGCGAGGGTTGAACGATAGGGATAAGAGGATGGTTGTCAGGGCAGTGGTGCGAAATGCTAGAGCGGATGTGGTATGTTTACAAGAAACAAAAATGGAGATAATGGAGGATGCGGTGGTGCGACAAATTTGGGGTGGTCGTTTTGTGGAATGGATTTATTTGCCTGCAGTGGGTTCAGCAGGAGGGATTCTACTCTGTTGGGACAACAGGATCGTAGTGAGGGAGGGACAGGAGTTAGGGGGTTTCTCGGTTTCTTGCTTGTTTAGGTGTGTGGTAGATAATTTTCGGTGGGTGTTTACAGGAGTATATGGGCCGGTTTGTCATGCAGAACGGGCTGAGTTTTTATTAGAGCTGGAAATGGTTGCGTTCCGGTGGTCCGAGCCATGGTGTGTGGGGGGTGATTTTAATGTGGTCAGAGGGCCGCTTGAGAAGGTGGGGAATGGTCGGGTGAACGGTGCAATGCGGGCCTTCTGTACATTTATTGATAATTGTCAACTTATGGATTTACCGCTTCATGGGGGTTGTTTTACTTGGTCTAATGGGCGGCAGATGTCTCAGATTGATAGATTTTTGGTCAGCGGAAATTGGGAGGAACATTTTGCGGGGGTTATGCAGCTTCGTTTGCCTCATCCACTTTCAGATCATTGGCCTCTTTTGTTGGATTGTGGAGGGTTTCGTGGTAGGCCTACGCCATTCCGTTTTGAGAACATGTGGTTACAGTCTGCCGGTTTCATTGACATGGTCCAGACGTGGTGGCAGAGCTACGTGGTGTTTGGTATGCCGAGTGGTAGGCTGGCTCAAAAACTGAAGTTACTTAAAGGTAACTTGAAACAGTGGAACAAAGAGTCGTTTGGTCGGCTAGAGACGCAGAAAGCGGAAGTGCTAGGGATTTTGCAGTGGTTTGATGAGCTGGAGATGAATGGGGGGTTGAGGGAACCAGATCTTGCTAAGAGGGAGGCAGCTAGGCAAGATTTTGTTCGTCTGGCTCGTATGGAGGAGGTGTGCTTCCGACAGAAATCTAGATGTTTATGGTTGAAGGAGGGAGACCGAAACACAAAATTCTTTCATCGAATGGCGAATTGCCATCGCCGGGTGAACCAGATTGTTAGATTGCGGATAGTTGAGACTGACTTGACTACAGTTACAGAGATTAGAGAGGGTATAGTGGGCTTCTATCAGACTATGTTTAGTCGGCAGGAAGGACAGTGGAGGCCAGGTTTGGATGGGGTGCTTTTTGACGCTATTGCTGGAGGGGATAGGGAGGCTCTAGAGATGGATTTCTCTGAAGAGGAGGTTTTGGGGGCTTTGAAGAATATGAGTGGGGACAAGGCTCCAGGTCCAGATGGGTTCACGATGGCCTTTTTCCAACACTGTTGGCAGGTTATTAGGCAAGATGTGATGGCCGTTTTTCAGGAGTTCTCTAGTTCGGGACGGTTCGAGAAGAGTCTAAACGCGACTTTTTTGGCTTTGATTCCAAAAAAAGGAGGGGCTGAGGATATTCGGGATTTTAGGCCTATTAGTTTACTTGGGAGCATGTATAAGCTCTTAGCTAAAGTTTTGGCAAATAGGCTGCGTGGTGTTTTGTCAACAGTGGTATCTGAAGCTCAAAATGCATTCATCGGGGGTCGTCAAATTCTGGATGCTGTATTAGTAGCTAATGAATGTGTTGACTCGAGGTTTCGGCAGGGGCGTCCCGGGGTGATTTGTAAGTTGGATATTGAAAAGGCCTATGATAGTGTTAATTGGGAGTTTCTTTTCTATGTTATGAGCCGGATGGGTTTTGGGGAGAAATGGTGTCAATGGATGAAATTCTGTGTTTCTACGGTCCACCTGTCTGTTTTGGTGAATGGTACTCCGGCGGGATTCTTTTCTACTTCTCGTGGCCTTAGACAGGGAGATCCCTTGTCGCCTTTGTTGTTCCTCTTGGTAATGGAGGCCTTTACTAGATTGTTGGAGCGGGCTGTAGCTGAAGGCATGTTATAGGGTTTTACGGTCGGATCTTTGGGCGGACGCGAGGTGAGTGTTTTGCATCTTTTGTATGCAGATGATGCTTTGGTCTTCTGCAAGCCGAGTGCTGAGCAGTTGGGCTATTTGCGGTGTGTTTTGCTATGTTTTGAGACGGTCTCGGGTCTGAGAGTGAATTTGAGTAAGTCTGAGTTAATCCCAGTAGGGGAGGTTCATAGAGTCCCCATGTTAGCAGCTATTTTGGGGTGCAAGGTGTCAGCTTTGCCAGTTTCTTATTTAGGCTTGCCGTTGGGTGCTACTTTTAAGTCGCAAGGGGTGTGGAATGGTGTGGTGGAGCGAGTGCAGCGGCGTCTGGCAGGTTGGAAGAAGCAATATTTGTCAAAAGGGGGACGATTAACTTTGATTCAGAGTGTGCTGAGTAGTATTCCGACTTACTTTATGTCGGTACAGATAATTCCGGTTTCGGTGGCTCGACGTTTGGAGAAGCTTCAGAGAGATTTCCTGTGGGGGAGTGGTGAGAAGGTCTTCCGTTATCATTTGGTGGGTTGGGATCGGATTTGTTCTCCAAAGGCTGCGGGTGGTTTGGGGGTACGGAGTTTGGTTACTTTTAATCGAGCCTTATTGGGTAAATGGTTTTGGCGTTTTGCGTGGAAGCGAGACCGGCTTTGGCGAAAGGTGATTGCTGCAAAGTATGGGGTGTTTACCGGGGATTGGAGGACGGGAACAATTACAAGATTTCATGGGCGGGGTTTGTGGAGAGGGATTTGCTTAGGGAGGGATGATTTTTGGGATCGGGTGCATTTCCGTGTAGGAAATGGGGAGAGGGTTCGGTTTTGGAGGGATAAATGGTGTGGGGAGGTGTTGTTGGAAGATCGATTCCCTTTGATTTTTGGCATTGCAGCGGATACTGAGGTGACTGTTGCGAACTGTTTGGGGAATGGAAAGGTGGTAGTCTGGGACGTTCGCCTGCGGCGGGCTGTTCAGGATTGGGAGGTTACTCAATTAGAGGAGATGTTGGGGTTTTTATATGGTTTGGGGCCTGTTGGACGAGGGGAGGATAGGGTGGTGTGGACACTGTTGGGTACAAAAGGCCTCTTTACGGTGTCATCCTTTTATCGGAGTTTGGTGGGGGGGGGCAACTTCGTTGTTTCCTTGGCGAAGCATTTGGGTTACAGGCGTTCCTTCTAAGGTAGTGTTCTTTTTGTGGACAGCTGCTTTGGGTCGGAATCTCACTATTGATAATTTGGTCCGTAGAGGTCATGTCTTAGTGAATCGCTGCTATATGTGTTGTATGGATGCAGAGTCGGTGGATCACTTATTTTTTCATTGTGATGTGGCAGCTCGTCTATGGGGGTTGGTATGCTCTTTGTTTGGGGTTGTTTGGGTGCAGCCCAAGGGGTTGTTGGAGATGTTATGGAGTTGGCGAGGTGCTCGTGTTGGTCGTCGACGTCGGCGGATTTGGTCCGTCGTGCCTTTTTGTTTGATGTGGCTGGTTTGGTTGGAGAGGAATCGGCGGTCGTTTCTCAACATTACTCATTCGGTGTCTTGGCTTCAGAATCGCTTGTTGCTTACTTTATGCACTTGGTTGGAGTCACAGGCTGAGCCGGATATATTTGTTTTCATAGATTTTGTGGATAAAATTATTGATTAGGAGTTCTACGATCTTTGTATTCTTTACATCATCTTGATGCTTTTTTAATAAAATTATTTACTTATCAAAAAAATATATATATATATATAATAAATAAATTTAGAGGGAAAAAAAAAAACAGATCTATATTGTATTTTTTACAGATCTATACACTCAGATCTAAACACTCAGATATATATATATATAATATATATACATATATGTAAACCCTAGATTGAAATCCCTAGAGAGAGAGAGAGAGAGAGATACCTAAACAGAGAGAGCAGCGGCGGTGAGGGAGGATCGGAGGATCGCCGGTGAGGAGGGAGGCGCGACGGTGACAGATGAAAGAGAGAGGGAGAGACCAGTGGCGAGCGAGAGAGAGAGAGAGAGAGGAGCGCCGTGTGTGAGTGAGAGGCTCGGTGGTGACGGAGGATCACCGGTGAGGAGGGAGGCGCGGCGGTGACAGATGAAAGAGAGAGGGAGAGACCAGTGGCGAGCGAAAGAGAGAGAGGAGCGCCGTGTGTGAGAGGCTGAGTGTGTGTATGTGTCTGTGAAACCCTAAACAAATACAAGCATATATATATCCAGGGACAAAACGGTAATTTTACCTCGGGGACTAAGCGGGACGGGGGCGGGTCCGGGTCTGAAACACCTATCCCCGTCCCTGGCCTGGATATCATCGGGGATGAATTTTTGAATACCATCCCCGGCCCGTAGGGGATATTTTTCGGTGAATAACCACTAAATTCGGGGTCGGGGGGTCGGGTCACCGTCGGGCCGGTTTCAGATTGCCATCCCTACCTATACATTTCTATCTGGGAGGTCAAGGGGTTAGTCATTGCCAAAAGCAAAATTTGATAATTTCTCCCCTATTATCTTTCCTCATTGTTAGGTTGGTTATTGGATTTCTACAATTGTTGGACTATGATTGTCTAGATGCAATAGTCTTCATATTTATTTGTAAAATAAAAAATTAAAGAAGGAAAGAAGGGGCAGTGCAAAACATTTGATTGCCTTAGTAACTATGTGAGGAAAAGCTTTTCCAATGACATGGTTGCATATATATTCTAAAAAACAATAATATATTCACAACACTTGACTATGTTATAAAAGATTGAGTTGATTGATTTACAGAAAAATGAGTAGTGATGAAGTTACAGCGAAGAAGTACTGAGGTTACAAGCGAGGATTATAGTGCTTAATTAGCAGGCCACCAAGAAAAGTAATTTATTAAATTACAAAAGTCATGATATGTCAAGTGCTCAGGCAGATAAAACTGGATATGAAATATGGTCAACGTGTGAGGAGGTAAAAATGGAATTCTAGTGACCATCTTTAACTCATGATTGAGTTTGTTTTGTGACTGTCGTTTACAACCATAAAACTGATGCAAATTTTCTGTGTTTCTATTAGTATGAAAACAAGCTTTCTTCTTAATTCATGACATTCATCTTGTGGGACATTATTAAGTCAAATGAATGCTAGTGCACTTGAACTGAGTTTTTACTTTCATATTCGCTGATGTTGATCCATTGCAAACTTTGTGATTTTGTCTCCACTAGTACTCAATCTAATGCGAGTGATTTGCTGGCAGGTTGCCATAAACTGGTGCATCTGCAAGGGTACCATTCCAATACCTGGAGTTAAGACGGTCAAACAAGCAGAGGAAAATTTGGGTGCTCTTGGTTGGCGTCTCAGTTCAGACGAGTTGCTTCAGTTAGAATATGCAGCACTCGAGTCTCCCCGCAAGATGATCCAAAACATTTTTCAAACAAGGTGAATATCTTATCGGTCATATAACTGCCATTTTTTTCTCAAGGATAAGTGTCTAATAATGTTTTAACATCCTGAATTGCAGATGAGCTTTGGAAAAATGAGTCGTGGCGACGTGGGTTTGTGCAGCTGTGTTATTCACAATCACAAAAGGTTGTCAATCAGGGATAACCCACCACATTGTGAAAATTTGAGAGCATGATATGAAGTTGTTTTAGGACAGAAACAGAAAAGTACATGCTAAATTTATTATTGTTTGTTGAAGAAAAGAGGATGGCATGAATCATGAATCTATCAGATTGTTTTCTTGTGTATGTTAATAGATACATTTTGGAAAGAAAGAAAAAAGAAAAAAAAGAAGTTAAAAAGTGAAGTGAGAAAGATTAAAGATTGACTCAATGGATGAGACAACATTTTAGTGATTATGATATATAGATTTAAGTCTTACAATTGCATGATGTAATTTTTTTTTTAAAAATTATTCTCCTACTATTGACTATTTTTACTTTGAATTTTATTTTGCTAAAATAATTATGTGCACAATAAATTATGAATGAAGCCTGGGATATTTCCAAGAAAGGAAATATTTAATATCCCACAGGATAAAAACATTGCGGTATTAGAATAAATTCTATGTCAAAGTTAAAAATTTAATAGAATTCTTTCAAATTCTTTAATAATAGTTGTGTTATCTTTTAAATCAAATAATACTGAAATTTAGCAAGAATTTTTGTCTACAAGCTATGTCACTCATGTTAGGATTGGCATTTATATTTGATTTTGTAGAATAAATAAATGTAAAAAATGGTATTTACACAATTAAAACAATATTGCAAAATTATTTATATTTGGGTATAGTTATATGTCAAAATTTAGATTTGATACCAACCATTAAAGATGGTCCAAGAATTATACTTTATTTTAGGATAAATTACAAATGCATCCCCTGAGTTTTGCTTAAAGTATAAATTGTCCATTGTAGTTTGAAAAATTACAAGGTACCTCCTTGTTAAAATTTTTTATTTAACAGAATTAACTAAAAAAAAGAAATTCATAATTGTTTTCCTATACAATAATAAAATTACATAAATTATTAATTGAAATATATTTATAATATCATTAAAAACTATTAATAAACTTGATGATTTATTTATAAAAGGGATGATTTGTTATGAAATTAAAACTTTAAGGATAAAATTTAATTTTTAGAAGCACAGGAGGCGATTTATATTTTAATTAAATTTTAGAGATATATTTATAATTTACCCTTTATTTTATTGTTAAAAAGAGAGAGTTAGAAGTTAGATGATGACACATTAGGCAATTGATGAAAGTTTTATCAGTCATAATTTCAAATTTGAGTACACGAATCCAGTGCTTTATTCGTCAGTTATAAATTTATGGATATATATGTTGTATGAAATTTGTTTAAAATACAGTTTGATTTTTGTGATTTTAAAAATTATATTTTATTCCTTAAAATTTTTAATTTCATAATAAAATTTTTTTTTATTAATAAATTATCAAATTAATTAATAATTTAAAAAATTTATCTCAACTAACAATTTATATATAGTAAAACAGTTAGAGATTTCTTTTTTTTTTTACTTTTTTTTTATTTTATATTTTAAACAAAGTTTAAGCGTCCTAAATTTATTTGACAAATAATTTGCCGACCAAATCTATTTTGGATTTTGGATAAAACTCTGTCAACCAAACAAGGCATTACATGTTTGCACTCACCACCGCCACGTATCACACGACAAAAACGACCCCTCATCCTACGCCACGCCCAAACTCACCTGATTAAAACTAGGGGTGAGCAGCGGATATATCGATCCGCCAAAATCGACCGAACCGAACCGATCCGCCGCATTTTGGACGGATGCGTGATGACGAGCGGACGGTTGCGGATTGATTTTCTCCAATCCGCCAATTTGGCGGACGGATGGCGGATTTGAGATTTCTTTGGCCGCAACCGAACCGCCAAACCGCCAAATCGCGAGTACCCTTAGTAATTTATAAGACTTTGTATTTTCAATTTGTTTAAATATTATGTTTGTGTTTTCAATTGAAAAAGAGTTTAAATATTCTGTTGAAAAAATGTTTTCAACTTGAATATATTTTTTGAATTGAAAAAAATAAACATATTATTTATCTATATTTTTTGGTTTTTAAATCTAGCTCTAAAAATAATAAATAGAAAATATGATATATGCTGGTTGGTTTTTGTTTTCAAAAACATATGTAGATATAACAATATAGAGACATACAATCTCTACTACTGCTCTGTTCATAGTTTTGGTAGTTTGAATTATTATTATATTTTAATAATCACAGATTGTAATACTTTATGTGGATGAATCATGCTGTGATTGTAATATGTGGATAAGGCATGCAGTGATCGTGATATTCTAAAGTTTCAAACTTTCTTTCTTTAGATAAGGCATACAGTGATTGTAATACTTTTTAAAGTCATTAACTGTAATACTTTTTTTTTTCTTTTTTTTTTTTTGAGGAAGTGCACAAGTTGAATTATGTTGAAAATTTATAAAATTTTAAACCGCCAAACCGATTTGCATCCATCCGCCAAACCGCCAATCCGCTCAATCCACATCCGCCGGATTGGCGGACGGATGCGGATTGATTTTCTTCAATCCGCCAATCTGACGGACGGATGGCGAATTGGAAGTTCCGTGGCCGCAACCGACCCGCGCCCACCCCTAATTAAAACGCGTTAAGATCCTCTAGAGTGATCTCCTAGAGTGGTACGGCTGAGATGAAGTCTCACCAAAACGACGTCATTTTGGTGAGTAAATTCAAAAAAAATAAAAAATTTCAGATTTCAAAATTCCCCCATCGAAGGCTTCACTGCTAGGAGCTTCTCTCTCTAGAATCTAGAGAGATAAAACTCCCCGTGGGTGTAACAATGGCGATTTACTGTGTTTAGGAAAGTGAGTGAGAGTGGTTCTGGTCTTTATAGATTATATGAGTTTGAGGGAGAGAGTAGGAACCAAATGGTTTGTGATGAGTTTCATGTTTTTTGGTTCTCTTCAGATAATTTTATGATGAAACCATCCATGGGTCCGCTACTTCGTCGGTTATGGAGGGTCATCGCTGGAATTTGAAATCAGGTTCAATATGCTCTCTGCAAGAGCGTGATTTAGCGGCACTGTTGTTAGGTGCGTGTGAGCATCCTGGTTTATTACAGGTCGAAATGTTTTCCTCCCTCTCTCTCCTCTCTTTCTCTCTCTTCTTTTTCTTCTTTTGCTCCCAAGTCTTACCCTTTTTCCACTTCACACACCTAATCTCACAACAAGCCCATCTCTGTTCATCAATGGAGGAACCAGACTCATCCAACAAACCCCATCTTCTAATTCCAGATCTAACATCTCCAATCCACCCAAATCCAAGTAAGTCCTACTCACTCTTTCTCTGCAAATCTCTCTTTGTTGCATTGTTCTTCTTCCTCTTTCCCCTCCCAAAGCCCCTGAATTCATCAACCAAACCATTCTCACTAAGTTCTGGGAACTCCTTCACATTCTCTTCCAAAGCTCCTGAAATCTAATTTTTTTTTTTATTTTGGGTTAAAAAAAAAAAATTACTCACCAAAACGACGTCATTTCAGTACCCAACCCTGAATGGATCACTCTAGGAGATCACTCAAGAGAATACACTCGAGGATCTTAACGCGATTAGAACCCCAATAAAAAACGTTTCCAACTCCGACATGTTGACTGTCTAGCACTCACCGGTGGTGGACCAGTTAGTTGTTGCTTACAAACCAAACCACGCATATATATAGAAGGGTGTGCAATGCGCATGGCTTCCTCGTCTAGCACTCTCGCTGCTAATCTGCGCATATCGGTCACGCGCCTCCCCTCCAACCACCGATCGCCGTCGTGCATTCCGGCGAGATCTCAACCATTCATCCCTAAACCTCTCGCTTGTTCGCTAATCAGACCGAGAAGAGTCTCAGGAATTGGAGCGAATCCGAAGAAATTCGATTGCAGAGCGAAGTCTTCAATGGCTGAGAAACGCCAAGGGAAAGTAGATGTGTTCGATTCGGAGGAATCTCTGTCGGTTTCTCTGGCCAAATACATCGCCGATCTATCGGAAAAGTTTGCGAAGGAGAGAGGTGCTTTCACCGTTGTTTTGTCTGGAGGTTCTCTGATCAAGTCGCTCAGGTATCATAGCTAGTCTTCTTTTTTCTGTTTGGTTGCTTAGAAAATTTAGGAAAGGGAAGATTGTAATTAGGGTGAATTACACAAATGATTCTAAATTATACTCAGCTAATTTTGTTTTTTTATCTTAGATTTCACACATTGTGTCCCTTCCCCTATATTGTCGCCTTAGGTTAGCCTCACATCAGGCATCGAAGTGTATAAATAGGGGTGATAAACTAACCAAACAGTTCTAACTCGACTCATGTTTGGCTCATTAAAACCTCGTTTGAGCTCAGTTTGATAGGTAAACAAGTTAATCTTCAACATATTTTGAAACACATTAAGGTTTTCAAACCATGCTTAAACAATTAAACCAAGCTTGAATAGCTGATAGTTTGTTCAGCTCGGTTTGATAAGCCTAAAACTATATAAAAGTATCAAACTACTCGAAAAGCTTGTTAAGACCGGTTTGAAAGTTTAGCAAACCAAGTTCGAACAAATTTTGCAATGTGTTAAAGTTTTCAAACCAAGCTTGAACAATTATTTGCTCAGCTCGTTTGGCAAACCCCTATGTATAAAGGATATAAAATGACTCTCAATAATAGAGTGAAAGACTTCGTTGTGTTTTGTTTTGTAAATAATAATATGCATTTTTTACGTGTCCCGTGATTCATTTAGGCGAGAAATGAAATAAGTTTCTTTTAATGCCTTTTAAATATCTGATGTCTGATGTGAGACTGATGCTAGTATTTGTCTAATGATTTTTAGACGATAGTTAGGGTAGTAGTAGTAGACTGGATTAATGTTATGAAATTTAAGGATGCAATCGGTACAAATTAAAGATCAAGGACTAAACCAAATGGAGTTTGTGGTATGCTTTAGGGACTATTTGTGTAATTTAATCTTGTAATTATCATAGAAAATCATCTGGGTGATTGTTTGCTGTTGATAAATCAGGAAATTAGTCGAAGCTCCATATATTGATTCGGTGGATTGGTCGAAGTGGCACATCTTTTGGGTGGATGAGAGAGTGGTTCCTAAGGATCATGAAGATAGCAATTATAAGCTTGCCTATGATGGTTTTCTAACTAAGGTATGGCTTAAGACCTTTGGTTTTTAATCCTAACTGTGGGGTTATATTTCTGAGCATCAACACGTGGCAAGATGACGTCGGCGTGTCATCAAGAAAGCTACGTGTCACAATAAAGTTTTGCCATGGTATCCTAGTATTTTCCGAGGTTATTTCTGAAGGCATCTTAATCCGGATGAAGGCCTACAACCTCGGCTCCACCTGCAATGGCCGAGCTACCCGCAGAAAACTGGAGCCGAGGTAACTGTCAGACTGACCATATCAGCCAATATAAAATATTATCTTGGTAGGTGGATGTCCATCTATGTGGAGAAAGCCATCATTTCACTAACTAAGTGGCCTCGAGGCCATAAGAGTTGATCATGAGGCCATTAGAGGCCATGTGAAGGAATAAAGAGCTTTTGCCTGGAAAGCTGCCGAAAGTGCAATGGTGGGCTGGCAAGACAGCTCAAAAGTTAGTGGCTTCTGCACTAACTTCACTAGTATATATATGGAGAGGTCAATGGACGAAAGGGGGGGGGGGAATTCATTCGGAGCAGAGCATATACAGCTACAAGTTAATAGTAGCATTTGTAATTACTTACTTTGTGAGTGAGAAAGTTACAGAGAGTTAATTGTAATTTCTGTCATTCATTCAATCAGAGAATTACCTCGGCCTCCCGTGGACGTAGGCACTATTGCCGAACCACGTAAAATCTTATGTGTCTTTGTGTTATTATCTGTGCCATCTATTCTGCTTGTGTTTTTACCGCAGAATCACTAAGATAGGCAGTGTGATCCGAAAATCACTCACACAATTTGGCGCCGTCTGTGGGAACGAAAGACGAATAGATGGCCAGTAATACACAAAACGAGAAGGTCGAGGGCAACACTCCCGCTGGGAGTGACAGGTCTATTGACCTTGATGTTGACAGAGACAACCACAACAACAAAGTCCATGGCCAGGGGCACGAAGGGAAAGACGCCATCCAGGAGGACAGATACTACAAGGAGGATGACCTCCAAGTATGGAGGGAACGGTGCATACGAAGGGATGAAGAAGTCAAGGACCTAGCAAACAAGTTGGCCGACCTGCAGTCGGTCGTCAACTTCATGATGCAAAATAATGTCATGAAACCACCATACCCACTGCAGGATACGCCGATCCCAGCAGTTAAAAATCAGAATGGAGGAAGAAAGATAAATCCAGAAGCATCACAACGTTCGAAGAGCAAGAGACATTCACACCCGCAATCCGAGGAGGTCGGGCGAGAGGAATCCAGACAAGAAAAGTCCCAGAGAACATGTCATACAAAAGATAATGAAACCAGAGAACCTCGGCACGTACAAAGACGGGCTCTCTGCTTTGACACAACCCAGGGAGAAAAATCTAAACGGGCACACCACGAGGCCGAGAGCAGTGTGCCAAAGGGACTCAAATCGAAAGATAGCCGAGCTCCAGGGAGGAGCAAAGAAGATTTGAGAAACTACCTGAAGCGGAGGGAGCAGAATGCTGAAGCCGAGGTCACCTCATTCGTCAAGCCGAGGACGCCATTCTCGGTAGAGCTGGACAAATTCGAGGCTCCGAAAAGGTTCAGCATGCCGAGGTTTCAAATCTATGACGGTAAGTCAGATCCTAACTTCCATGTTGGATTATTTTTAAACTCAATGGCATTATACAGTGGAAATGAGCCTTTGCTCTGCAAAGTATTCCCATCGTCCTTTGGGGAAATTGCATCGGATTGGTTCCACAAGTTACCAAAGGGAAGCGTGAAGACATGGGAAGGACTGGCCGAGATGTTTGTGGCCAGGTTCGTGACAAACAAGCTACAGCCATTGAGGGTGGATGCACTAATGGCTTTGCAGATCAGCAAGGATGAAGGCCTTAGGGCCTATGCAAAAAGATATTACGAGGTGTTCAACCGAATACCCGAATGCAACCAGGAGGTAGCAGTCGTGTCTTTCAAGAACGGCCTAAAAGAAGATTGTTCACTCCGGAAATCTTTGGCGAAAACATTGCCGAAGAACATGGAGGAACTCATGGCAAGGATCGAAAAATACGCTAGAGCCGAAGAAGATACATCGGCATCAAAGCAAGTCAAACAGGAGCAAGGGAACACCTCGCCGAAGCGAAGCCGAAGTAACAACGGATTCAGCAAGGCAGAGGTAGAGCTGAGGGCTAAACAAGCGGTAATAACCGTGTTCCGAATTCCGATTCAGAAGGTCCTAGGAAAAATTCGGGGCGAACCCTATTTCAGAACACCGGCGAGGCAACCCGGGGAGTTTATGGGACGAAACGCGGATAGACATTGCTCATACCACGATGAAAACGGACATACAACACAAGGTTGCAGAGCCCTCAAAGCGCACTTGGAAGATCTGGTGAGGCAGGGCCACTTAAGAGACCTTGTTGATGAAGCCAGAACAAGAGAGGAACAGACCAGACTGCCTCAGGCTGAAGCGGCCCCACCACCTCCGCAACCCCGGGCAGAAAGACCTCGGGTGGTAAATGTGATTCATTCCAAAGTGAATGCAAATGACGTTCGGGGAGAAACCCAACGAGTAAAACATCTGCAGTATGTGAACCAGGTCGGACTGAAAAGACCTCGGCCAGAAGATTGCCAAGGTCCGATGATAACCTTCACCGAGGCCGACCTAGAGATGGTCCAGCATCCACATAATGATGCCTTGGTAGTATCCCTCCAGGTTGGGAAGTGCCAAGTAAAACGCATCCTGATAGATCAAGGCAGCTCATGCAACATCATGTACGTTAGATGTTACAAGGAGCTGGACCTTCACCCTGATGACCTGGAGCATTCAGACGGCCCGATGGTCGGCTTCAACGGAACGCCGACGTGGCCCCTTGGTGCCACAACCTTGGACGTACAAGCAGGCACAAAGATGATCAAGACTGAGTTCATTGTGATTGATACTCCATCGCCGTACAACATCATCATAGGCAGGCCGTGGTTGCATGTAATGGGGGCAGTCCCCTCAACATTGCACCAACTACTGCGCTTCCCCACAGAACATGGGATTGAAGAAATCCGAGGAGATCAACTGCAGGCAAAGAATTGCTCCATGGCAGCAATGAAGACTACCTGCAATATTCAAGAACCAGCCAAGACCGAGATTGAAGATAAGGACATAAAAGTCCTAGAGGATGTCGGCAAGGAGCCGGCCGAGAAGAGTGAAGAATCACTAAAGAAGATTTTCGTCCAGGAGGGCGATGAAGAGCGCTTCTTTCTTCTCGGTTCAAGCTTAGCCGAGGAAGAGGAAAGGGAACTAGAGGCATTTTTAAGAGCAAACATAGAAGTGTTCGCCTGGACACCTTATGAAATGCCTGGCATTGACCCCGAGGTCACATGTCACAGACTGAATGTCGACAGGTCGGCTAAACCAGTGGTGCAGCGAGCCAGGAGGCCGACGTTGGTACACGTCGACGCAGTGGAAGAAGAGGTTGACAAACTTCTAGAGGCCAGGGCCATCAGAGAAGTTAATTACCCGACGTGGTTATCAAACACTGTGGTGGTGAAGAAGAAAAATGGCAAATGGAGGGTTTGCGTAGACTTTACAAGCTTAAATAAAGCCTGCCCCAAAGACAGCTTCCCTCTACCAAAAATTGACCAGCTGGTGGATGCTACATCGGGACATGGAAGGATGAGCTTCCTAGACGCTTACAGGGGATACCACCAGATAGCCATGTACCCACCAGACGAGGAGAAAACAGCATTCATCACCCCAAAAGGCCTGTACTGTTACAGGGTGATGCCTTTTGGATTAAAAAATGCAGGAGCAACCTATCAAAGGCTGGTAACCAAGATGTTCAAACATCAGATAGGCCAAACAGTGGAGGTCTACATCGACGACATGGTTGTAAAGACCAAGGAGCCAAAGAATCATCTTGCGGACCTAGCCGAGGTATTTGACATACTCAGGACATATCAGCTCCGACTAAATGCATCAAAGTGCGCATTTGGGGTTGGATCTGGGAAGTTCCTAGGGTACCTGGTAACCAGAAGGGGAATAGAAGCCAGCCCAGATCAGATCAAGGCCATCCTAGATCTACAGAGCCCCACCTCGGCAAAACAGGTTCAAATGCTCACTGGCAGGGCCGCAGCCCTAAACAGGTTCATAAGCCGAAGTTCAGACAAGTGTAAACCCTTCTTCAACCTGGTAAAGAAGACTGCAGACTTCCTGTGGACCGAGGAATGTGAGGAAGCTTTGGCCAATCTAAAGAAGTATCTGACCACGGCTCCAATCCTCTCAACGCCGGAGCCCGAGGAGGAGTTGTTTTTGTACTTGGCCGTGTCCGAACATGCTGTGAGTGCAGTACTAATCCGAGAAGAGAAGGGAGACCAGAAGGCCGTCTACTATGTAAGTAAGACCTTAGCCAGTGCTGAAACAAGGTACTTGCCATTAGAGAAATTAATGCTGGCCCTAGTCATGGCCTCAAAGAAATTGAACCACTATTTCCAAGCACACAAGATTCTGGTGCTAACAGAACACCCATTGAAATCCCTGTTACAACAAGGAGATTTGACAGGAAGAATCGCAAGGTGGGCAGTAGCCCTGGGACAATATGACCTGGAATTCAGGCCCAGAACAGCAATCAAGGGCCAAGTTTTGGCCGACTTTGTGGCAGAATTTACGCCAGAATCAATCGAACGTCGGCCTCCGATTAGCCGAGATGAACAAAGCTCTAGCAGGCAAGAAGAATCCCAGCCGACAGCAAAAGAGCAAAGGAAGGAGAAGCACAGACCATGCAGCATTTACATCGGCGATTCGTTTAGACTCTTTGTCGATGGAAGTTCAAACCGACGAGGAGCGGGGGCCGGAGTACTGCTGATATCCCCAGATGGAGAAATAATAGAACAATCCATCCGTTTGGGGTTCAAGGCCTCAAACAATGAAGCTGAATACGAAGCATTGATTGCCGGACTAAAACTGGCAGCAGCAGCTGAAGCCGATGAGGTAATAGTTTTTTGTGATTCACAACTAATTGTTAATCAGTCAACAGGGGAATTTGTAACCAGGGACGAGCGTATGTCGGCATATGCGAAAGAGGTGATCAGATTAGCCGAGCTATTTCAGAATTGCCGACTTCTTCAAGTTAGCCGAGATGATAACAGCCATGCCGACGCGTTAGCCAATCTGGCGAGTTCAATGCAGACTGGAAAGACGAGAACAATTATGATCGACTATATGTCGGGCCCGAGCATAGAACCACGGCACGCGAAACAAGAAGCAATGTGTGTGGACATGGGGCCGAGCTGGATGGATGCAATTGTTGCATTCCTGAAAGAGGGAAAATTGCCAGAAGATCGCAAGGAGGCACACAAAGTCAGACTGAAGTCGGCAAGATTTTGCCTATCTGCGGAGGGACATCTCTACAGAAGGTCCTTTACCGGACCCCTATTAAGGTGCGTACACCCTTTTCAAGTTGAAGATTTTTTGTATGAAATTCATGAAGGGATTTGTGGAAGCCACACTGGGGGCAGATCGTTAGCCCATAGGGCCATTACCCAGGGGTATTGGTGGCCATATATGCAAAAAGATGCCGAAGCATATGTGAAAAAGTGCGAACCCTGTCAACGGTTTGCACCCTTGATTCATCAGCCAGCTGCCGACCTGAATCCAGTATCCAGCCCCTGGCCGTTTGCCCAGTGGGGCATGGATCTGGTCGGACAACTTCCCCAAGCAACTGGGCAGAGGAAGTACTTATTGGTGGCAACGGATTACTTTACAAAGTGGATAGAGGCAGAACCTCTAGCTAAGATCCGAGATGTGGACGTCAAGAATTTCATATGGAAGAACATCATCACCAGATTTGGAATTCCCAGAGCCATTGTAGCCGACAACGGAACGCAGTTCGACAGCAAGCTGATCAAGAATTTCTGTGCGAAATTCAAAATCAAGAATTACTTTTCAACACCAAGCTTCCCTCAAAGCAACGGACAAGCGGAAGCATCCAACAAAGTAATTCTGGATGGAATAAAGAAGAGGTTGCAGGCAGCAAAAGGGAAATGGGTAGATGAATTACCCAATGTGCTTTGGGCATATCGGACTACGCCGAGAAGATCAACGGGGGAATCTCCCTTTGCCATGGCCTATGGCACAGAAGCAGTCATTCCACTGGAGGTCGGCATCCCAGGGATCCGAACCCAGGGAGTTGAAGATGGGACTAATGACATACTTTTAGCCCGAGATCTGGATCTTTTGGAAGAACGAAGAGAGAAGGCTGCAATCCAGCTTGCAGTATACCAGCAACAGCTTGCCAGGGCTTACAATAAGAAGGTCAACCCACGAGATTTTCAAGTCGGCGACCTAGTCTTGAGAAAAGTGGTCGGCAACAAGAAAGATCCCAGGGAGGGCAAGCTTGGCCCAAACTGGGAAGGGCCTTACAGAATTACCTCGGTGTTAGGTAACGGAGCATATCGGCTTGAAGACAATGAAGGCAAAGCACTGCCAAGACCCTGGAACACTTGCAACTTGAAATTTTTCTATCATTGAGAGATCCTTATTCTTGGCCGATGCCATATGATTGGTAGAGATGCTGGAAGACATGGTAAATGAGAACCCAAGTGGAACTCAGGTTCACATTGGGGGCAGAGAAGATACAAAGCCTACCACTTGTTGAAATTTGTAGCAATTTACAAGTTGGTTTGGCCGAATAACAAAGCCTACCACATAATAGATGGTCTGGCCGAATAACAAAGCCTACCACTTGTTGAAATTTGTAGCAATTTACAAGTTGGTCTGGCCGAATAACAAAGCCTACCACTTGTTGAAATTTGTAGCAATTTACAAGTTGGTCAGGCCGAATAACAAAGTCTATCACTTGTTGAAATTTGTAGCAATTTACAAGTTGGTATGACCGAATACAAAGCTTAGCTTCGCTTGTTGAAATTTGTAGCAATTTACAAGTTGAAGTTGAGCCGAGAAGATTCCTTAGCTTCGCTTGTTGAAATTTGTAGCAATTTACAAGTTGAAGTTGAGCCGAGAAGATTCCTTAGCTTCACTTGTTAAAATTTGTGGCAATTTACAAGTTGAAGTTGAGCCGAGAAGATTCCTTAGCTTCGCTTGTTGAAATTTGTGGCAATTTACAAGTTGAAATTGAGCCGAGATGGTTCCCTGGCTTCGCTTGTTGAAATTTGCAGCAATTTACAAGTTTGTTTCTCTTCACTTGTTGAAATTTGTAGCAATTTACAAGTCGAAGGAAAGCCGATGTTATGGCATACAGTCTTATAGCAATTTGCTGGTTGGACATACCAATGACGATGTTCAAACACTTGTTGAAATTTGCAGCAATTTACAAGTTGAAGCTAAGCATATTTTCAATCCTTGTTAAAATTTGTAGCAATTTACAAGTAGATTACTGTTTAAACCTTGATTATAATCCGAGAATAGTTTGCTGTATATAATGGTCCTTGTTGAAATTTGCAGCAATTTACAAGTGGGGGAAACTGAGATTATTGTTTGAACGATCATTGAAACATGAGAAAGGTTTGCAAAAGTTAACATTGAATTGTATATGTTTTGTACTTGTTGAAAATTATGAAAAGATTGCAGGTTAGTATCTTGCCGAAGTAAAACTTGCAGTTATCATATCCGAAGTATGTAACCCCGAGAAGACTATCCAAAGGAAGAACTGTGCAAAATATTCTAAGTACAGAATCAAATAGAAGAATTGAAGAAGAATTAAAGCATAAGGATAAAACATTTAAAGAAGGCACTATGGCCTAGCAGCAGTCAAGTGTTCACAAGCAACAAAGAAAGGCACATCGGCCATAAAGAAATTTCAACAAAAACAAAAAAAAAAAAAAAAAGAAAATACAAAGGAATCAAACTTCTTCAACTTGAGCAGATGGTTGGGTTGAAACCTCCGAAGGCTTTGGCAGAACCACCTCGGCATCTTTTTGCTTCACAACCTCTGCGTCTTCTTCTACCACGACCTCGGTTTCCTTATCCGCCGCGACCTCGGCGTCAATTTCGGCCAAAGTCTTCTCCACAGTTTTTTCAGCCAGAAGCAGGTCAGAAGATAGCACGCCAGTGTTAGCTTCCTTGGGCACCTCCTCATCCTCCTCTGGGTCAAGTCAAGAAATTGATCATCCTTTGGAGGAGATTTGGCCTTCCTCACCAGGGCTTCTTCTTCACCTTCACCTTCCTCTTCAGCTTCGGCTTCAGAATCTTCTTCTTCAGCTTGGCTTGGAGATGGAGAAAGAGGACAAGGAAGACGCATGGCCTTGGTCTTGCGCCATGGCGAGTCGACTGAAAGATTAAGCTGTTTGGCCAAAGCATTCCAACCTAGGGAATATCCCTTGTTGCATGCTTGCTTGACCTGACGCTTATAGTCTTCAGCGACATCGGCCATGCCTTCAGTATAAGCAGCATCAATTTCGGCTTTCTTGGTGGCCAAAGCCTCTATCAGTTCTTGCTCGGCTTGATTCCTTTTAACCTCGGCCTCTTTTTTCTCAGCTTCGGCGACCTTCTTGATGTCTTCAGCAGCCTCAGCTTTTTTTAGAGCCATCTGCTGGGCCTTTGTGGCCGCCTCGGCCTGATCTTCCAGCTTTTTCATCTTCAATAGATCCCTTTTATGGATCTTTTGAAGGGCAGAAAACTCCTTCTTCAAATCAGATAGTTCCTGCCTAGTTTCATACGCCTTCACAGAAAAAGAGTGGGCGTGCTGAATGGCCTGAAAGTTCACAAGGCAAAAGTTATTACAGAATGAAACAAAGTAATAGTAAGACAAAATATCAAAATTCTGAAGACTTACTTGGACAGAGTGTTGCAGCATAAGGGCATAGTTCTCATATTCGCTGATCTTGGCATTTTGCTCAAGATCACCTTCAAGAAGAACCGCCGTACTGAGCGCCACACCAACGTTAATGTCGGCGGCGCTTTCATTAGCATAAATTGGCCTGTCTTCAAGGGTTATTTTGGGTTCCCAGGGAACTTTAGGAACCCTGGATCCCGAGGTCGAAGGTTTCTGTTTCTTCGGTGGAGCGGACCCTGATGGTTGGGCTTCGGCAGATCTTTTTGTGGGTGCAGGAATGGACTTGACTGATGAAGTCAATTGGGCAATGGGCAGGGCATCCTCGGCCTCGGCATCAGCTTCAGTCACCTTGGCCCTTAGTTGGGTCTTCTTGGCTCTTTTTGGTTTCTGAGGTGGCAGAGGTTGAGCCGGTTCAGCGTCATTGTCATCTGGCAAATTGGCCAAAAGATCAAGCACTACTTTCTTCGGGCGCTCCATCTCGGCTTTTTTAACAAGTCTACGTCGGCGTTTTGTTGCTGATATTAAATTTGGAGCCGAGGTTGATGGCTGATCCGTTGGCTCAGAAGTGGAGGCAGTCTGTTCTGTAGAAGCAGTTGATGAAGAAGTGCTCTTCTTCTTCTTTGGAACGTCGGCCAATTTGGACTTGTATGTTGGAATAAAGTTCAGCAGGAGCGGGGCCTTGCGCTTCTCAAGAGGAAGATCCAAGAGCTTCTTCAGGCCTTTCCCAGGATAATAGGATTGGCGGAAATCCTTATGAGGCTGGCGAATGTCTGCAACAAAAAACACAATATCAGAAACAGATAAAATTGGCCGAAAAATCTGAAGAAAACAACAGTTAAGAAGTTAACACAGGGATCTTACCCTTGCCCTCCTTCACCGTTCGAGAAAGAGGGAATAGATGAACTTCTTCATCTGGGCCAAATTCCCAGTTCCCAGATGCGATGAGTAATCATCTCCAGCCCCTTTGTTGGAGTCTGGGAGGTCGGCTACGATCTTAAAGGCGGTGGACCTCGGCTTAAGGTAGTAAACATAACCTTTTTCTTTAAGGTTCAAGGGACACATGGTATAGCAATACTGGATGTCGGCAAGAGTGATTCTAACACTCTCCTGCTGAGCTAAGGCTATTATTCCATTCAGCGTCCTATAAGCGTTTATGGAGAGTAGCATGGGGTTTAAAGAGTAGTAATGAAGGACTTCACGGAAGAGGGGGTTAAGAGGGAGCCGAAGTCCACACTGGACAAAGGCTACAACAGGAAAAGGCATGGTATTATCCTCGGGCATAATGGAGTCTTTTTCCCCAGCTAGTCTGAGTTGGACATCGTCTGGGATTGAGAACTCTTGCCTAAAGTTTTGCAGTTTGGTTGGGGTATTGACTCTATCTCTCCACACACCCATGGTCTTGATGTAAAAGAATTGGGTAACGGAAAAATGGAGATCTACAGGATTTTAAGGACCTCGGCTTAAACCTAGGTACAAATTGTTTCAATTTTTTCCTAAGGACAGAAGGTTCTACAGCAAATCCCAAACCTAAATCTAGAAAGAATGAATATGAAGGGCAGAAAATCTGGAAAAAATAGAGAAGCAAAAAAGAAGTCTCAGAACACGAGGGAGTGGAAAGCCAAAAATAGAAATGAAACAGTGCAGGTGTTTGCAACATAAACGAAATCGTGAGATGAGATACATGATTCACAAATCAGATGCAGAACAATCAAGTGACAAGAAATTTCAGAAAACCAAGCAAGAATTGGGAAGAGAAAGGAGCAACGGCTTACCAGAAGAGTTGAAGCCGAGATGACTGGCGCCGAACTGAAAGAGCTTCAGAACTTCACAGAAATGGCAGATGGAGGCAGTTGCAGAACTTAGAGCTTTCGACAATGGCGGATTCAAAGAAGAGGGAGCTTTAGAGTGAGAGAAAGCAAAGAAATCGGAATGCAAAAGTGAAGAGGAGAGAGAGAAAGGCAATTGTTTTGTCAAAAATTGAAACGGCGGCAAAGGCAATTATTTTGCCTAGGGTATCGCACGCGTCAGACGGCGCGGACAAAGGAAAGACGACCAACAGGCGCGTCACCAGCACGGGCTAATAAGGATAAAACACGTCAATGGAACAGTTGTAAAACGGTGCATGACAGCTCATGCGCATATGGGAGTTGATTTGAATTTAAAGAAGAGATGTCGGCCTGAAGTAAATGATCTCGACTAGAAGTTCTTAAGCCGAGGTACGAGAAAGAAGTTCAATGTAAGTTCCATCACCTCAGTATGCCGAGGAAATAGAACTTAGGGGGCAGTTGTGGGGTTATATTTCTGAGCATCAACACGTGGCAAGATGACGTCGGCGTGTCATCAAGAAAGCTACGTGTCACAATAAAGTTTTGCCATGGTATCTTAGTATTTTCCGAGGTTATTTCTGAAGGCATCTTAATCCGGATGAAGGCCTACAACCTCGGCTCCACCTGCAATGGCCGAGCTACCCGCAGAAAACTGGAGCCGAGGTAACTGTCAGACTGACCATATCAGCCAATATAAAATATTATCTTGGTAGGTGGATGTCCATCTATGTGGAGAAAGCCATCATTTCACTAACTAAGTGGCCTCGAGGCCATAAGAGTTGATCATGAGGCCATTAGAGGCCATGTGAAGGAATAAAGAGCTTTTGCCTGGAAAGCTGCCGAAAGTGCAATGGTGGGCTGGCAAGACAGCTCAAAAGTTAGTGGCTTCTGCACTAACTTCACTAGTATATATATGGAGAGGTCAATGGACGAAAGAGGGGGGGGGGGAATTCATTCGGAGCAGAGCATATACAGCTACAAGTTAATAGTAGCATTTGTAATTACTTACTTTGTGAGTGAGAAAGTTACAGAGAGTTAATTGTAATTTCTGTCATTCATTCAATCAGAGAATTACCTCGGCCTCCCGTGGACGTAGGCACTATTGCCGAACCACGTAAAATCTTATGTGTCTTTGTGTTATTATCTGTGCCATCTATTCTGCTTGTGTTTTTACCGCAGAATCACTAAGATAGGCAGTGTGATCCGAAAATCACTCACACACTAACATATCTTGATTGTGCTGTTTTTATTTACTGAAATTTAGTGTTCTAGTTTGAATGTTTAATATTGGCATTTGAGAATGTTGAAAGAGGACAGTTGATCTGTGCCAATAAGCATTGTTTGTCTGTGTATAGTCATACTTGCATATCTTAGAACTAGAGTTTGGAAAGCTTAAGAATCTAGAAAATGGTGCTGAATAAAAGTGAAAAATGGTTTCCACACCTATACTAAATTAAATTGTGATAGAAGGCTTGGTTGAGTTGAGTTTGTATGTATTGAATTGTGAAACCTCCTTGTTGGTTTGGAGAAGCATAGGAGAAAATGATTTAAGTTGGGTCTTATTGAATTACAAATTTAGTGTAAGTTCCAGTGTGTGAAGTTACTTAACTAATTTTAATCCTACACAAACAAAACAAAAAACAAAAACAAAATAAAAAAATAAAAATTTACTTGATATCGCTGCCAATACAACCACACTATAATTTGGTCAGATGACACGTGGGCCACACGTCAGCCTCGTGAGGTGACTCGTGAATCAATGACAAGTTTCCAAGTGCTTCCATCTGGGGTCAAACTATCCTAGCAGAGGCAAATGTACATGCGACCCTTGTCTTCTTAGGTCTAAGAATTAAGGCATTTTCAAAACTGCTTCTTGCATCCCTTGGCTCAGCTAAGGATCCTCCACTTGAGTGGTCACCTTCTCTGCTTGTGAACAGCACACTTGGTGTACCCAGCTCGATTGAATAACTACCCTACCCTCTTCCTCGGGAGACTTGGGCATACTTATTCTCCGGCAGAGCATGTTCTCCCTCTGGTAGTTTCTATCTAATATTCTTATATCTAACTACCCTCTTATAAGTTGCTTTAATGAAAAATCAATTCAACCAAAAAGTTCGAAATCAATGCTGTTATTTCTGCTTTGATTGATGTTGAGGAAACAAATCTCTCTTTACCCAACAAGATCTCATCGACATGCCATTAGAAAGATATAGAAGGGAAAGAAGGAAGGAAGGAAGGAAGGAAGGAAGATTCTATTGGACATGCTTTTTCCAGATTGGAAGTTGCTGAGGGTGAGATTGCTATTTCTCTCTCTTGGGGAACATGATCCCAAGGTTTTGTGATTGGGTTTTGGAGCCATGGATTCCTTACCAAAACTAATTGGAAAACTTAGACAAATAAAATATATAGACCTACTCCAGTATTCCCACATAGGTGGTCTCTAGACTGGGGTGCCTAAACACACTCTTTTTTCACACAATTTTCTCTCTAACAGCTCCCCTCCTCGTCTTTCTTTAAGGAATTCCGTCATTGCTGCTTCTTCTTGACATCAATATCAATAACTTGATATAACACAAATTAAGAACCTTGGATGATAGTAAGACGGGGGTACTAAACCAAAAATGTAATGTTTTAATTTTGACAACAGAACAATCAAGGGTTGGTTGGGAATAGGTTATTTTAGTTTTTTTTTTGATTTTTTATAAAAATATGTGCAGAAAAATAGAGAGATGATAGTAACTCAAAAAAGATAAAAAGACAAAAAGTATACTATTTTAGTAGCATCCCAAACAACCAAATGTGCCAGTAGAACATCTTTATTTGGCGACTTAAAAATGTTAGAATCTTTTTGTAATTGTGCATTTGTTAGGCTCAATTTGGTTAGATGGATAATACAGGAAAATGAAAGAAAAAAGAAAAAAATAATTTTTTATGTGTTTGTTTAGATAGAGAGTCCTAAAAGGTAATGGAAATTAAGACTGTGTTTTGTTTAACTTTCTAAAACTAATTTCGCCCTTATATTCTAATGTTATGTTTGGTTTAAGTTTTCAAATCATGATTTCAAATCAATTTCAAAACACATTTTGAAAACATATTTGGTAAACTAGACAATTTTTGAATTTTTGGTTTGCCCGGTCATCTGCCTAAACATCCTCCGAATGTCTGGCCAGTTGTTCGGCCGGTTGACCAGAAGAATACTTTTAAGTTTTAAATATATGTATTATATTTATTTTTGATATTTTTTAAATATACAAATTATTTTTTTAGACTAAAATGACAAATTATTCTTTTAAATTGAATTTTAAAAAGAGTTTGATTATAAGTTTTGAATAAAATTTTTAATAGAGTTTTGAGTTGTGTGTTTGGTTATGAGTTGTAAATTTTTCAATTAAGCTTTGAAATTTTTTTTCAAAACTCATAACCAAACAACTTTTCTCATTTCATGTGTCACATCAAAAATTTAAAACTTAATTCAAAACTCTTTTGAAAACTCATAACCAAACAAATTTTCTCTTTTCAAATCATAATTCCAAAACTCACAAACTCAAATTACAACTCTATTATCAAATCATAATTTTAAAATTCTATCAAACACTACCTAAAGTTTCTTGTACAACTCAAATTAGCTTGTTAGTTAAGCTAACAATTTCTTGCAAAATATACTGAGAAATTTATTTTCTCTCATAAATCTTTCCTTTTTGCCTATGTTTTTCTCCACAACTCTATGTTATGCAGTGATTATATTTTTTTCCCAACATTTTCTTACAAAATTTTTCATCTATTTAAATACATGTAACAAAATAAATTTTTTATTTCTTTTTCCTTTCTTTGGCTACACTTTTTACCATTTTCATTTTCTATCATACGTTGCTTTTTACCATTTTCATTTTCTATTATACCTTTTCTTTCATCTTTACCTAGTTTTTTTTCTTTCTTGTGAATAATGATTTTCGAGAACTGAATTATAACATATTTGGACTATGTAAAACTATTCACCTCATTCCTTGCCACCTCATTCCTTGCTTTGGCAGGTACCAATTACCACCGGTAATGTCTACTCCATCAATGATGCACTGTCAGCAGAGGCTGCAGCTGACGACTATGAGACCTGTCTCAAACATTTGGTTAAGATAAAGACAGTGGATTTATCCGAGGCTAGTGGGTTTCCAAAATTTGATCTCATGCTACTGGGTATGGGCCCAGATGGACACGTGGCTTCTCTATTCCCCAGACATCCTCTTGTCCATGAGAGCAAGCAGTGGGTGACCTCCATCAAAGACTCGCCCAAACCACCTCCGGAGAGGATTACTTTCACCTTTCCAGTAATCAACTCGTCTGCAAATATCGCACTTGTGGTAGCAGGGGCAGGTAAAGCACACGCGGTGAATGTGGCATTGGGTAGTGGTCAGAATTCTGATTCACTGCTGCCTGTTCAAATGGTTTCGCCGGAAGGTGAGTTGACATGGTTTTTGGACAGTGGAGCAGCTTCAAAGCTGTAGATATACAGTTGATCCATATCATAATATGGTATGTCTATTTTAGTATTTTGTGAAGTGATTAGTAAGCTTTTGGATGTATTAGAGGGTTTTGTAATGTTGGTGATATAGTTGATGAACAGCATGGTTTTTCTTCATCTAATGCTGGTGGGTAGAGTATTTGAATAATGTGGGACCCAAATAATGTAATATATTTCCCTATAAATTCTCCATAATGTGAATTTGATACGGCTGATTCTTACGGGACTGGCCGGTTGAATGGCCAAAGTGAAAAGCTTCTTGGCAAGTTCATCCGTGAATTTCAAGGTCAGCTTTAGTTCTGAATTATAATTATGTCCAATTTTGGTCACAATTTGATTGAGAAAAGACGGTGATTTCGCTTGTGCATTTGTTATATTGTTTGATGCTTGAAAAATGTCGTACGTTGTTGATTAATGAAACCCTTTTTGAATGCCTAACGGTGCTCTGATATTGAATTTAAATTAATGATAGCATTTACAGTCTGTGAAGCAATTAAAACTTTCCATTTGGTTCAATTTGTGTCCAATTGCACAAAGTTTAATAATCTGACACCCATATGATCACCGGCTCTTAACTTTATTGGATACATTTTGTTGCCCCAGGGAATGTAGTTGGGGTTGTTCGTGTTCTTTGTACCTCCAGGCCAGTGGTCTGGGTTGCTTTGTTTATGCATACTTGGTTGTGCATTTCATTTTTTGTTTTCTATTTTCATGGGAAAAAATTTCTTTGGCAAATTGTTTCCTAAAATTTCAGGAAAATTTTCTGAAAACAACCTACTTTAGTTTCTGAAAACACAAAAATGAAATGAAACAATTTTTAAAAAATTGAAAACACAACTACACAGAGTATTTTTTTGGTTGTAGGATATTTTTTAAGTTTGCCAAGTTTTGCACTGATTATTTTCTCAGGACAAAAACAGGTAAAGGATAACATTTTGATTGCTACCAAGTTTGCAGCATACCCATGGCGCCTGACACCTGGACAGTTTGTGAATGCTTGCAAGTAAGTTTCCTCTCATTTAATTTTCTCTTATAATGCCAATTAAATTGGGCAGTTTGTGAATGCTTGCAAGTGTAATCTTCTTGTAATGCCAATCAAATCAAACTCATTATTGATAGGTATCTAGGATAGGTTCTCTAGTTTTGCAACTATTTAGTTGTATCTCAAAGACAACAACACAAGCATATTTATCTGTTTTTATCAATTACGCCTCTCAGCATGTGCAAGTCGATTAACTGCTTTTGTTGTCTTAAATATATGGAATTTGATTCTGAATGGTGTTTCAGGTCTTCTCTAGAGAGGATGGAAATTGAGCAAATAGGAATAGGACAGCTGCACTGGTCAACAGCAAACTATGCTCCTCTGCGGGAATTAGCTCTCTGGGATGGTTTAGTGGCAATGTATGACAAGGTTACCATGAATTTTTTGGTTCCAGGAATAGAAGTGATTGATCAAATGATAATGGCTAAATTTGCTTTAATTTTACACTTGAACCTTGACAAAAAAGGGGCTGGAGTGATTTATCAACTTGAGTTCATGATTATTTTACCACTTTTAGAATGGGAGGAGAATTATTATTTTTTTTTGGTCACTAGGTGATTTTTCGACTACAATTTCAAATTTTATACAGGCTTTCAGATGTTAACGAGAACAAAACTGTTGGTTTAGTTTCCAGATCATATCTGTTTGCCACTTCGTTATAATTGCAGCATCATATCCAAATCGTTAAACTCATGAGGTGGTAAAATACAGGGCTTAGTTCAAGCCGTTGGGGTGAGCAATTATGGACCAAAACAGCTTGTGAAGATATATGATTACCTTAAAGCAAGGGGAGTTCCTTTATGCTCAGCTCAGGTGCTATCTTATGCAATCTCATGAAGATTTGTATGCTTACGGCTTTCATATGGCAATAACTGGACTTTTTTGAGGCCCCCATGCAAGAAAACATTTGCATTACTGTCTGGATTATCTTAGATCTAGCTGATTTTAGACCACACTCTTACAGCTATAAACTAGAAGTAGCGTATCCAAACCTTGTTAAATCACCATTAGTCCCAAAAGCTTTAGTTGTTAGGCAATGGGCCTAAACAATGTATATTAAGCTATCTAATACTTGTTCTAAAAAAAAAAAAAAGCTATCTAATACTCTCCTTCACATGCAACTCTTTCTTGCAAGAAGAGATGCAAACATTAATACATATAGAGAAGAAAGAATATCAACGAGAGACAAAAAATGCAAATGGATAGACTTGAACCCAAGACCTCTTGCAACCTGAGCTCTGATACCATAATAAATCACCACTAGTCCCAAAAGCTTAGCTTGTTAGGAAATGGTCCTAATCAATGTATATCAAGCTATCTAACAAACCCAAACCTGTTAACCCATGCAAAATACATGAGTTTCGGCTGGCCATCTTGCATGACAAGTCATATTTGATAACCTTACTAGGCTATAAATATTGCTTGCGTTTGGGTTAGGCTCTTGGATCCATTCATTATATACATACAGTGACACACAAATACATAATTACAAGTTCTATTGTAGATTTATTCTACACTGTTATGCTTAGCTAATTTTTACCAAATTCAGGTACAATTTTCATTGCTGAGTATGGGCGAAGATCAGATGGAGATCAAAAATATATGTGATTCTTTGGGTGTCCGCTTGATTTCTTATAGCCCTCTGGGGCTTGGAATGCTTACTGGAAAATATTCACCTTCTAATCTTCCACGAGGACCTCGGTACTTAAAATTTCTCTCTCTTTCAACAGGGTAAAAAATTGATTTCTAGTTTCAAAGCACTATTTGATGTTTGTCTTGTACCATATTAAATTGCCTTTTTACAGGGGCCTACTCTTCAGGCAAATTATTCCAGGGCTGGATCCTTTATTGAATTCACTAAAAGAAATTGCACAAAGAAGAAAGAAAACTATGCCACAGGTACTTTTTCTTGACTTTCTTTAGCAATTTCTTTACTGCTACAATAATTGGAATGTTGTTTAGAAGTCCAAGGAAGTAACGAAATAATGATTACAATGATGTTGCTCAACCACTAGTCTGCCGGTATGCCTGATTCGAAACTCCTTTTGTGTTACTGAGCTTACTATCTTTAGTGGTCTACCTTTTACATATGCATTGAGCTACATGGTTTACTGTCTATACCCTATATGGCATTGGGCCACATGGTGCAAAGGTACTAAGGGAGGAGATCAGATTAGAGTTCATTACAAAGAGAAATATGTGGGGAACTGAAATATTTTGGGGCAGTTGTGAGGAGATAGTTAAGGTGAAAGTGGAACCTCTTTCAATTTCCAATAGTTTTAATCTTTTGTCAATCTCAAGATGATTTATGCTTGTCCTTCAGAGCGATTAATGGTAATCATTAGTTTTCCAAAATTCTTCAGTTTTCTTGTCTGGCAAAGTTTCTTTTCACACATAAAATGTTGTTTAGGTCCTTGCATCCAAGGCAGAGAAAAAGCCAGTGGCCTATTCATGTGCACTGTCACAGTTTGTCAAAACTTGAATGACACTGGTCCTGGCACACCTGCTTTACACACACGTCAGAGTGTTTTACCCTTTCTGAGGGAACACTTAAAAAATAATTCGTTAAGCTACATGGTTGTTAAATGTCATGAAAGGTCCTCCATGGAGGCACATGAAACAACTGCTTCTTTCCTCATGTTGGAATTGAAGTTAAGAATTTGTATTTCTTTATTTTTAGTTGTGCCCAATGAGGATCTTCTCTTTTACCGTGCACATATATTAAATTCCATGTCTCCAATTGAAGCTTGTGACATTAGTAGCATTTCTCCGCATCTACAGCATTATCCTTGTAATGCTTCCCCCTTTACTAGGGCCATGAACGAACTTTAGTTCTTTTCTTATTGTTAATTAACTTTAGTTCATTACTTTGATTCTCTACTAGGGTCATGAACTTACATTAGTCTTTTCTTATTGTTATTCATCACTTTGGTTCTTTGCTTGTAGCATTACTTCATTTATTTTCCTTGGCTCTTTACTATGTCCATGATTGTACTTCAGTTCTTTTCTTATTGTTAAGTAACTTTTGTTCATTATTTTGGTTCTTTTCTTGTGGCATTGGCTCGCTTGCTTTTGGATTGGAAGATTGGATACTGATAAACCTTCATTTGGTAGGACTTACGAATTTGTTGTCTGCCTTATTGGATGTCTTCTTTGGCACTGGCTTGGAACTCCTGATCTAAGATATTTTGGTTGGTAGAAGGGACAGTGCAACCAACTGGGCTAGCTCAGTTGGCCACCCCTATACACTTCTATCTGGGAGGTCAAGGAGTTAGTCATTGCCAAAAGCAAAATTTGATAATTTCTCCCCTATTATCTTTCCTTATTGTTAGGTTGGTTATTGGATTTCTACAATTGTTGGACTATGATTGTCTAGATGCAATAGTCTTCATATTTATTTGTAAAATAAAAAATTAAAGAAGGAAAGAAGGGGCAGTGCAAAACATTTGATTGCCTTAGTAACTATGTGAGGAAAGGCTTTTCCAATGACATGGTTGCATATATATTCTAAAAAATAATAATATATTCACAACACTTAACTATGTTATAAAAGATTGAGTTGATTGATTTACAGAAAAATGAGTAGTGATGAAGTTATAGCGAAGAAGTACAGAGGTTACAAGTGAGGGTTATAGTGCTTAATTAGCAGGCCACCAAGAAAAGTAATTTATTAAATTACAAAAGTCATGAATGTCAAGTGCTCAGGCAGATAAAACTGGATATGAAATATGGTCAACATGTGAGGAGGTAAAAATGGAATTCTAGTGACCATCTTTAACTCATGATCGAGTTTGTTTTGTGACTGTCATTTACAACCGTAAAACTGATGCAAATTTTCTGTGTTTCTGTTAGTATGAAAACAAGCTTTCTTCTTAATTCATGACATTCGTCTTGTGGGACATTATTAAGTCAAATGAATGCTAGTGCACTTGAACTGAGTTTTTACTTTCATATTCGCTGATGTTGATCCATTGTAAACTTTGTGATTTTGTCTCCACTAGTTCTCAATCTAATGCGAGTGATTTTGCCGGCAGGTTGCCATAAACTGGTGCATCTGCAAGGGTACCATTCCAATACCTGGAGTTAGGACGGTAAAACAAGCAGAGGAAAATTTGGGTGCTCTTGGTTGGCGTCTCAGTTCAGACAAGTTGCTTCAGTTAGAATATGCAGCACTTGGGTCTCCCCGCAAGATGATCCAAAACATTTTTCAAACAAGGTGAATATCTTATCCAGTCATATAACTGCCATTTTTTTCTCAAGGATAGGTGTCTAATAATGTTTTAACATCCTGAATTGCAGATGAAGTTTGGAAAAATGAGTCGTGGCGACGCGGGTTTGTGCAGGTGTGTTATTCACAATCACAAAAGGTTGTCAATCAGGGATAACCCACCACATTGTGAAAATTTGAGAGCATGATATGAAGTTGTTTTAGGACAGAAACAGAAAAGTACATGCTAAATTTATTATTGTTTGTTGAAGAAAAGAGAATGGCATAAATCTATCAGATTGTTTTCTTGTGTATGTTAATAGATACATTTTGGAAAGAAAGAAAAAAGAAAAAAAAGAAGTTAAAAAGTGAAGTGAGAAAGATTAAAGATTGACTCAATGGATGAGACAACATTTTAGTGATTATGATATATAGATTTAAGTCTTACAATTGCGTGATGTAATTTTTTTTAAAAAAATTGTTGTCCTTCTATTGATTATTTTTACTTTGAATTTTATTTTGCTAAAATAATTATGTGCACAATAAATTATGAATGAAGCCTGGGATATTTCCAAGAAAGGAAATATTTAATATCCCACAGGATAAAAACATTGCGGTATTAGAATAAATTCTATGTCAAAGTAAAAAATTTAATAAAATTCTTTCAAATTCTTTAATAATAATTGTGTTATCTTTTAAATCAAATAGTACTAAAATTTAGCAAGAATTTTTCTCTACGAGCTATGTCACTCATGTTAGGATTGGCATTTATATTTGATTTTGTAGAATAAATAAATGTAAAAAATGGTATTTACACAATTAAAACAATATTGCAAAATTATTTATATTTTGGTGTAGTTATATGTCAAAATTTACATTTGATACCAACCCATAAAGATGGTCCAAGAATTATACTTTTTTTTTTATTGTCAAAAAGAGAGAATTAGAAGTTAGATGATGACACGTTAGAGCATTTTCAATGGTTGTTGCTATATTATCATTGCTATTGCTATAATTTGGTAACGAATAGTGTTATTTTGTCAAATTATAACAATGGTGTTCCAATAGTCATTTGTTATTTTGGCAAATTTTAACCAAATTTCTCTCCAAATGTGTAGGTGTTGTTTGGATATAGATTTTTTTGTGATTTTATTTTTGTTTATTTTTTATTTTTTGTGACCTTTTTTTAACTGTTTGTAAAAAAAATTAGGAAAAATTAGCCTAGGGTCCCTCTATCACTTTTCGCAATGGAAGAGATCCATAAAATTATTTTTTTATGTCTAAGGTCCCTAAACATGTATCAGAGAAATTTGACTCAGTCAATCGATCTGTGTGTGATTGAGATTACCATTACACTATAGCACTCACTCTTAAATCTGATGAGTGGGTGATATATATACATATATATATATATAGAGAAAGAGGGAATACAGAGGGGAGAGAGGGAGAGAGAGAGAGAGAGAGAAGCGATGATGGCAACCGGAGCCGCTGGAGGAGGCGGCGAATGCAAAGTTGCGGGAGATTTTGTTGTAGATGAAGATCTGGTGCAGATTTGGTGCAACTGAGACGACGGCGGTTCACAGCAACGGCTGAGCTTCGCCGATCTGACTTCGTCCCCTTGCTGCCTGCCAGTATTCCGTCATTGCAAGAGCGAGGCGGGCAAAGCAATCAAGAGGCTGTAGGTTCTTCTTCTGTTATTACATCAACCAGATTTTCAGGAGCGCCTACAGCAGCAAGGGCAGCATGGATTATTCGAACGTAGAAACATCCTGGCCAACTTGCATATTCGGAAACCTACAATTAGGCACATATGATTATCTGTCAATTATCAAATTAATTTTTGGATCCCACGGTACAGGAGGTGTTGTTAAGCATCAATCTCCAAAAGTCTGAAATGCAATAAACCATGGACTCACATCCAGGTTTTTATCTCTGGCAAAGATAAAGGTATCAAGCATAATAAAAAAAAGTGGGCGTGGGGGTAGGAATATTGTTACATGGGAAATTAAATTTCAATATACTAATACAAAGTTTTCTTTTCTTACCAAAAGAAAAAAAAAATGTAATACACTGATACCAAAATGGAATGACAAAGAATTTTCCAACTTGTTGGAAAAACAGTAATTTATATATGTCATGCTGGAAATGGTGACAAGTCAGTGAAATTTCAGAAAAACAAACACACAGAAATTTGTTTATTGTTGCTTATTCACTCAATGAAATGATCTTCTCTCTTTGCTTTGAACTGAAATTTCTCTGGATTGGTGAAGAGAAATTTTCTTGTTTGAACTGAAATTTCTCTGGGTTGGTTGAGAGAAATTCTCGGGTTTAAACTGAATTTTTTCTGGATTGGTCCAGAGAAATTCTCGGGTTTAAACTGAATTTTCTCTAGATTGGTCCAGAGAAATTCTATGGTTTGAACTGAAATTTCTCTGGGTTGATCCAGAGAAATTCTCTGGTTTGGATTGAACTAGTCCTCAATATTGTCCAGAAAAATTTGGCAACTTTATGGTAACCGGTTTCAAGCATAAATTGATTTTACATTTTTATACACTCTGATTTTAGAGTTTCAGTTTATTGCTCCCTTTGTTGATAATAAAACATGCTGGATGTTGTTCGCTTTTCATTTTTACTCATTTCTTAAGAGCACAACCTTTGTAATTGTAGGTCTGAGCCGCTGGATTTACTGCTGCCCTGCTAAAAAAGCATAGCTCATCAACATTTCCATCTACCGAGGCTGGAGAAGGAACAAAAAGTGAAGCGAGTCTCTCCAAGACACAACAGAAGGAGCCTTTGCTAATTGAAACGGTGCTTCTGGTAGTATCTGAGAAGCTAATCAATTTTTGCTAATTGTAACGGTGCTTCTAATCAATTATGAAAATATTGAGGAATTTTCTCTGAACCAATTTTCTCTAGATCAATTTTCTCTGGATCAACTTGAGGGATCTTAGACATTATGAAAATGTTGAGTGTTCTTTATGCTATAAAGTCTTAATACCAGGGACCTAAAAAAAAATTCCCCAAAAAATTATATATTTATATTATTCCCGACTAGACAAATATAAAAAATAAAAAAAATTGAAAAATTGGGAAAAAAATATAATTAATGTCTTTTTATTATAATAAAATTATATTCATTTAATGTCAGTTAATATATTTTATCTTTTTATTGCCTTCATTTTTAAAAAAATATATTTATTTTTTTATTATGCTTTATTGAAAATTATAAATTATACTAAAAATACATTTTTTCTTTTAAAAAATATATTTATCTTTATATCCAATGGCTGATATCAAGTTCCAGAATACTCTTCCTCTCTCTCTTTTCACACATCTCATTGCGAAGTCACACATCTCTATTCCATTGCAAAGTCTGTCTCTGTCACGCCCCAAACCTGCCCCAAAAAGTTTGGGCATGACCTACTCGTAACCAGGCATATAACCTAGAGAATAAAGTTAAGGGGCCTTATCGGAAGCATAACTCAACATAAAAAAAGATACAACAAACACCATTGAGCGATTTCTATCATGCCAGGATCTCATGCATTGTAATTGTCACGCCCCAAACCTGCCCCAAAAAGTTTGGGCATGACCTACTCGTAACCAGGCATATAACCTAGAGAATAAAGTTAAGGGGCCTTATCGGAAGCATAACTCAACATAAAAAAAGATACAACAAACACCATTGAGCGATTTCTATCATGCCAGGATCTCATGCATTGTAATATTCTACCAACAACAGACATAGTAAAAGCTGAAGCCTCGAACATTAATTACATGCACAAGCATTTACAGTCCCAGCCCTATGATTGGGCGCAAACAAACCCACATGAGAGTTATATACAACAACCTTAGGTGGTGGCACTAAACAAGTACTAATATCTTTACAGTTCACCAAAATGAGTGGCTTGGTATAGTGCCTGGATACGTAAGGTTGAGCAAAAGAAGCGGCGTCCTGAGCTAGGATTGACCGCCTGGTGGATGACCTACAGAAACAGATAAAATTTGAGAGTGAGCTAAGCTCAGTGAATAGTAGTGCATAAATACAACATTACTTAACTTAAATAGATAATGTAACAACACATTAGTCTGCTTCTGCAACATACACACAACAGCTTGAAACTTAATCTTGTACATAAACTTGATGGCTTTGAGAGTGGCACTATGGCCCTTGAAAGTTGTTGGCACCATGGCCTTTGAAAGTGGCACGAAGCCCATGTAAACACGTTGGCACAAAGGCCCTTGAAAGTGGCGTAAAGCCCTTGTAAACATGTTGGCACATAGGCCCTTGAAAGTGGCGTAAAGCCTTTGTAAACATGTTGGCACGTAGGCCCTTGAAAGTCTTTCTTCTTTTCATGCCTTTCACATATCTTAAATTGTAGCAACAATATATAACATGCTCGAATACATTAATAGAGTCGCTTTACTTGCTTCAACGTATTAACATAAGTGCATAACATGTACATAAGTACTACTACTCACAGTGTTGGGATGACGTGCCTGTTCCACTCGTAGTGTGTCTCTAGACCTTAGGCTCTCTTCCTTCTTCCTTGTCTCCCTCTCTCCTTCTTCTCTTAAACTAAGTGTTTTTGCCTTAAACCCAAGTTCAACATAAATATATATCTCTACTAGGGCTAATAAGACGAAAATGAATCGTTTAATCGTCCCAAAATTAAAATTTCACGAACGTACTTAATATTACTTAAAAATCATGCTGATTACAAATATCTTATCCATTTCAGATAATTAAGCTGTTAAGGCTTCCAATTTCTAACTTAATGTTTCTAATGGGAACAGATAATTTCCTTAAAGAACAGATAGTCATCTTAAACATAAGTTTCACTTGTTTCTTCAAACTTTTCATGGACTTTTGAAATAAACATTTAAGAATGCTAATCGAGGGCTGAAAATATAACAGGAATCATGTGTGAGGGTCGGGTTATTACAGTCTCTCCCTCACTCTCACCTTCTTTCTCTCATCCCATTAAACCGTCTCTCTCTCTATATCTCTTTCCATCTCTATATCTCTCTCAGTCTCCATTGATGAAATCGGAGCTCGATTTCAGTCACCGATCTATATCTCTTTCCGTCTCTCTTTGTCTCAGTCTCCATCGATTAAATCGTCTCTCTCTCTATATCTCTTTCTCTCTCTCTCTCGGTGTCTATTGATGAAGCCGAAGCTTGGTTTCAGTCACCAATCTATATCTCTTTCTGTCTCACCAGCTTGATTTGGACTCTCGGTTTCAATCACCGATCAAGGTATGATATATTTATTTTTTATTTTTTTAATATCAATCTATTAGAGTAAAAATCAAACCTTTCAGATCCTAATGAAGATACGTGTATCATTGATTTTGTTGAATGTTGTAGTAGTTGTTTGAAAATTTTTGTTTGAATGTTGTTGTTTTAGTGAAATTCTGATTTTAAAAAAATTGTTGTAAAAAAAAAAAATTGTGAATTTTGCAAAATGAAAAATTGATCTATTTTTGTTTGAGTTTTTCTACAAACGGATGAGAAAAGGAGGGAGGGAAAGAAGAAAATCAGTTGGTTTGGGGTGAGCTGGCAGATTTGCCATTTGCCAAAGTTGTTGTCAAACTTGACAACAACTTTGGCATTTGTCATTTGTCATTTTTAACAGTTGTTATATCTCACCATCGGAGAACCTTTTTTTTCTCAAAGCTACTATATTATAGCTTTGACAGTTGCAATGAGAAACCATTGGAGATGCATTGATGAAAGTTTTATTAGTCAAATAATTTCAAATTCGAGTACACGCATCTAGCACTTGATTTGTCAGTGATAAATTTATGGATATATTAAATATATTATATGAAATTTATTTAAAATACAGTTTATTTTTTATGATTTAAAAAATTATATTTCATTATTTGAAAATTTTAATTTAATAATAAATGATTTTTTTATTAATAAATTATCAAATCAATTAATAATTTTAAATAATTTTAGAAATTTATTTCAATTAATAATTTATGTATAGTAAAACAGTTACAAATTTTATTTTTTTATATTTTAAACAAAGTTTAAGCGTCTTAAATTTATTTGACAAAATTTGCCGACCAAATCTATTTTTGATTTTGGATAAAACTCTCTCAACCAAACAAGGCATTACATGTTTGCACTCACCGCCGCCACGTATCACACACAACAAAACACGACCCATCATCGTACGCCACGCCCAAACTCACCTGATTAAAACCCCAACAAAAACGTTTCCAACTCCGACATGTTGACTATCCAGCACTCACCGGTGGTGGACCAGTTAGTTGTTGCTTACAAACCAAACCACGTATATATAGAAGGGTGTGCAATGCGGATGACTTCCTCGTCTAGCACTCTCGCTGCTACCCTGCGCACATCGGTCACGCGCCTCCCCTCCATCCACCGATCGTCGTCGTGCATTCCGGCGAGATCTCAACCATTCATCTCTAAATCTCTCGCTTGTTCGCTAATCAGACCGAGAAGAGTCTCAGGAATAGAAGCGAATCCGAAGAAATTCGATCGCAGAGCGAAGTCTTCAATGGCTGAGAAACGCCAACGGAAAGTAGATGTGTTCGATTCGGAGGAATCTCTGTCGGCTTCTCTGGCCAAATACACCGCCAATCTATCGGAAAAATTTGCGAAGGAGAGAGGTGCTTTCACCGTTGTTTTGTCTGGAGGTTCTCTGATCAAGTCGCTCAGGTATCATAGCTAGTCTTCTTTTTTCTGTTTGGTTGCTTAGAAAATTTAGGAAAGGGAAGATTGTAATTAGGGTGAATTACACAAATGATTCTAAATTGTACTCAGCTAATTTTGTTTTTTTATCTTAGATTTCACACATTGTGTCCCTTCCCCTATATTGTCGCCTTAGGTTAGCCTCACATCAGGCATTGAAGTGTATAAATAGGGGTGATAAACGAACCAAACAGTTCTAACTCGACTCATGTTTGGCTCATTAAAACCTCGTTTGAGCTCAGTTTGATAGGTAAACAAGTTAATCTTCAACATATTTTGAAACTCATTAAGGTTTTCAAGCCATGCTTGAACAATTAAACCAAGCTTGAATAGCTGATAGTTTGTTCGGCTCGGTTTGATAAGCCTAAAACTATATAAAAGTATCAAACTACTCGAAAAGCTTGTTAAGATCGGTTTGAAAGTTTAGCAAACCAAGTTTGAACAAATTTTGCAACGTGTTAAAGTTTTCAAACCAAGCTTGAACAATTATTTGTTCAGCTCGTTGGCAAACCCCTATGTATAAAGGATAAAATACACAATCAATTAAAGGATCAAAATGACTCTTAATAATAGAGTGAAAGACATGGTTGTGTTTTGTTTTGTAAATAATATGCATTTTCTATGTGTCCCGTGATTCATTTAGGCGAGAAATGAAATAAGTTTCTTTTAATGCCTTTTAAATATCCGATGGCTAATGTGAGACTGATGCTAGTATTTGCTAGTATTTTTTGTATGATTTTTAGACGATAGTTAGGGTAGTAGTAGTAGTAGACTGGATTAATGTTATGAAATTTAAGGATGCAATCGGTACAAATTAAAGATTAAAGACTAAACCAAATGGAGTTTGTGGTATGCTTTAGAGACTATTGTGTAATTTAATCTTGTAATTATCATAGAAAATCATCTTGGTGATTGTTTGCTGTTGATAAATCAGGAAATTAGTCGAAGCTCCATATATTGATTCAGTGGATTGGTCGAAGTGGCACATCTTTTGGGTGGATGAGAGAGTGGTTCCTAAGGATCATGAAGATAGCAATTATAAGCTTGCCTACGAGGGTTTTCTATCTAAGGTATGGTTTAAGACCTTTGGTTTTTAATCCTAACATATCTTGATTGTGCTGTTTTTATTTACTGAAATTTAGTGAGTGTTTGGGAAGTGGGTTTTTATGTAGGTTTTTTTAGTTGTAGGATATTATTGGATGAAAATTTTTTGGTGTTTGGGAAGATAGTTGGGTTTTTTTGTGGTTGAATGTGATGTTTGTGAGAGAAAAAGTGAAATGATTATGGGGTTGGATGTGATATTTTGTTTGGATTTGTTTTTTTTTGGTTTTGCAAAAAGTTTGTCTTTTAGTGTAAAAAATAAAAAAAAACTCAACACACAAACTTCCCAAACACCACCTTAGTGTTCTAGTTTGATTGTTTAATATTGGCATTTGAGAATGTTGAACGAGGACAGTTGATCTGTGCCAATAAGCATTGTTTGTCTGTGTATAGTCATACTTGCATATCTTAGAACTAGAGTTTGGAAAGCTTAAGAATCTAGAAAATGGTGCTGAATAAAAGTGAAAAATGGTTTCCACACCTATACTAAATTAAATTGTGATAGAAGGCTTGATTGAGTTGAGTTTGTATGTATTGAATTGTGAAACCTCCTTGTTGGTTTGGAGAAGCATAGGAGAAAATGATTAAGTTGGGTCTTATTGAATTATAAATTTAGTGTGAGTTCCAGTGTGTGAAGTTACTTAACTAATTTTAATCCTACACAAACAAAACAAAAAACAAAAACAAAATTAAAAAATAAAAAATTTACTTGATATCGCTGCCAATACAATCACACTATAATTTGGTCAGATGACATGTGGGCCACACGTCAGCCTCGTGAGGTGACTCGTGAATCAATGACAAGTCTCCACGTGCTTCCATCTGGGGTCAAACTATCCTAGCAGAGGCAAATGTACATGGGACCCTTGTCTTCTTAGGTCTAAGAATTAAGGCATTTTCCAAACTGCTTCTAGCATCCCTTGGCTCAGCTAAGGATCCTCCACTTGAGTGGTCACCTTCTCTGCTTGTGAACAGCACACTTGGTGTACCCAGCTCGATTGAATAACTACCCTACCCTCTTCCTCAGAAGACTTGGGCATACTTATTCTCCAGCTGAGCATGTTCTCCCTCTGGTAATTTCTATCTAATATTCTTATATCTAACTACCCTCTTATAAGTTGCTTTAATGGAAAATCAATTCAACCAATAAGTTTGAAATCAATGCTGGCATTTCTGCTTTGATTGATGTTGAGGAAACAAATCTATCTTTACCCAACAAGATCTCATCGACATGCCATTAGAAAGATATAGGAGGGAGGGAAGGAAGGAAGGAAGGAAGATTGATCGGAAGTTGCTGAGGGTGAGATTGCTATTTCTCTCTCTTGGGGAACATGATCCCAAGGTTTTGTGATTGGGTTTTGGAGCCATGGATTCCTTACCAAAACTAATTGGAAAACTTAAACAAATAAAATATATAGACCTACTCCAGTATTCCCACATAGGTGGTCTCTAGACTGGGGTGCCTAAATACTCTTTTTTCACACAATTTTCTCTCTAACAGCTCCCCTCGTCTTTCTTTAAGGAATTCCTTCATTGCTGCTTCTTCTTGGCATCAATATCAATAACTTGATATAACACAAATTAAGAACCTTGGATGATAGTGAAGACGTGGGTACTAAACCAAAAATGTGGCCCTTGTTTGGTTTGCTTTTGAGAGAGTAATTTTGGAGAAATTTTTTTAAAATTTTGTTTGGTTTAGCAATTTTGGGAAAAAATTTCAAAATCACTTTCTCTCTCTTACAAATCAATCAATCATTTTTTTCTCTCTCCTCTCTCATTTTTAATCATTTTTTCTCTCACACACACCTATTCAACTACAACAAAATATCAAATCATCCCAAACTCCCATACTCCAAAACTATTTCTAAAATATACAACTAAACAAACCAAAAAAATTTCTAAACTCTCTCCCCAAATTTTTTAAAAAAAATTTTTTCTCCCAAAACTAAACCAAACACACCCGTAATGTTTTACTTTTGACAACAGAACAATCAAGGGTTGTTTGGGAATATGTTATTTTAGTATTTTTTTGATTTTTTATAAAAATATGTGCAAAAAAATAGAGAAGTGATAGTAACTCAAAAAGAAAAAAGGACAAGTATACTATTTTAGTAGCATCCCAAACAACCAAATGTGCCAGTAGAACATCTTTCTTTGGCAACTTAAAAATGTTAGAATCTTTTTGTAATTGTGCACTTGTTGGGCTCAATTTGGTTAGATAGATAATAAGTGAAAGAAAAAAGAAAAAAAATATTTTTGTCATTACAACATATAAGACTTTTGGCAACCAATTATTTTGGTCGCTAAAACTATTATTTTGGTCTCTAAATGATTTTTGTGACAAAATTAGTTTCGTCACTAAAAAAGTCACTAAAAGTGCGTCTAGAAAAGTCTTTAGCGACGAATTTTTGAAAATGTCGCTGAAAATGACAATTAGTGACCAATTTTATGTTGTCACTAAATGTTTGATTTTACAAGACTAAACATTTGGTCGTTAATACTTCGTCATAAAATGTTCCAATTTGGTCGCAAAAAACAAAGAAATGATATTTTTAACGACAATGATATTTGGTCGCTAAAAGACCTAACTTTCTCTACAAACACATTTTCGTTACTAAAAATCAAAGTTGAGAATTTTGTAATCATTTAATCTCATAGCTAAAAATGCACAAAATTAAATGTCATCCAATCATATTAAAAAAAATTGACATCCACACATCAAAGGCACTCTATTCCCAAACCATAATGAGTATAAAATTTTACAAAAATTAAAACTAAAAGTTTCCAAATTCAAATCAATGTAGTAACAGTTCAAATAAAGAATAGCAACAGTTTCTTCAAAAAGAATCTCTAAAAAGCATTTTCTCAACATCAATATTAGGCTTTATATCAGACAACCTTGGCACAAGAGGCTTCAAGCTGTACTTAGGTGTGACACCCTTGGGACATCCCTGCAACCAAAATTCAAAACAAAGAATCAAATAATAAGAACCAACTAAAAATAATCTCATTAAATAATCAATAGTCATTCATAATGAAATAAGTTATAAATAGTGGAAAAGCACGTTATCTCAGAACAAGCTATCTCTAATTTGTGGGATCAATTGTTTTGTGACATAATAAATTAACAATCATACATGGACCTCCATGAAGGGGGATTTGTATATATGTCTGTCTCTCTCTCTCTCGTTTACAAGGGGAGAGACAATAAATATTGGAGGGTGGCGAGGGTGATTCTTTGAAACCTATAGAATGAGGGGATTCAAATGATCCAAATCTTGCAGGGCCATTATGAGCCTTACTGCTTCTACTGTAGTATTGATTCTGATGCTGAGCAACAACAAGAGTCTCCATAGGAAATTTGTCAGCAGCGAGTTCAACTACGATTACTCGATCCAGTTAAGCCAATTCTAAAACATTAACATTCAAGATCTGTACTAAACTCTCAAAATATCTCTGGATCTTCTCCATAACCACCAAAAACTGAGCAGATTTGCGTTGATTTCAGTAAATCCAAACAATGCGTCAAGCATATATGTAGATCGATAAGAACCAGCAAAACAAGTCGTCCTTGATCTCTTCAAAGCAGCAGTCGTCAATTCAATGATCAGATCTATACAAAAACAAAATAGATCAGCACATAACCAGTCTTGATATATCAAACTAATAGATGGATCAGAAAACTAACTTGTAACATACCAAACAGGTAGTCACCACATGTGATCCCTGGTTCAAGCTCCCAATCATGGCCAGGGGGTCTATCATGCAGGGCTTCAATGAAAGTCACAAAGAAGTTGTGCACGCCCTCCCTCAGCTGTTGGATGTAGCTATAGAAAAGAAATGGAAGGTTTAAATATGGTCTACATCTACAGATATATGATATAAGGTACTACATGAGAATAAAAGCTCACGTATGCTGATCCGTGCTTCCTTTATTTCCATAAACAGTAAGTCCCTGATTCATCTATTGAGGTCACGAAAAAAGAAAAAGAGAAAAAAAGGAAAAAAAAGGCTAGCATAAGTGATCAAAATAAACATCGACACATAGTAAAAGCAGGGCCTTGGGCAACCAACACGTCCTTGCCTAGGCTAGACATGGTATTTTAAATATCATGCTCGATTAACTGTTGAAGCTTTAATAGCTAGTTGATAACTTCAAATTCCAAAGAAAAACAGCCTAAATTTTTCTAGCATGATTACCAAAGGGGCTATTGAGCATTGACATAAATTAAAGGCGTATATAACGGGAGATGTATCTTGTCTATTGTGGACAGGGATAGTCATGTCTTAAATCATTATATGTAGGTAATAGAACTCGGTTAATGGATAAAGGTGCACCATCCATTTGCATCAAAATGTCCACACATTGGAAATGCAGGATCAAATGCCATTTTAACAATTAGGAAATCAAAATCCAATATTTCCAACTCCTTATTGATGGATGGGGAATAGAATATGAAAATAAGAAACAAAATTTCTAATAGATACTAAATCATCCAATTTTTCTTTCTAGTGAGGGCGAAATTGAAGAAAATTGCTATTTAGATGAAAATTTTGGACAGAGCTAAGAAAAAGACATGAAGTACAAAGTTGCTAGAAAATTTGTTATTACAATTTACATGCCATCTGCCTAACTAGATGCAACAATGCTAACATGTTATAAGAGTCCTTCCTAAAAACCAAAATATTTAAAAATTGCCTCCAAAGAAAGATAAAAGGAATATTTTCTCAAAGAAAATTCTACTCCATTCAGTTGTTTCCTCCTAAACCACTGCCAAGTTGACACTCTATAGTGTGACAAAAATATATGGCCATCTAAAATGCGTAGCCTTAGTCTCACATCACACCTTTTTTGTAGTTGCTAGAGGTGTCACAAAACCAAAATGCTTCAATGGTAAACAATACTAATGCCAATTAAATAGATAATGATATTTTAGGACATCAAATTTGTTCCGTGTTCAAACAAGAAGAGTTGGTAGAGATGGTTGGACATACCCGATTACCATCTAGGTCAAACTCCTTCCTAAGTGATTCCATGATCAACTGTTATAAATACCTACTAAATAATAATAGGCTATCCTTGTAAGGAAGAACAACCATATCCTGTGGAAAAACAAAGAAACCAAAGCATAAATATTTTATAGTTAAACAGAATCACACTAAGATAACACCAAGATAATAGCTGGGGACTAAAGGTCTATAAGTTATCAAGAAGGGGGATGAGATACTCCTTAGAAATTAAAGCAGAATAACTAACATTTTTATTGCACAAAGCTAAACCAAAACAGAGCCTTGCCAAGAGGTACTACTTGGAAACAACTGAATTTCAGGACATCTGGAGGAAAACTGATAAAGCAGAAAAACAAGACTTGAAGTTCAGTGAAAGATTTGTGTGGGTTGTGCAATTTTGATAATGGTCTAATCGAACAGCTTTCTCATAATGAATGAGTAAATCCAAACTGATTTGATTAATCATTTTTTAAAACAGAACCAACCAATTTTTAACTTTAATTTCCCCCTCATGATTAGTTTACACCAATGAACATCTCCACCTACTCCCATTTCATTGACTATGATTGGCCATGATAGAAGTGTCACATGTACCAGGAATAATTTGCCAATGCCTGAAGTCTCCTCTAAAACCTCTTGATATGCTGCCACTCCTATAACATCAAAAGGATTTGACCCCCATCAAAATGCATAGAAATATTACAGAAACTAGTGGGGTGGCACTCACTACCTGAGTGCAAGTGCCACAAAGAACCACTAAATTAGCCACTTTTTGGACAGTAGTGCATAGAGAGAGAGAGAGAGAGAGAGAGAGGTGTACTAAGTAGCCTCTTAATTAGGAAGGGGAATTTTTAAAACTATCTGGGAGTTCTAGGCAGTTGTGGGGAGTTCTTTAAAATAATGTGTTTACTTAAACATTTACCCTTAACTAAATATAGAAGTAAAAGGATTTTAATAATGCATAATTTAATTTTCTTTGGATAGTTTAGGGAAATGAAAAATATACACAAAATTAGTGTTCTACTTTTATATATTAGCAAAGATGACATGCTTGACAACTGAACCAGTGCTTACCCCATTCCTCCAAGTGGGACACCTTGGGATGCTGATGGCTTGCAACTCTCTTGATTGAAAGGATTAATTGGTTATGTCTGCACATATTAAGCGAGTGGCAATTAAATCTAAAGAAAAGGTCCAACAAAAAACTTCGTCAAAGTCCAATTATTTATTTATTTATTTATTGGCACGGGGTGTCCGGAATCAAAGTCCAATTAATTTTCAACATAGGAAAGTAGTTGTTAGGGTCATTATTGAATACTAAAAAGTAGCTATAGGGAAAAATTAAAATGAGTTGAAGAAGAATAAAGTTGAGAGAGTTACCCTTCCATGGGAAGCCTCTTCCCGTACATTGGACCACTTACGTATACCAAGTCGAACCTAAGTTCAAAATTCAAGACATGAATCACAAAATGAGAACTGGTGAACGATAATGCATAACTTATGATACACAGGACCTATATGTCTTTTCTGTTTTGCCATTTCAATAAAATCATCTTCCATTTTGTTGCTAAACAGTTTTGACAATATTTATGCTAGGACAGTTTTGCAGTAGAGACTAGAAGAGTAAGTAAATAAAATAAATGTCATATATATTATTCATTATATACATGTCTAATATTCTTCCAACTAAGAACCAATCAGTATTGCCTAATAATAGGGTGAATTAGATATACACCCCCTGGAATATGCACCGCATCCCCAATTCTTCATCTCCAACACGCATTAGATAGACATAAATATACACACACACACAAGTTCAATCTATGTAAAGAATTCTTCAATTCCAACACACATTAAGATAAGAAACAAGTTCAATCTATGTAAAACACAGATTGAAACACGCATTAGTTTGCTTTGTTTTTTTGTTTGCTTTGTGGATGCAAAACACAGATTGAAACACAAACAAGTTCAATCTATGTAACGCATTAGTTTGCTTTGTGGATGCGAAACACAGATTGAAACACATATGTAAAGAATTGGAGCTCTCACAGGTCGATTACGGAGATCGATTACGATAAGATATTGAAAGTTCGAATTGGAGCTCTTATAGGTCGATTACGGAGATCGACTATGGAGAGAGAGAGAGAGAGAGAGAGAGAGAGACACACACACACACACACACACCAAAATTTGAAGAAGATTGAGCTCCCAACCTACCTGGGGGCTCCCAACTTTAGGGCTAAAGATTGAGCAAACCCATCAAAAGAGAGAATGAGCAATTTAGGGCTGAAGTGAAATGAGGTCCCGACTTTTCAATTGTTAAAATGATGAAAATAATTGGTCTCAAATTTTTTTAATTGATAATGACGAAAATATTTAGTCCCTAAATGTTAATAATATATTAGCAACCAAATTTATTGGTCTAAAAAAATTATATAAATATTAAGTGAGAATATTAATAGTTATTTTTACAATCTTATAAGTAAATTATCATATGTTTAAATTTGTCCCTAAAAGATTATTTTTAGCGACCAAATTTAATTAGTCCCTAAATATTAGTCTCTAAAAGACTAATTTCTTGTAGTGTGTAGGTGTTTGTTTAGATAGAGAGTCCTAAAAAGTAATGGAAATTAAGGCTGTGTTTGGTTTAACTTTCTAAAACTAATTTCGCCCTTATATTCTAATGCTATGTTTGGTTTAAGTTTTCAAATCATGATTTCAAATCAATTTCAAAACACATTTTAAAAACATGTTTGGTAAACCAGACAGTTTTTGAATTTTTGGTCTGCCCGGTCATCTGCCTAGACATCCTCCGAATGTCCGGCCAGTCGTCCGGCCAGTTGACCGGAACAATATTGTTTTTTTTTCAATTGCCAATCGCCACCTGTTATTTGAAAAAAAAAAATTTATATTTATTTTTGAAATTTTTTAAATATAAAAATTATTTTTTTAGACCAAAATGACAAATTATTTTTTTAAATTAAATTAAATTTTAAAAAAAGTTTGGTTATAAGTTTTAAATAAAATTTTTAATAGAGTTTTGAGTTATGTGTTTGGTTATGAGTTATAAATTTTTTAATTAAGTTTTGAAAACTCTTTTTAAAACTCATAACCAAATAACTTTTCTCATTTCATATGCCACATCAAAAATTTAATACTCAATTCAAAACTCTTTTGAAAACTTATAACCAAACAAATTTTCTCTTTTCAAATCATAATTCTGAAACTCACAAACTCAAATTACAACTCTATTTTTAAATCATAATTTTAAAACTCCATCAAACACTACCTAAAGTTTCCTGCACAACTCAAATTAACTTGTTAGTTAAGCTAACAATTTCTTGCAAAATATATAGAGAAATTTATTCTCTCTCTTAAATCTTTCCTTTTTGCCTATGTTTTTCTCCACAACTCTATATTATGTAGTGATTATATTTTTTTCCCAACATTTTCTTACAAATTTTCTCATCTATTCAAATACATGTAAGAAAATAAATTTTTATTTCTTTTTCCTTTCTTTGGCTTCACTTTTTACCATTTTTATTTTATATCATACTTTCTTTTTACCATTTTCATTTTCTATTATACCTTTTCTTTCATCGTTACCTAGTTTTTTTTCTTTCTTGTGAATAATGATTTTCGAGAACTGAATAATAATATATTTGGACTATGTAAAACTATTCACCCCATTCCTTGCTTTGGCAGGTACCAATTACCACCGGTAATGTCTACGCCATCAATGATGCACTGTCAGCAGAGGCTGCAGCTGACGACTATGAGACCTGTCTCAAACATTTGGTTAAGATAAAGACGGTGGATTTATCCGAGGCTAGTGGGTTTCCAAAATTTGATCTCATGCTACTGGGTATGGGCCCAGATGGACACGTGGCTTCTCTATTCCCCGGACATCCTCTTGTCCATGAGAGCAAGCAGTGGGTGACCTCCATCAAAGACTCACCCAAACCACCTCCGGAGAGGATTACTTTCACCTTTCCAGTAATCAACTCGTCTGCAAATATCGCGCTTGTGGTAGCAGGGGCAGGTAAAGCGCACGCGGTGAATGTGGCATTGGGTAGTGGTCAGAATTCTGATTCACTGCTGCCTGTTCAAATGGTTTCGCCGGAAGGTGAGTTGACATGGTTTTTGGACAGTGGAGCAGCTTCAAAGCTGTAGATTTACAGTTGATCCATATCGTAATATGGTATGTCTATTTTAGTATTTTGTGAAGTGATTAGTAAGCTTTTGGATGTATTAGAGGGTTTTGCAATGTTGGTGATATAGTTGATGGACAGCGAGTTCATCTAATGCTGGTGGGTAGAGTATTTGAATAATGTGGGACCCAAATAATGTAATATATTTTCCTCTAAATTCTCCATAATGTGTATTTGAGTTGCATTTTCTTTCCTATATATATATATATATATTTTTTTTTGGAACTAAGAAAAAGCCCTCAGGCTACCCAATCAATAGGTAAAGCTCTCTTGAGATGAGAAGAGGTGAGCCAGTGAGCAACTTGATTGGCCTCTCTAGGTGCCCAAGAAAGCAGGCAACTGGAAGAAGAGCTCTAAGATTGAATATCATGGACTATTGCAAGGCAATCCCATGGGGGGACCAATTCCGAAACACTCAGATCAATGATAGCTTTATAATCACTTGGACATTAGCAAGTCCAAGAGCTTGAAGAAGCTGACATGCCAATCGGATAGCACGAGCTTCGCCTTGAATGACTGAGGATGATTGAACCGAGGAAACAACCCCACCAACCAGATTCCGCTTCCAATCCCTCAGACTGAGTGCAATAGATGATTTCCCTCCAACTTGGTCAAAGCTAGCATCACAATTAATTTTCAAATGACCTTGACTAGGAGGGACCCATTTGGATTGAGGTGGCTTATTTTAGGTCAATTATGTCTTTTGCCTTGTTCAATTGGACTCCGCTCTAAATATTAGAAATCAACAACAAAAAAAAAATGACTTGATGCATTGAATCATGACTATACTGTTATTTTAATATTAAAATTTGATGGAGATGAAATTGGATCAATTGATTCTTTTCTTTTTCTTTTTTCATTTCTTTGAACTTCACAAGAATCTGTCAATATTTTTAATAAAATTTGCTTGTTCTCGACAATTGAAAGTAATTAAATCAGGGGTAAACTACCAATAGGTCCTACTTTGGAGGCTTATTACCCGATAGGTCCTACTTTGGAGACTTATTACCCATTAAGTCCTATTGATAAATTTATTAAGTGATAAAGATAAATTTATCAGTCTTTTGTTTTTATGAATAAATTTATAGTGATAAATTTATCAGTCTCTTTGTTTTTATGAATAAATTTTTAGTGATAAATTTATCACTCTCTTATTTTTATAGTGTTAAATTTATTAGTTAGGACCTGTATGTAAATAAGTCTAGTTAATAGGACTAATTGGTAAGTACCCCTTAAACCAGACAACTTGATGCCATTGAACGATATTACAGAAAATCTAATGTAACACTAATATCATGTAATTATTAACACATAGTATTTTCAACTAATAATAAAATTATTAGATACTGAATTTTACTATTAAAATGTAATTCTCTGTTGTAATATAATGTGTACTTGTCACATTTACATATAGTGAGATTTGCTATTATGCTTATATAATAATTAGTGTATCTATAATCATGTCATATCATCATTATAATTTTTTTCCCCTAATCAACAAGTCAATATATATATATATATATATATAATTTTGGTAAAAATAAAGTGGGTGATGGATTCTCGTCATTCATTGTATTCATGCCAACAATTACAAAATTATAATGTATGATTCATGGATTTCTTCTTTAAAATCTACATTGAAAATGTGTCCTAGTGTAATTTTATTTTCACTTTCTTGCCCCTTAGCAGCCCAATGCTATTATAACTTTAATATTGGGATCCATCATCATGATTTTCTAGTCTTTTTATGTGAGCTGTTTTCTTTTTTTCATTTTTTATTTTTTATTAACTTCTTTTTGTCTCTACATAACTGCTTTCATGTCATTATTATAACAAATAATTAATTTGTAAGAAAAAGAAATATATATATATATATATATATATTTTACAAACATCTTTGTAAATTTAAGATTTAAATACAATTTAAAGATAATATATATATTATCCAATTATATTTGAGTTGTGACCACCAATAGAAAAGATTTTAACCACAGGAATACCATAAAGGAGTATATGATTGAGCACATAGATTGGAGAAGTTGAACACTTTTATCAGAAAAATGATTTATAAATAAAAATTTTATTGAGGACAATGTGGTTGTGTGACATTTATAAAATTTAATGTCACAACATGTGGTGGTGAATAGTTTAATTTAAAATAAAATATCACATAAATTTATATAAAAATATTATTTGTATAGCATCACTCCTCTTATGTGGCCACCACTTGCACTACAAATTACTTATTGGTTATTTATTTAGAAAGCGATTCCAATTTAGTAACACTACAAATTCAAAATTTTTATTAAACATTATTAATCTTTTTATTTATTTATTTATTTTTTAACATAACTCCATATAACGCCATTTCAATTTGTACCACAAAATCATTTTTTAGACAAAAATCTGGTACATTTTTTCTGGGCAAGTAGAATTTCTGATTCGAATTTCCTAACTTTGCATTCAATATTTGATGCTTGCCCCAAGAAGATAGTTGCATAGAAACAAGATCTGACAATCTCTCTCGTGTTTATAATATTGAATTCACTCACTTTCATGCATTCACCCAGTCAGTGGAGTCAGAAAATTAAGTTAGAGGAAACACTTATTAATTATAATTTTTTATTTAAAAAAAATGTATGATCAACATTAAGATAATAATCATTTTATGAGATAAATTTAAACATAAAAAATTACATATTTATTATTAATAAGAAAAAATCAAAATTCTATAATAGTGTGGAATATCTCAGTGTGAGATGATGATGTAAGTTTGTAATTTTAGCACAAAAAATTATGGATCAAAATTCTTAATTTTAAAAAATAAAAACACATCATTTATAGCACAAATTATTATAAAATCTATTTAATTTTTATTTGACAGAAAAATATTAAAGAGATGACATTGCTTATAAATGATGTGTTTTGAATGAAAATTATTAAACAGTCTTGGAGTACCATGTGACGTTATCTACGTGATGCTCAAAGTATAGAAAATCACAAATCACACTAAGTAGTATGTCAATTACTTGAAAATAATGAGTTCATTATATCCAATCTATAATATTTTTCACTATACTATTGATTTAAACTACTACATAAATAATACCACATAGTGTTCACAAAGTATTAAATAACTACTTATTGTAAACAATATAATAAATCATTAGTCAAAGAACATGTTAAAAAAAAAAATACATTTTATGTAAAAAAAAAAAAAAATTACAAAACTAAGAAGGGCATGTGGCCCCATCGGCCTATGTTGCCTTCGCCCTTGCATGCAGTGGTGGTGTTGTGGTGTGTTGATTTTAAAATTGTTTATGCTTCTCTATATAACATATAAATAGAAACAGAATGAGTCGCAAAAAATATATTGATAGATTTGTGATTTTATTTTAAATTTAATAATAATAATAATTAAAAAAAAAGTGAGAGTTCAACAAAATTATGGCCATGATTTAGTTGTTAATCCATTGATAAAAAAATAAATAAATTAGATGTTAATTTATTGCAGCCTTTTTTTGGTAGGTAATCCAATTTGTTGCCGTTCTTTTAGATCTAACACTTTATGCTATGTTTGGATGGCAAGAAAGAAGAAGAGTATTATGAATCTTATTTCTTACCTTCCTCTTCATTTTGTCATTTAGGTGCATCAAGACATGAAAATTTATTCCGAGTTAATTATTCACTCACTCATCCCAAACACCTATAGTCACATTTCTGAACCAATAGTCACAAAAGAGGATGGCAATTCAATATTAAAATGGATTCATGAAATAGAATCTCATTTTATTATTGATATTGTGAATTCTAGCGAATTTCTGCCATCCAAACAGACATTAGGAGTGTGAATTTATATATGTATTGTCACTGTCTATTCCAACTGCCTTTAGAAAGATGAAGCTCACCTTTGACCTCATTTACTCTCTTGATTTCCCCTTTGAATGATTGTGGTTGGTCATGAAAAGCATTAGTCTAGGGCATGCTATGTACCCTGCCATAAAAAAAGAAAAAGTTAAAAGATGAAAAAACACAAAGAGCATGCTTATATAATATGAAAAAAAGGGTTAGGAACTTTAGTATATAGTTGTTATGATTCATGTGTTGGTGTGTCCTTCAATCCAAAAATGAGGATGAGCTTGACATCTAGTTTCCCCATTGTGGACAGCTCAGTCTGAGCTTACGTTAGTAATTTGAATGGTTCATTTTATAAATTTTTTTAGATGGTTATTCATAAAAAAAATTAAATTAATCAGATTTCAATAATCATATAATTGGATCATGTTTATCTTAGAAATTATGATTTGTCACAAATCAATTTTTAAACAAAGTTTTTTAACATGAGATTAAAACCAAATTTTAGCTTATTGCTTTGTCCATCTCGCTTGGTTAATCAGAAGCTTTGCACCTCACTCTCCTTCCAAATGCTAGGGCCTCCATATGCTTAAAAAATGAAAGGAATTGAGATTTGCCTAATCAAGAGCCTTTCATTTTTTTATTTTTTTTTATATAAATAATGTTATATATAAATAAAATTTTCATAGAATTTTCTCATCATTAGATACAAAGCAATGGAATCCATGTTGATTGCATTAGTTTTGTCTAATGATTAATAATGCTAAGAATAGAGGATAGAAAAACAAAATGGATCACAAAAAGTATATTGATAGATTGAGATTTATTTTGAATGTAAATCCCTCTTAATTGGGTTTAATCCCAACCGTTCATTACATTTTTTATGAACCATTCTATTATCTATTTTATGTTCTTAACATCGCCCATCTAATAATATAAAATCTGATAAAGAAAGTCATTTATGTATAATATATTTCCTTTTTTTGTTGTTGAAGGAAACCGTAATTACTTTCTGCATGCATAGTATATACTTCCTCAACTCGTTTGTCAATTATATATTTTAGTCAAAAAATTAAAAAATTACTATAAGTCATCACATTACTCTATTTATGAATTTTTATTTTTGAATATTTTTACCCTCCTTTTCCTTTTCTATCCAAATAACAATGCACCTGATTTTGTTGACTGGTCTTTTGGAAGCAGAAAATTTTTGGAACTGGGTTGTGGTTCTTAAAATGTTCAATTGTTATAATAAAATGTTAAGCCATGATAGTGGTTGCATTATTGCATATTTGAGATCCATTATGAGTTTTGTTAACGAGTATTTAAAAAATATTAATTAGTTAAATTAAAAATAATTATACATTCTTTACAATAACTGTTTTATGAAAAAAGAATATAAAATAATTTTAAATTTCTTAATAAATACCCGATAATAAAAATTCATCAATTGTTAACCATTTTGACATGCAATTAATTGAAAGACCAAAAGATAAAAGTTGAGAAAAAGGGTCATTCGCAATGTAGTTCATAATTATAATATGCAATAAGGGGGGGCAGGGCATGTTGCAGAATGTTTTCCTTTCCCAATTGTTTGCAAATTCTAAAGAGTGCAGTGGTCCTATCTTTTGAAGAAAAAAGTTACGTGTATTCAAACACTTAATACGGTGAAAATTACAACTACTCCCTCAATTATGTGTTAAGTTCCAATGGTTTTGTGTGTAATAAAATGTGTAAAAGAAATAAACAACAAAATAAAATAAATAATCCAGAAAATAATTATATAAATTAAATTCCGAATTAATTGTTTACAGAAATTATAAGTCGAGGCTTGTGCTAGACACAATCTCCTTAAAGTAGATTTTGCCCTCATTCTGGTACTTCGAGATTTAACGGCGTCTACTTTCCAGGATGCAACGACTACAACTTGATTTGCAGTACTACAAAATCAAGTCTGGCGAACCAAAACTTTGCTGTAACTCTCTCTTATTCTTCCTAACGATTAAATGATGGATAGATGTAGAAGACAAGAGGACGACTAGAAGGAAAAAAGAAGAAATGCTCTGAAAAATTGGATACCAAGAATTGCTGGAATGGCATGCTATTTATAGGAAGACTGGTGGCTTTTCAGAACAGGTTTCAACAGATAGAAAACCTGTTCGGGAAAATTCAATAGGTAGAAAACTTGTTCGGGTTGAATTCAATAGGTATGAACCTATTCGGGTGGAGGAAAAAAATCTGGACTAATTTATTTTGAATTTTGAAACCAAAATTAAAAAATACATAAAATACAAATGTTTTTGTCCCAAAAAGATAAGTATTGGGTCGGACAAGCTTGACCCAACCTCACACCTTGCACTCGCACCCAAGCCCAAGCCCAAGCCCAAGCCCAAGCCCGCCCGACAACCGGACAAATGGCGGTACGCGTGTGTGTTTTTTTTTTGTTTTGGGTCCAATGGGTCTAGCCCACTTTACCTATAACCTCACCCTTCCACAAACTTGGGTACCCCTTGGGGCCCATCCCAAGTATCCCAAGCTAGAGTTTATATACTCATATAAATCCTTAATCTTTTCCAATGTGGGACAAGCACATTTCACAAATGTATAGGAAACTTACATAAAGCCATATCCACGAACTCGAAAATGCGAGTTGAATTCTCATTCATCCAAAAATGATTTTGATCAACCAAATATACGATGTTATTCACTACGCGACATTAAACATGAACCCAATTAGAAACATTAAAAATAATGCTTGGGTCCTACCTTAATTAATGCTCAAAGTTAGCAAAAAATAAAGTTTTACAAAGTCATTTTTCAACAATTCTCCACATGAATGGAATTCATGATAACGGACATGCAACAAGATGTAGACAAAGAAAGAGTACATTAAAAAGATACACCATATCGAGATAGGTAACTTTTGGCTTTGAACCTTCTTTAGTGAAAGCCTATCGGACTGATTGGCTAACCAATGGACGCGATGCCTTGAACTATTCAGCTGTTTGTGTAAGCCAAGACAATAAACTACACATAATGTATCCGTAGACACAATTTGGTTCTTACGGTCGTGTTCATTTTGGCCATGAACAACACCTGGTAATTCATGAGTGTTCTAAAGAATTTAGTCTTCTCAATTCTCATTGAACTAGCCCAATTCACACTCATATAGGTGACTTTTTATTAAGAGTATCCTGCTATACCCCACTTGGATGTCCAAGCTATAAGAATCATTAAAAGCAAAACTTATTCTACTAACGCTGTAGGTATCACTCTTCTTATCATAGAAATAGGTAGGAGTAAACTTCCTTAGTGATACGTGAAGTCATCAATAATTCGGTTGTCCCTTTGAACCTAGATCTTCGGATCTCCAGTCAATTAGGTTGGGTTGCCATTATGGCAACTTTTAAATAATATGCTTTAATCCCATTCCCCTTGATAAATGCTACACTTGTTCTCTAGCTAGCCCTTTAGTCAATGGATCCGTAATATTCTCTTTTGACTTTACATATTCTATGGAAATTATTCCATGTGAGAGCAAATACCGAACGATATTATGTCTTCAACGAATGTGTCGAGACTTACTGTTATACATATAATTCTGTGCCCGTCCTATTGTTGTTTCACTATCACAGTGAATGCATATAGCTGGCACAGGTTTAGGCTAAATTGGAATGTCTTCTAAGAAATTACGAAGCCATTCTGCTTCTTCTCCTGTTTTATCTAATGTTATAAACTCAGATTCTATTGTCAACCTTGTTATGCATATCTGCTTGGAGGATTTTCAAGAGACTGCAGCACCTCCCAAGTTAAAATGTATCCACCAGTAGATTTTGAGTCTTTAGTATCCGATATCCAATTTGCATCGCTGTACCCCTCGAGTACTGCTAGATATTTCGTATAATGTAAGTCATAATTTCAGGTATGTCGTAGATACCTAAGTACCCTTATTATCGTTTTCCAATGATCGGACCCTAGATTACTTGTGTACCTACTCAATTTGCTTACAGCATAGGCTATATCTGGCCTAGTGCAATTCATTAAATACATTAAGCTTCCGATTATCCGAGAGTACTCTAATTGTGATATGCTTGCACTTGTATTTTTTGATAAATGAAGACTAATGTTAACAGCTGTTTTAGCAAGACAGTCGTCATGCTTTTCAAATTTCTTTAGAATCTCTCAACATAATGAGACTGAGATAAAGCATATCTTTCAGATGTTCCAGTAATTTTTATTTCTAGAATTACATCTGCTACTCCCAGATCTTTCATGTCAAACTTTTTGTTCAACATTTTCTTTGTGGATTTAATCATGTCATTATTGCTTCCAATAATGAGTATGTAATACCCTTGTTCTGTAGTGTGCTAATTGGTCCTTAACATGAATATGATTATGTGTTTAATATGATTTTGTGTGCCATTATGTGAAATATGTGCTTTTGAATTTTTCTATCTGTTCACCGTAGGAATATCTGTTTAATTGTCTGCTTTGGAAATTAAATTGAAGGCCTTATCGGCCACAGAACCCGGAATTGATTGCGCCATTGTGATTGGCATAATTTTTATAAGGTGAAATTTAATTGAAAACTGATTCGGATCAAATTAAATTGATTTAATTAGTGAATTAGTGCTCTATTATTTGATATTAAAATAATATAACAAGAGGGGCTTTTAATATGGGCACTACACAACCAATTTCTCCCTTTTTGCTTCACTTGGCTGATGATAAACTCTAAGGAAAAAGGAGAGGGTCGGCTAGAGAGAGAGAGGGTGAAGGAAATTGGGGTTTTGGTCTCAAAGCTTGGTGATCTTGAAGATTATTCAAGAATTTGCTATTGATTGGAAAAAATTGAGCCTCTAGGTAAGCAATTGATTCTTGAATTCATGAGTGTAATGTGTAATCTTGTGTGTTCAAAGTTGATTAATGGTCAAGAACAAGAATTGAAATGAAATTGAGTTGATCATGTTAAATTCAAGGTCAATGTTGCATGCATGTATGTAGTTGCTTTGAATTTGCATATTTGAGCACCAAATGCATGATCTATGTAAGTTTTTAGTTGAAGATCATGTTCTTGACCATCTCTTCATCATATAAGTTGAGAATGAGAATAATATACCACATGCATGCGCAAATTATAAGGGTGTAAGTGTTGAATGCATGAAATTGTTATATTGATAATGAGTTTGGTGGAAGATGAGCCATGCATGTGTTTGAGTCATGAAATTGAGCTCCATGTTGATGTGTTTTAATGTTAGTACCATGTTAGTACAAGTGTATGTGAAATTGGAGCCATAATATGCAAGGAATGTGGTTGGAATGTCGAATTTGAGCTCAAGAACACATTCTGGAAAACCCAGAATTTATGATGTCCGCTCGAACGGGAGAACCGACACTCGAGTGGGGAATTCATGCTCCCAATATTTTTTTGTAGGCATGGCTCTGCTCGAGCAGGGAAGTCCACGCTCGAGCGGGCGGGGAGTTATGTAGACAGATCTTCCGCTCGAGCGCCCGAGTTCACGCTCGAGCGTGAATTTGATGCAAACAGCACTTTTGTAGACCAATTAGGGCCGCTCGAGCGGAGAATTCCACACTCGAGTGGGGACCCTGTTTTCTGAGATTTTGTTATGCGTTTTGTGTTCCGTTTTCCGTTCTCCTTCACCCCTAAGTACTTTTAGGCATGCATTGAGCATTGCAATTGAGTTAAAGAGATAAGAATAAAGCCTAAAGGGGAATATGTGAATTTAGAACGGATCGAATTGTTTGTGACCCTTTTGTGTTCATGGAATGTGTAGGGTCGAGCTCCAGGGCAAACCAACCAACCGATCACTGTGAGTAATATCGATATTTGGAAGCTTGTCATTTGTCTAATTGCTTATTTTCTTATAAGCCTTATGCCTTATGATTTGCTAGTTTGAATTGTGGACAAATGTCTGATAAGAATGAATGGGCTAGAGGCCGTTTTGACAAGAAAGAATGGATGGGCCAAAGGCCGTTTTGACAAGAATGAATGGGCCAGAGGTCGTTTTGACAAAAAAGAATGGATGGGCAAAAGGCCGTTTTGACATGAATGGATGGGCCAAAGGCCGTTTTGACATGAATGGATGGGCCAGAGGCCGTTTTGACATGAATGGATAGGCCAGAGGCCGTTTTGACATAAATGAGCGGGCCATGACAGAGTGGTATCAGAGCACGAGTTAATGACTCACATACTTGTTCAAATGAGCAATAAGCGTCTAGAAAAGATCTAGGATGCATTCATGTGATGAGTCTGAATTTGAAAGCATCAAGTACATGCTTAAATGTTTTGATATGAACAACTATGTGTTATAAGTTATGATTTGCTTGCTTTACAAATTGTTTGAATATGTATGCTTTCTAGTATATGCATACTTGTGCATCTTTTGTATGAAGTATAATGCAAGTTTAATCAGATGGTGAGAACAAGAGGTGATGAAATAGAAGAGTCCTCTACTGCCAGAATGGATAAAATGGAAAGGTTGATTCAGGAAATGGCATAGACATTGAGGCAACAACAAGAATGGCAACAACAGTGGCAGCAACCACATCCTCCACCACCACCTTCGGCACCACCTGTGCCAGATAATCAGAATGATGATCGGATAATAGCTCTCACCAAAGAATTCAAGAAAATGAAACCACCACAGTTCCATGGTGGATTAGACCCGTTAAAAGCCGAAGCATGGGTTCTCGGCATTGAGAAACTATTTGAAGTGTTCTCTTGCTCGGAGACACAGAAGGTGCTTCTAGCCACTTTATGCTAGAAGACGAGGCAAGAAAATGGTGGATGTTAATGCATGAGAATCATAGGGATGTTGATTGGGCAAAATTTTTGGAAATTTTCTACGACAAGTACTTGCCACAGTATGTCCGGGATAGGAAAGTAGCAGAGTTCATGGAACTTAAGCAAGACAGTATGACTGTAGCGGAGTATGAGGCCAAATTCACCGAATTGGCCAGGTTTGCACCCCATGTAATTGACACTGACTATAAGAAGGCGAGACACTTTGAAGGTGGGCTCCGAAGTAACATTTTAGAAAGAATGAATGTCTTGAAGCTGGAGAATTACATTGGGGTGCTAGATAGGGCCATCATATCAGAGGCTAACATAGCTAGACAGGCTAAGCCAACGACAGAATGGAAAGGTAACAAGAGGCAAGGCTTCTTTTCAAAGAAGAAATTTCTGAAAAAGCAAAACACGGGCTCTTCAAATACTTCGAATTCTTCCCGAGACACAGCTCCCATGTGCAACATTTGTAGCAAAAGGCACCGTGGAGTTTGTTACCATGCATCAGGAGCCTGTTTCAAATGTGGGAAACAAGGGCATATGGCCCGAGATTGTAATCAGAATGGTGGAAAGATAGCTGTTAGTTCCACTGCATCGATCCCAAAGCCGGGAAATATTTTGAGATCTGCTACTACCGGGGATACCGTGAGACAGGGGAGAGTTTTTGCGCTCGTTCCAGGCGATACACGGAATGCCAACGCAGTTGTCTCAGGTACCATCTCTATATGTAATCAGGATGCTTTTGTGTTAATTGACTCCGAATCTACACACTCTTTTGTAACATGTGCATTTGCATCTAGACTGAACAGACCTTTAGAATTACTGCCATATCTGCTATGTGTGTCTGCTTCATCTGGGGAATCTGTATTGTGTGAATCTATATACCGGTTTTGTGATATGCGTGTTGAGGATGCTATCCTATATGTAGACTTGTTACCCTTGAATTTTAGACATTTTGATGTAATTTTGGGCATGGATTGGTTGACCAAATATTGCGCCACCATTGATTGTGTGACAAAACGGGTTGTGTTTAAACCACCAGAACATAAGGAGATTGTGTTTGTGGGTAATGGGGTAGTGCCTCCACCTTATTTAATATCTGCAATGAAAGCATGTAAACTGATCAGGAAAGGGTGCCAGGGTTATTTGTGTTATGTGTTGTCTGAACAATCTATGAATGTTGAATTGAATGATATTCCTGTTGTTAGAGAATTTTCAGATGTATTTCCAAATGAATTACCAGGGGAGTTGGTAGACCGGGAGATAGACTTTACAAGTGAGACTATGCCAGGCACCCAACCTATTTCTAAAGTTCCCTACAGAATGGCTACTACCGAAATGAAAGAATTGAAGGAACAGTTGCAAGACTTGCTTAACAAGGGGTTTATCCGACCTAGCACCTCGCCTTGGGGTGCACCAGTATTGTTTGTGAAAAAGAAGGATGGAACTTTGCGTTTGTGCATCAATTATTGGGAATTCAACAAGGTAACAATAAAGAACAAATATCCCCTACCCCGTATGGATGACTTATTTGACCAGTTGCAGGGATCACAGGTGTTTTCTAAAATTGATTTGAGATCCGGGTACCATCAGCTGAAAGTTAAGGCAGAAGATGTTGAGAAAACCGCATTTAGAACGAGGTATGGACATTTTGAGTTTCTTGTTATGCCATTTGGAGTGACTAATGCTCCGGCAACATTTATGGACTTAATGAACCGAATTTTTAAAACCTACCTTGATGAATTTGTTGTGGTTTTTATCGATGATATTTTGATATATTCTAAAGGTAGACTTGAACATGAACATCATTTGAGAACTGTCCTACAAATACTTCGGGAAAGGAAATTATTTGCTAAACTAAAGAAATGTGAGTTTTGGTTGGATGAAGTTGTTTTCTTAGGGCATGTAATCAACAAGGAATGAATTTCAGTGGACCCGCAGAAAATAGAGACGATTGTGAATTGGCCTATACCAACAAATGTCAAAGGTCCGCAGTTTCATGGGCTTAGCCGGGTACTACAGGAGGTTTGTGAAAAACTTTTCCAAGATAGCTGTACCTCTTACCCAGTTGACTCGCAAGGGGCAATTATTTGAATGGAATGACGAAAGAGAAGCTGCCTTTCATGAATTGAAAACGAGATTGACCACTGCACCAGTGTTGACACTACTTTCAGGTACGGAGAATTTTGTAATTTTCAGTGATACGTCTTATAAAGGTTTGGGTTGTGTGTTAATGCAAAATGGAAAGGTTATTGCTTATGCCTCCCGACAGTTGAGGCCACACAAGAAGAATTATCCAACACATGACCTAGAATTGGCCGCAGTCGTTTTTGCTTTAAAAATCTGGCGGCATTATCTGTATGGGGCAAAGTGTGAAGTCTACATGGATCACAAGAGTCTGAAATACTTCTTTACGCAGAAGAAGTTAAATATGCGACAGAGGAGATGGCTCGAACTGATAAAGGATTACGATCTGGAGATTCAGTATCACCCCGGGAAAGCTAATACAGTTGCTGATGCCTTGAGCAGAAAATCAACAGGGAGTATGGCTTGTTTGCTTATTGAATAGAAAGGAGATTCTGCAAGATTTTGAGAAGTCTAAAATTGAAGTGGTATTGTGTGAACAGGGCGGATTGATAGCCGTTATCTCAGCCGAATCGGCAATCATTGAAGAAATCAAATAGAAACAGAACGAGGATGAATTCCTCAAGAAAGTGATTGATGAATTTGAGACAAGTCCGAAAGCAGAATTTAGCATTGAAAATGAAGTGTTGAGATTTCGAAATCGAATATGTGTCCCAAATATTCCGAAACTGAAGAAGAGGGTTTTAGATGAAGCCCACAGATCCGTATTTGCTATGCATCCGGATAACAATAAAATGTATCAGGATCTGAAACAAACCTATTGGTGGCCTAAGATGAAGAAAGAGATTGTAGAGTATGTGTCCAAATGTCTTCAATGTCAGCAAGTTAAAGCTGAACATCAGAAACCGGGCGGTCTACTTCAACCCCTCCCTATTCCTGAATGGAAGTGGGAACATGTGACTATGGATTTCGTTGTTGGCCTACTTCGGACTTCTCGAGGTATGGATTCTATTTGGGTTGTAGTTGATAGATTGACTAAATCTGCACATTTTCTGCCTGTCAAAACTACGTTTAATGCTTATAGATTGGCTACTATTTATGTTGATGAGATTGTCCGTCTACACGGAGTTCCGGTATCTATTGTGTCGGATAGAGATTCGAAATTTGTGTCTAGATTGTGGAAAAGTTTGTAGGAAGCTATGGGAACAGAACTGAGATTTAGTACTGCATTCCATCCACAGACAGATGGGCAATCAGAATGAACAATTCAGACTTTGGAAGATATGCTTCGAATGTGTGCTTTAGATGTTCAGGGGAGTTGGGAAGAATATTTGCCACTGGCAGAGTTCGCGTACAATAACAGCTTCCACTCCAGCATCGGTATGGCACCGTACGAGGCTTTGTATGGTAGAAGGTGTAGATCACCTATTTGTTGGACACGAGTCGGAATAGAGCTTTGCTTGGGCCTGAAATTATGCAAGACACTTCTGAGAAGATCAAAACTATTTGGCAAAGGCTCAAGACAGCTCAGGACCGACAAAAGAATTATGCAGACGTTCGGAGAAGACCTCTTGAGCATGAGGTTGGTGACCATGTGTTCGTTCGTGTTTCTCCGATGAAAGGCCAAATCAGGTTTGGAAAGAAGGGCAAATTATCGCCCCGTTACATTGGGCCGTTTCAGATTCTGGAAAGGCTTGGCCCAGTGGCCTATAGAGTTGCTTTGTCACCGGGATTCGAACAAATCTATAACGTGTTTCATGTGTCGATGTTGAGGGGTTACCTCCGAGACCCGTTTCATGTGATTGATTATCACCGGGTAGCTTTGGATGAGAATATGGAATACGCCGAATGGCCGGAACGAATTGTTGATCGACAAGTGAAACAACTGAGAAGCAAGTCCATCCCAATGGTAAAAGTAGAATGGAAAGAACACTATAGGACGGATGCTACATGGGAAAAAGATGAGGAAATGCGACTACGCTATCCACATTTGTTTCCCGACGAAGGTAAATTAAGTTTAGAGGACCAAACTTCCTAAATGGGGGAAGACTGTAATACCCTTGTTCTGTAGTGTGCTAATTGGTCCTTAACATGAATATGATTATGTGTTTAATATGATTTTGTGTGCCATTATGTGAAATATGTGCTTTTGAATTTTTCTATCTGTTCACCGTAGGAATATCTGTTTAATTGTCTGCTTTGGAAATTAAATTGAAGGCCTTATCGGCCACAGAACCCGGAATTGATTGCGCCATTGTGATTGGCATAATTTTTAGAGGGTGAAATTTAATTGAAAACTGATTCGGATCAAATTAAATTGATTTAATTAGTGAATTAGTGCTCTATTATTTGATATTAAAATAATATAACAAGAGGGGCTTTTAATATGGGCACTACACAACCAATTTCTCCCTTTTTGCTTCACTTGGCTGATGATAAACTCTAAGGAAAAAGGAGAGGGTCGGCTAGAGAGAGAGAGGGTGAAGGAAATTGGGGTTTTGGTCTCAAAGCTTGGTGATCTTGAAGATTATTCAAGAATTTGCTATTGATTGGAAAAAATTGAGCCTCTAGGTAAGCAATTGATTCTTGAATTCATGAGTGTAATGTGTAATCTTGTGTGTTCAAAGTTGATTAATGGTCAAGAACAAGAATTGAAATGAAATTGAGTTGATCATGTTGAATTGAAGGTCAATGTTGCATGCATGTATGTAGTTGCTTTGAATTTGCATATTTGAGCACCAAATGCATGATCTATGTAAGTTTTTAGTTGAAGATCATGTTCTTGACCATCTCTTCATCATATAAGTTGAGAATGAGAATAATATACCACATGCATGCGCAAATTATAAGGATGTAAGTGTTGAATGCATGAAATTGTTATATTGATAATGAGTTTGGTGGAAGATGAGCCATGCATGTGTTTGAGTCATGAAATTGAGCTCCATGTTGATGTGTTTTAGTGTTGGTACCATGTTAGTACAAGTATATGTGAAATTGGAGCCATAATATGCAAGGAATGTGGTTGGAATGTCGAATTTGAGCTCAAGAACACATTCTGGAAAACTCAGAATTTATGATGTTCGCTCGAGTGGGGAATTCATGCTCACAGTATTTTTTTGCAGGCATGGGTCCGCTCGAGCGGGTAAGTCCACGCTCAAGCGGGGAGTTATGTAGACAGATCTTCCGCTCGAGCGCCCGAGTTCACACTCGAGCGTGAATTTGATGCAAACAGCACTTTTGCAGACCAATTGGGGCCGCTCGAGCGGAGAATTCCACACTCGAGTGGGGACCCTGTTTTCTGAGATTTTGTTATGCGTTCTGTGTTCCGTTTTCCGTTCTCCTTCACCCCTAAGTACTCTTAGGCATGCATTGAGCATTGCAATTGAGTTAAAGAGATAAGAATAAAGCCTAAAGGGGAATATGTGAATTTAGAACGGATCGAATTGTTTGTGACCCTTTTGTGTTCATGGAATGTGTAGGGTCGAGCTCCAGGGCAAACCAACCAACCGATCACTGTGAGTAATATCGATATTTGGAAGCTTGTTATTTGTCCAATTGCTTATTTTCTTATAAGCCTTATGCCTTATGATTTGCTAGTTTGAATTGTGGACAAATGTCTGATAAGAATGAACGGGCTAGAGGCCGTTTTGACAAGAAAGAATAGATAGGCCAAAGGCTGTTTTGACAAGAATGAATGGGCCAGAGGTCGTTTTGACAAGAAAGAATGGATGGGCCAAAGGTCGTTTTGACATGAATGGATGGGCCAAAGGCCGTTTTGACATGAATGGATGGGCCAGAGGCCGTTTTGACATAAATGAGTGGGCCAGAGGCCGTTTTGACAGGAATGAAAGATAAATGGGCCAAAGGCCAGTATGTTTGAAACCACAGTCACTTGACTTAAATTGTGTATATAAATGTTAAATAAAATGTGAATTGGGCCCAAGGCCATTCGGAATATGTTATTCTATATATCGTTTGTATCATGCTCATTCATGTGTTTGTAGGTGAGCCAAGAGAGGTCCAGACCCAGCCCCAGTGAAGTCTGTGTGGAACAACCGAGTTTTGGAGAGTCAGCCCTAGTGTCTCACGCACGAGACTCGTCTTCGCCTTTCTGCTATGCTATGTTATTTTTATCATGTTGGCTAGGACTTTGCATATGTCTGTATATAGTTTTCATGGGTTGACTTAGTTTTTGGATGATCCTGTTTGTATAGAACTTATGCTACTGTATTTCTGTTATGAGTTATTAATGTATATCTGTTTGGTTGTTTGGATGTGCCATGTAAGCACAGCTCTATGGACAAAGTTTGAACTGCTTCCGTTTGGCCCCCATTAACTCTATTAAAATACATTTGTTTCGGTTTGAGGCCGTAGATAATCTCATGATTACTGGCCGGTTATGTCCTTAACCCACGGGGGCGGGTTCGGGCCATGACAGAGTATGTCATCTACATAAAGACAAGTTATGACATAGCCTTTGTCTGTGCTTCTAATATAAACACATTTGTCACATTCGTTTATCTTAAAACCATCCGAAAGCATAGCTTGATCAAACTTTTTATGTCATTGTTTCGGAGCTTGTTTTAATCTATAAAGAGATTTGATAAGTTTACAAACCTTTTTCTCTTGGCCGGGAACTTGAAATCTTTTTGGTTGTTCTATATAGATTTCCTCATCTAACTCACCATTCAAAAAGGTTGATTTAACATCCATTTAATGTATCTCCAGATTATACAATGCTGCAATCGCTATTAGCATGCGAATAGATGTTGTTCTTGTTATTGGTGAATAAGTATCGAAATAATCAAGACCTTTCTTCTACCTGTATGTCACGACCCAAACCCACCCCTATAGGTTTAGCGTCGTAACCAGCCAGTAATCCGTGATTACCGAAGGCCTATTTAACCATAATGACAATAATATCCTTCTCTCTTTACGTGTATACTAGGAGAGCTCCAAAATGACCCACTGTATTACACTTATCATCATCTTATTCAAGTGTTGAAGAGGATACCTCTAATGTTATTTACTTCCCTAATTAGTTTGTCTAAGGCTTACATTAATTCCTAATTACGTTAATAAAACTCTAATAATTTTACTTAAATTAAATTAAACCTCATCATAAAATGATCTCAATTAAACTAAACTGAAATAAATTAAGGTGAATTAGGCTCTAATTCTTATCCAATTTCTTGTTAAAAATTAACGAATCAGACAAGTTTAATTTTCACTCTAACGTATCTATCTACAATAACAAGACAACACAAATCAATACAATACATATAACACATGGCACATAAGTCACAATTAACACATAATCTCATGATCAACACTAATCACATAATTAACTTCATTAATTTACTTAATTAAGGAAGCGACTGTCACATCTTCTCCCTCTTAGGATGTTTGGTCCTCCAAACTCAATTACCTTCCTCTGGGAAGAATATAAGATCAAGTAGAAAGAGGTTCGGATATCTTCTCTTCATATCATCCTCTATTTCCCAACTTGCATAGATACCACCATGATTTTGCCAATCCACTTTCACTAACGGAATTTCTTTATTTCTCAACTTCTTGATTCGCCAGTTTACAATCTGAATGGGCCATTCTTCATAAGTATAGTCATCACTCAAAACCACATGAGTAGGCTCAATAACATGGAAAGGATCTCGGAGATAATCCCGCAACATCGAAACATAAAAGACATTATGCATATGTTCCATTTCGGGAGGAAGTGCTACCTGATATGCCACCGGATTAACCTTTTCAATGATTTCATACGGCCCAACATACCTCGATGCTAACTTGCCCTTGGTTCCAAAACGAGTCTGCCCTTTCATTGGTGTCACTTTAATAAAAACATGGTCTCCCACTTCATATTCCCTGTTTTACCTTCGGACATCTGCGTAACTTTTCTGTCGACTTTACGTAGTTTTCAATCTTTGTTGAATTAATTTCACCTTTTTCGTTGTTTCATTACAATCTCAGGCCCACGTAAAGGCTCATTTCCAACTTTTGCCCAACAAATAGGAGATTGACATTTTCTGCCATATAAAGCCTCGAAAGACACCATACCAATGCTCGAATGAAAACTGTTGTTGTAGGCGAATTTGGCTATAGGCAAGTGAGTTTCCCAATTCCCTTGAAAATCAAGCACACACATACGCAATATGTCCTCCAGAGTTTGGATTGTTCTTTCTGACTGGCCATCGATCTGTGGATGGTATGCACTGCTCAATCTCAATTCAGTACCCAATGCCTTTTGCAAACTTTGCCAAAATCTCGATGTGAATTTCGAGTCCTTATCTAAAACAATTGACACAAGCACTCCATGCAATATAAGAATCTCATTAATGTAAATTGTAGCCAACTTATTCTCATTATAAATTGTTTTAATAGGTAAGAAGTGAGCAGATTTAGTCAAACGGTCAACAATAACCCAAATTGAATCCATACCTCTATTGGAGCGAGGTAATCCAACAATGAAGTCCATAGTGATGTGCTCCCATTTCCACTCTAGTATTGGCAGTGGTTGAAGCAATCCGACGGGTCGTTGATGCTCGGCTTTGACTTGTTGGCAATATAAACACTTAGACACAAATTCTGCAATTTCCTTTTTCATTCCTGGCCACCAGAAATTGAGCTGCAAATCGTGGTACATTTCTGTATTCCTCGGATGGATAGAAAGTTTTGAATTGTGGGCTTCATGCAAAACTCGCTTCTTTAACTCGATATCATTTGGTATACACAATCTACCTTGAAATTTCAACACACCATTTTCAAAAACAAAATCCGACCTCGGTTTGGATTCCCGTTCATCAATAATCTTCTTCAAAAATTCATCTTGTTACTGTTTTTCTTTAATTTCTTCAAGAATTGCCGGTTAAGCAGCAATAGCAACCAATGTCCCACCTTGCTCTCGCAAAACAATTTCAACTTCAAACTTCTCAAGGTCATGTAGCAATTCTCTTTGCCCGTTAAGTAAGCAAGCCAAGTTCCCAATTGATTTTCGACTAAGTGCATCGACAACAATGTTAGCTTTCCTTGGATGGTACAAGATTTGTAAGTCGTAATTTTTTATCAATTCCAACCATCTCCGCTGTCTCATGTTTAACTCTTTCTGGGTGAAGAAATACTTTAAGCTCTTGTGGTCTGTGTAAACCTCACTTGTTTCCCTATACAAGTAATGGCGCCAAATCTTCAATGCAAATACTACTGCAACAAGCTCCAAATCATGAGTCAGATAGTTGTCGGGAAGTATATGCTATTACTCTGCCATTTTGCATCAATACACACCGCAAACCTTATAAGCAGCATCATTAAAACTAGTAAATCCATCTGTACTTGAGGGTAAGGTGAGAATCGGTGCAGTCATAAGTTGAGTCTTCAATTCTTGAAAGGATGATTCTGTCTGATCAGTCCAATCAAACGGTACCCCTTTCTGAGTCAAAGACAAAGCAATTTTGGAGAAGTCTTTCACGAATCTTCGATAGTATCCGGCCAAACCCAAAAAACTTTGGACTTCGGTAATATTACTCAGTCTAGGCCAATTCACAACTACATCTATTTTCCGTGGGTCGACAGAAATGCCATCTTTACTAATCACATGTCCTAAAAACATAACACTATCAAGCCAGAATTCACACTTTGTCAGTTTTGCATATAATTTCTTATCTCTCAAGGTTTGTAACGCCATTCTTAAATGATGTTCATGTTCCTCTTTACTTTTGGAATAAATCAAAATGGCATCTATAAAAACAGCCACAAATTCATCGAGGAATGACTTGGAAATTCTGTTCATAAGATCCATAAATACAGCAGGCGCATTAGTAACTCCGAAAGGCATAAGAAGAAATTCATAATGTCCGTACCTTATTCAGAAGGCAATCTTTCCTACGTCTTTGGCTTTGACTTTCAATTGGTGGTATCCTGATCTAAGATTGATCTTGGAAAATACTTAGGCACCTTGCAATTGGTCGAATAAGTCATCAATACAAGGCAACGGATACTTGTTTTTCACTGTTACCTTGTTCAATTCATGGTAATCAATACAGAGCCGTAATGAGCCATCTTTCTTTTTCACAAATAAAATCGGAGCGCCCTACGGTGATGTACTAGGTCTGATAAATGTCTTGTCCAACAACTCTTGCAACTGGATTTTTAACTCTTTCAATTCAGTAGGTGCCATTCGGTACGGAGCTTTGGAAATTGGTTGTGTACCCGATATCACCTCAATAATGAACTCAATCTCCTTGTCAATCAGATCCCCTGAAAAATCATCTAGAAAAACATCTGGGAATTCTCTGACTATAGGAATATTGTCCATATTAGCTTTAGTATTAACAGACACAGTCAATACACAACACAAATACCCTTTACACCCATTTCTAATCAATTTGAATGTTTTCATAAATGAAAACAAATATGGGGGAGGTACAACACCAATTCCGTTAAATATAAGTTCAGGCAACCCAGGTGGACGAAAAACAACTTGTTTTGTTACACAAAATAGAGGCATGATATTCTGTTAACCAGTCAATCCCCAAAATTATATCAAAGTGATCAAGATTCAGAGGCAACAAATCAACATATAAAATAACATCCCCAATAACAATCTCACATGCAGGATATACATAAGCACAAGTCATGGACCCCCCAGTAGGTGAAGACACAGCTAATAAATAGTTCATAGGTTCCAATGGTCTAGATAATTTTCTCGAAAAAGCATGCGACATAAATGAATGCGTAGACCCCGAGTCAATCAAAATATAAGCATTTTGAGCACAAATAGGGAGTATACCTGACACCACTGTCTCAGTATTCTGCACATTCCCTGGTACAAGTGCAAACACCAGACCTTGCCTCAAGGTTTCTCTCCCGGTAGTTTTGGGATTGGGTTTTGGTGTAACGGTTGATACTACAGCACTTGCTACGGGTCTACTAGTGCCTTGTGATGCGAGATGACAATCTTTGACTATGTGGCCCATCTTGCCACACCTGTAACATACCCCAAAAATTTTGTAACGAACTCCTTTATGTCTTCTGCCACATTCTGGACAAGGTGGTATAGAATTGTTCCCCTAACTGGAACTACTGGTTGACCTTGTATTCTATTTCTTACTTTGTGAGTTATTCCAACCCTTTTTAAAATTAAAACTTTGTCTCTTACCCCGCCATTTAGTCACCGGCGTCTTATCCTGTTTCAAGGTTACAATGTTTGCCTCGACCATGATAGATTGGTCAAGGACATCCACATACTTGAGTAATTTCAGAACATTGATCCAATAAAGTATCTCCACATTAAGTCCTCCCTCAAATTTTCGGGCCTTTTTATAGTCAGTATCTACCATATGTGGTGCATAACGTGCAAGCTCAGTAAATTTTACTTTATATTAGGCCATGGGCATAGTACTCTGCTTTAATTCCCCAAACTCGGATATTTTGCGATCACGGACACATTGAGAAAAGTATTGATCATAGAATGCTTCCTTGAATTAAGCCCAAATCATAGTATTATTACTTTCACGCACAAGCATCCACCATCGCCTTGCTTCATCTTGTAAAGTAAAAGTAGCCAACAACACTTTCTGTGCCTCTGAACACGGAAACACTTCAAACAACTTTTCAATTTTTAGGATCCATGTCTCAGCTTTCAGTGGTTCCAGTCCTCTCTGGAATGTCGATGGCTTTATTTTTTTAAACATTTGTGTTAAGGCAATAACATCATCATTGGCATTTGGTTCAGGTTGCACTAGTGGCGGAGGAAAATGTGGGGGCTGTTGATTTTGTTGTTGTCTTAGAGCTTCAGTCAAGAGTTCAACCATTCTCTCCAATCTTGCAATTTTTGCTTCGAGTGATTCATTTTCATCTACATTTCTTGCATTCTCTATTGCACTATATCAAACATGGTAATAACAAACATAGGAAAGATGGTTTGCTTATTCATGTTAGCACATATACACATAACATGTCCACACAATCTCATTTATGCTCATGTAATGCCCTACTTGCTTTTCTAGGACATCTTATAGCTCATTTGCACACGTGTGTGCGGTTTAACTTGTGCTCTGATACCACTCTGTCACGACCCAAATCTGCTCCTATAGGTTTAGCGTCGTAACCAACCAGTAATCCGTGATTACCGAAGGCCTGTTTAACCGTAATGACAATAATACAATAAAAATGAACTGGCGGAAGCCAATCAAAAATAGAATATATCGTCCAATGAACTGTGAGGACCTGAATGGAAATAAACTTTCATATACACAAACACTTATGTCCATAAAACACATATATACAAGACAAGACACAAATTAGGAAATGAAATCCCGTTATCAAAAATAGTATTAACAAAAGTCATAAAATATTCACTTGACTCCATATAACATTCAAAAATGGTGGATTTAGATCACTCCAAAAAGCCTTGACAAAAACGGTTCGGAACCTCATGGTGAAGCACAATAAGTTGGCTTAACAAAACAGAATCAGGTTGACGCCGTTAACTTCGCTCCGGTGCCTGGCCACCTATAAATATAATAAACTGTGAGCTAAAACCCAGTGAATAATAAATGTGTAAAGGGGTTAAAAATAAATGTCCTTTCAGTATTTAAAACAGTCAATTGCATCAGTAGATCATTTACTCAATCAATGTCTCATATTTCATGTCATATCTATCATATAGTAATCATAGCAGTCATACGTGGTACATCCCATAGCAGAACAGTATAGCAAGTCTTAAAGACTGAACAGTTAGTTAATAGCCATCAGTACAGTAACAATAGTTCCAAAAATTGAAACTGACAGAGATCTCTGTAACAATAATAGTAAACAGTAGTAGTAAACAATGGCAATATGCTATGGATGCCACGAATATAGTTTATAAAATAGGACAATCATTCATTCAATAAACAGTATCGTTTCAGAAATAGAACTTAACAATATCATTCAGAAAATAATTAACACTTGAACATAGCTTTACAACATTATTACTCACAGTGGGCTCCTTGAAATGCATGCTGTAAGGAACTAAAGATGTGGCGTCCGACCTAAACAAAAAATTCAAGCACAACGATTCAATACACAATTCATTCATTCATTCATTCAATTGGTTGTCTTCGTTCTTTACTTATTTTGATGTTCATTTTCTCGGTTTCTAACAGTTGCTCATTTGTTTGGTTAAATTTTTGTTCTTTAATTCATTCATGTTCATGAGATGCAAAAGCACATGAAAAACACTTTAAAACCATAAAAATGGAGGCCCGAAAGGTGGAAAAGATAAGCGAAAACAAAGCCGAGTTTGCCCAAAGGGCCGCACGTACAGGGGTTTTGGCTACACGTGCGGGACCTCCACCGCACGTGCGATTATTTCAGTATGCAAGCTCCAATTTGCCTTGTTTTCTGCAAGTGCGGGGCTCCAAGCCGCACGTGCAACGCTAGGTGTTTTGAAATTCAAAAATCTGCCATGTTTTGGAACCTCAACTAGTGCATATTCTAACTTCAATACCATGCATTCTAAGCTAAGAACTCATAATTTCATGGAGGATTAGCACTTGTACCTTAAAACAAAAACCATGACCAAAGATTAAACCCCAAAATTGGCATGAAGAAAGTAAACTTCCAATTTAATATGTAATTGTAAAAAACATGCAAGTATGAGTTCTAATCTTCAAAATTCATAGAATTTCCTTCACATTTGAAGAACCATACATGAATTTAAGTGTATGAAAACAATTTCCATGCAAATCATGCCATGCATGTTAAGGTTTTAGAATCAACTCATCCAATCTTTCATTTATATATATTCTCAACTTCAATTTCACTTCAAATGTTGAAATGTATAATCATGAAATTTGCAACTTTTGAGCCAAAACTCTCAACTCCCATGGAGTTTCTCTTTAAATTGAAAATTATATGTAAGAAATTGAATGTATGATCATGATTGTTCAAGAATTATGCCATGCATGTATTAATTTCCATTTCTAACCACAAATCCTACAATCAAGTTTATATTCTTCTTAAATGGTCTTGAATTCCATAAGTATAAATATGATTCTTCAAACTGGTGAGATACAAGAGAAGAACTCTTGCCTAGAGTTAAAGAATTGAGTTGAATTCCTACTTCTCCTTCACTTTTCTTCTTCCTCTTGGTGTTCTAAATGAACTCTCACTCTCTCTCTTGAATCTCTCTCTCTCTCTCTACATGTATACTAGGAGAGCTCCAAAAAGACCCACTATATTACACTTATCATCATCCTATTCAAGTGTTGAAGAGGTTACCTCTAATGTTATTTAGTTCCCTAACTAGTTTGTCTAAGGCTTACATTAATTCCTAATTAAGTTAATTAAACTCTAATAATTTTAGTTAAATTAAATTAAACCTCATCATAAAATGATCTCAATTAAACTAAACTTAAATAAATTAAGGTGAATTATCCAATCTCTTGTTAAAAATTAACGAATCAGACAGATTTAATTTTCACTCTAACTTATCTGTCTACAATAACACAATAACAAGACAATATAAATCAATGCAATACATATAACACATGACACATAAGTCACAATTAACACATAATCTCATGATCAACACTAATCACATAATTAACTTAATTAATTTACTTAATTAAGGGAGCGACTGTCACACTGTATCCCTTAACAACAAGTCTAGCCATGTATTTATCTATTGAACCATTTGCTTTCATTTTGTCTTGAATATCCACTCATATCCAAGAGGTTTATATCCTGTTGGAAGATCTACCAGTTCCCAAGTATGATTTTGCATAATAGACTCCATTTCACTATTCACAGCCTCTTTCCATAATGGAGCTTCAAGACTTGACATTGCTTCCTTGAAGTTTTGAGGCTCATTTTCTAACAGGTATGTCAGAAAATTTGGACCAAATGATTTAAAGATCCTAGTCTTCTTACTACGTCTAGGTTCAGCTGTTTCATTATCATTTTGGTCTTCACTGCTACCTATAGCAGTATCAAAAGTTCTTTTATTTGAACTTCTCTCTTGAGCTTTGAGAGTTTTAAACCCTTCAGTTTTCTTGCAAGGAAAAATGTGTTCAAAAAACGACGCATTCCTAGATTCAATAATAGTATTTACATGCAAATCAGGATTTTTAGATTTATGAACTAAGAATCTATATGTACTACTATTATTTGCATAGTCAATAAATACACAATCAATGGTTTTTTGGTCCTATCTTAGTTGTTTTAGGACTAGGGACTGCCACTTTGGCTAAATACCTCTACACTTTGAGGTAATTGTAGGTAAGTCGTCGACCTTTCCATACTTCATAAGGTGTTTGATTGATTTTCTTGTAGGGTAACCTGTTATGGATAAAGTTAGCAAACAAAATCCTACAAGTTCTAAGGTAACCCTGAACTAATCAATATGGCATTCATCATCTCTTTAAAATTTCGATTCTTTCTCTCAACAACTTCATTTGACTAAGGAGAATAGGGTGCAGTGGTTTGGTAAATAATACTATGGTCAGAACAAAATTCCTCAAATGGTGCATCATACTCACCACCTCTGTCACTCCTCACTATCTTAATAGTTTTGCCAAGTTAATTTTCAACCTCAAGCTTATATTGCTTAAAAGCTTCTAAGGCTTCATCTTTACTTCTCAATAAGTAAACATAGCAATATCGAGTGCAATTATGAATCAAAATAATAAAATACTTTTTACCTTCTCTATTTTGAACAAATTTTAAATCACAAATATTTGTGTGAATTAAATTTAAAGGTTCAGTACTCCTTTCTACTTTATTAAATGACGCCTTAATGAGTTTTGCCTCAACACAAATATCACGTTCATAATTAGGATCAAACTCTAAGTTTGTCGAACATTCTAAAGAAACAAGTCTACGCAAAGAATTAAAATTAACATGTCCTAATCTACCATGCCATAAAAAAGAAGACTCAGCAATATAAATAGAAGATATGTTCTTATTATTAATAGCCAAATTTGGTACAACAGTTAATACGTTAAGCTTAAAAAGCCCATCACTCATGTAACCTCGCCCCACATACATTCCACTATTGGAGAGTATAACCTTGTCAAACACAAAGACTAATCTAAACCCATTCTTGATCAACAATGATCCAAAAATCAAATTTTTGTGAATCTCTGGCACATGAGTACATTGTTGAGCATGAGTTCTTTCCTCGAGGTCATTTTCAGCACAATCTTTTCTTCTCCTTCCACAGTTGATGTGGAGGAGTTTCCCATAAAAAGTTCTTTCCCACTTTTAACCATTTTGTAGGTTATGAACATCTTCTTATCTGCACAAATATAGCGGGTTGCTCCAGTATCACCCACTATTCCTTGGGATTGACTACCAAATTTGCTTCAGAGACTACTGCAGCAAGATTGATGTCTGCCACTCCATCGGAAAGATAAAAATCCTCGGCTATGTTGGCTTGTGCTGGTTTTTTGCTTGAACTCCCTTCGTCCTTGCGAACGTGACAATCCTTAGCGCGATGTCCATCTTTGCCACACATAAAACACTTGCCTTTAAACCTCTTGTCGAACTTGTTGTTGTTCCCTTTGTTGATCTTACTAGTGGATCCTTATTTGGGACCATTGTCATCATGCTTCCGTTTTTTGTTGTTCAATTTTGACCATTGTCCATGTTCCACAACATTTTCTTTAGCTTGCATGATATGGTTTCCTGACTTCTTGTCGGAACCACGGTTGTCCTTCTCAATTCTGAGTCGCATTATCAGTTCCTCCAATTTCATCTCTTTGCGTTTATGCTTAAGATAATTCTTGAATTCTTTCCAAGATGGTGGCAAATTTTCAATTATTGCTGTTGCATGGAAAGATTCACTGAGAATCATTCCTTCTGCATGTATGTCATGGAGAATTTATTAGAGATCTTGAATCTGGCTAATAACCGTCTTGGAAGCTATCATTTTAAAATCCAAAAAATGGCCGACAACAAATTTCTTTGTACTGGCATCCTCTGTCTTATATTTATGATCTAGAGATTCCCACGGTTCTTTTGCAGTGCTTTTGACACTATACACATTGTACAATGTATTGTTCAACCCATTGAGGATATAATTCTGACACAGAAAATCACCATGTTTCCATGCATCGACTGCGGCAACGACTTGCTAGTCAGTTTCTCCCTGGTTCAGTGTCAGAGCTTTTTCATGAGTGAAACAAGCCAAATTCAATATCGTAAGATAAAACATTATCTTTTGTTGCTATCTTTTAAAATCATTTCCATTGAATTTTTCTAACTTTTCCCCATGATTTACCAGTACTGTCGGAGTCATCACTGGCACAACGGGTGTGGAGGTCGAAGTATGAACAGTCTCAGTACTGTTTGTTTCAGTAGTCATATTTCTAACAAAATAATAATGCACTAATCACAAATTTATACAGAATAGAATTTACACACAAAATATACAGAATAATATTTTGTAACAAAATTCTAGTGATAAACAGTATATGACTACTATGTTATCAAAGAAATTATAAAACACTATATTACTACTAGTTAAGAAATTAAACAGTATATGACTATTATTTAATTTTCTGAAACAAAATATCCGTCTGTCTAACACACAAATAAAAAAAACAAAATCTACTTTAAGATTGTTAAGTTCCAATGGTTGTGTGTACAATTAAATGTGTAAATGAAATAAACAGGAAAATAAAATAAATAATCCAGAAAATAATTATATAAATTAAATTCTAAATTAATTGCTTATAGAAATTATAAGTCGAGGCTTGTGTTGGACACAATCTGTTTAAAGTAGATTTCGCCCTTGCTCTGGTGCTTCGAGATTTAACGGCGTCTACTTCCTAGGATACAATGACAACAACTTGATTTGCAGCACTACAAAATCAAGTCTGGCGAACCAAAACTTTGCTGTAACTCTCTCTTATTCTTCTTAAAGATTAAATGATGGACAGATGCAGCAGACAAAAGGACGACTAGAAGAAAAAAAAGAAGAAATGCTCTGAAAAATTGGATACCAAGAATTCCTGGAATGGCAAGCTATTTATAGGAAAATTGGTGGCTTTTCAGAACAGGTTTCAACAAATAAAAAACATGTTCGGACAAATTCAACAGGTAGAAAACCTGTTCAGGTGGAATTCAATAGGTATGAACTTGTTCGGGTGGAGGAAAAAATCTTGACCAATTTATTTTGAATTTTGAAACCAAAATTAAAAATAAATAAATAAAATACAAATATTTTTGGCCCAAAAAAATAAGGATTGGGTTGGACAAGCCCAACCCAACCTTGCACCCAACCGGACGGACGGCAATGGCGACGCGCGCGTGTGTTTTTTTTTTTTTCATTTGGGTCCAATGGGTCTAGCACACTCCCATAACATCACCCTTCCACAAACTTGGGTACCCCTTGGGGCCCATCTCAAGTATTCCAAGCTAGACTTTATATACCCATATAAATCCCTAAGCTTTTCTAATGTAGGACAAGCACATTTCACAAATGTATAAGAAACCCACCTAAAGTCATATCCACAAACGCGAAAATGCGCGTTGAATTCTCATTCATCCAGAAATGATTTTGAGCAACCAAATACATGATGTTATTCACTACGCGGCATTAAACATGAACCTAATTAGAAACATTAAAAATAACGCTTGGGTCATTCCTTAATTAATGCTCAAAGTTAGCAAAAAATAAGGTTTTACAAAGTCATTTTCCAACATTATGAAATAATTACACTCTGCTTTCTTGAAATATAAATTCACATAACATTTTGTCTCATGCTGTTAATTAAATGGATGAAAAAAGGGAAATTTAGTCAAAACCCCATCCATTGGACCATTGTTTGGTAAAAAAAGACAGCTCAATTTATTTTTCTTTATAACCCCCTAAGGAGAAAACACATAATTGAGTAAGGACAAAGTAAAATATTATTTTTTTTTCTTTTTTCTTTCTTAGACAATATTGACAGAGTAACATGTTATTGTCAAACAAAGTAACATGTTGCTGTCAAATAGAGTAATTGTCAAACACGGTAACATGTTACTGTGAGACAGAGTAACATGTTACTGTCAAACATAGTAACATGTTACTGTTACTGTTTATATCAATTTTAACAATAATAATTTTTTTTTTTTTTAAAAAGAATTTTATAGTCAATATGGATCTTATTTGATAGATCTTGATGAGAGAATTCTAAAAATATTAATTTTATTAGGGTAAATTACACTGACCTCCCCTGAGGTTTACTTTAATTACAGATACCTCCCCTACTTTTGAAAATAATATACAAAGACCCTCTTCTGTTACCTATCCATCCAAATTCAAATAAATTATGCTGATGTCATCCATAATTTTGCTTCAAATTTCAATACTACCCTTCAGGAGAGGTAAGTGTAATTTACCCATATATATATATATATATATAAACACATACATATCAAATTCCATCTCTCTTTAAATTCTTCAAATGTATGTTTATGTCATACATAAACACATTCTTCAAATTCCATCTCTCTTCCCTCTCACTCTCTCTCTCTCTATGATCTACATCTCTCCCTCTCACTATCTCTCTTTCATTTCTCTATTATCTTCTCTCTCTCTCTTTCTCTCTCTCTACTGGAAAACGCAGACCTCTCTCGCTGCTTCCTCGCCGTCGACAGCGCCGGTGCCAATCTCGCTCATCAAATCAAATTTCCAGAAATTAAAGGCATGAAAATCAAACAATAGATCCACAGCACAACATAACATTTGCTCTTTCTCCTCCTCTCTTTATCTGTATGAATGAATGAATGAAAGAAAAAAAAATGGTGAGATCTACTATGTGAACCAGTAACACCACCTTTACTATGTAAACTAGTAACACCTGTGAAGCCCTAACTTTTTGTAATGTCCCCAAACGCTAATAGTTGAAGAATTTCAATAAGAAATCTTGTTTCTCAATTTCTTGCAAATTAAACCCTAGAAATCAGGAGCAACTGTGCAAGCTAATCAGCAAACCTTAATCAAATTTGAGAACTTAAGAAACATTTTAAAACCCGAAATTAATAATTTAGAAACCCTAGAATGAAAAATTATAAGAGAAAAACCCTAGTTTTCGGTAATCGCAGTTTTAGCCTGGTATCTCGCCTTTTGTTGCGAATCGGCACCACGTGGCCCAAATTATTTTTCCTATCATTATTTTATTAATTATATAACTTAAACATATGTTTTATTTCAAAATTTTTGATTGTACCCTTTTCTTTCTTAATTATTGCATTTTGGCCCCAAAACCTTAATATTTTATTCAATAAAGGTACAACCAATATTTTATTAATTTATACAAAATATCATCTATATTTTATTAACAAAAAAATCAAATTTTCACATGGGTAAATAGGGTAGCTAGCTATAGGTGGTGAAAAGGACCTAGAAGTGTATTTTTTATTCATAGCAAATCTTGTACATAAAGGCAACAAATCTTTGACCATTATGGAGGAATGGAGGGCATTTATTGCTATATCTTTTTTGTCTCTCAATTAACTAGTAAATAGGATTACCTTCTCTTAATCAAGATTAATTAACACAAATCTTAATTGGATCCAATTACAAATCAACCAAACTTGAATAGTTTCTATTGAAAACCAACCAAACCAAACCAACCCTTCTCTCTCCTCCTTGGCCTATAAATACAAGCCTTGCTAGCTATTGTATTTCACTCCATACACACACAACACACAGCTGAGAGAGGAGGAAAGAAAGAGCAAGTGAGCTTGAGAGAAAAAGAGAAGAAAAGAGAGCAACAAGTAGGAAAAAGATCTAACAAACCAAGGTAAATCTCGTACACTTCTCCTCTCAATGAATCATCATGTTTTTCCCCTTCATAATACATGTTAAAAATATATTTCACATTATATTAAAAGTTACTACATTATTAGATGATGTATGGTTTGAAAATGAAATGTCCCTTTCTTCCTTGCAATTTCCAGCAAGCTTTTCTCAAGGTTTTTGATTTTATTTCCATAGCAAACCTTCACCAAATCAAAATCTGTTTTAAAGGGGTATTAATTGACATATAGAGTATGTGAAAATTTTGGCTAAGACCCTGGATGTGTTTTTATGACCCCTTTTATTTTTCTAAATACTTGCTACAAAGAACCTGTTAAAACAGAGGACTTTGGAAAATTCTAGAAAATTATATAAAAATGGTATCACGTTCATTTCTACATCAAAATCTTTAGCTTTCAAACAAAATTTATTTCAATGAAAATGAATGAGTATTTTAAGAGAAACACCAAATTTTGTAACAATTGTCAAATTTAGACGGAGTCTGTGTATTTCTTAAATATCTAAAAATCAAAAAGGGCCACCCTACTTTCGTAAAATGGTTCTGAAACTAGACTTGATTCTCTACAAATCCTCTAGAAGCCACATTTCTAAAACCCTTAAAAAATATTTTTTCTATATTTATTTTTGAATCGGTGCAGTGTTGGAAATCTGAACAATGTGGTTCTTGTTGTAGTCAATGCTTTTGTGCTATCATGACATATTGTTGTAATATATGTTATACTTTCATGCTTGAGTTTCACCTTGAATGGCCTTATTTTGTTCTTACTTGTGCTAACCACTAATGTGTAATACACTTAATGTGAAAATGGGAAAACTAAATGGGTTGGTAAAAAAGTTTAACGACCACACTAGTCATACATCATAAATGATGAGAATGTTAAGTTGATATTAGTAGTGGATTAAAATGAGTAAGTCTTGTGCAACTGGTTGTTGTTCGGAACCCTTGAATGGAGTGGTTGTATTCGGACCCTAGGTAATTCGGTGTAAGGAGAGGTTTGGGCTAGGCCCATCATTACCGTCTCTTTTGAGGCTCTCGGTTGGCGCTACGTGGTATATAACCGTTGGTAGGCATCTGAGGTAAGGTCTACAACAAAGCAGCAAAAGATGGGGCTGTTGGCTTTTTGGCTTTTCGAAGGGTAATTTTGTAAATGCGAGCGTGCCAGCAAGGATCAATCAGTCCTTACAGAAATTATAATTGCCAACCAATTATCAGACGATTGTGTTTTAGTTCTTTCAGCCTCAATGAAGAGGACTTTTACTGGTGGCTTGACTTAGGAGAATTTAAGAGAAATAACAGTTAATATGAAGAACAATCGAAGTATTTCATTAAAATGAACACTTACAATAGTTCAAACTCAGCCTCGAAGAGGTTTACAGCAACAGTCTACTTGAATCTACTTGAAACTACTCCTATGAATCGAAGTGCAGTGCTGGTATTAAAGTGCAGGTATTTAAAGTACAGGAAATGTAAGACTGGAAAGGAAAATATGAAATAAAGACTGGTTTGTATGATCTGAGTCTGGGGGTCTTTTCTGAGGGCTTCCCTGCTATTTATACTTGTCAAAGATGACCTTCGAACTGCACTTCGAACCGTCGAACTGCTCCTCCATGATCGATGATCATGCTGCCTTAGAAGTAGCCCCACTACGCCATCTCTTGCAGTTGAGCTTCCCTCCTGTATTTGAATTTGAATATTGAGTAACTGTTGAAGCCACGTCACTTTGTATTTCTTTACTGATCTAGTGCTACTCAGATCATGTAAGTACCAATGTTCATTGCCACGTGTTCGATCAGGATCGAAGACTTGAATTATCTTCCCATAATACCCTTATTCTGCCACGTGTCAAACTATGATTTGGCTTTACAAAATATGTAGCCAACATTACCCCCCGCACTAATATACCCAATACTTGGAAATATTAGTGGATCAAAAGCTTTTCCCGCGCTTTTTGGAATGTGCATGGGATCTATCTTCAGGAAACACAACCGTCACCTATTTGATGATCATTCGCATTAACTCTCAATTTAACGAACATCCCAATACCTTCAGCATTCGAACGGACTATGGCTCAATCAACTTCGCACTCTACTGATCAAGCATACGAAGAGCCATTGAGTAATGCTATTTCCCCTCGAAAGAATCTCCACGCATTCATTAGCCACCTTTACCCACCCTTCTATATTCAGGTCATGGAGGCTTTTGCAGATTATCAACCTTTGGACTACGACCACATTGCCCTTAACCCTTCGATTTACAAATTTACAGATACAAGAAGTTCTTCCTCTAAACTCCCCTTGTACTTTGAACGAACTACACTCAAGCCTTTGCTTCAACAAGTTGCAAATATGGACTTAGGAAGTTCTTCTTCACAAACCTTTACTTGGGATGAAGCTACAACTTCCTCATCTTCTGGGGTTTCCGGATGGACAAACTGGTCAGCACCTGAGTCCTGGGACTTGAGGGAACGAATTAATCACCATTTTGTTGAGTTCACTGACCCATTAGATTTTCCTTCTTACGTTCGAAGCTCTGTGGTCTATCCTTATGTGCCTATTGACCTTCGTCGTAGTTTGGAGGAGAATCTGCTTGTGGCCTGGTACACATCCTCTATGCCCACAAGGACAATGCACACTGCCCGGCATCTGGAAGAATCACAAGGGTATACTCCTTCATTTTTGGCCAAGAAGGCAAAAATTTGCTCTTCTGACTGGCTCGACTATATTAATGCCTTTGTTCCTTCCGCTCCAGTGCCAAATCCTCCTTCTTCACCTTCTGGAATAGAAGCATCCACACCTTCTCCATCTTCTGAAGTAGAACCATCTACTCCTTCTCCATCTTCTGAAGCAGAACCATCTACTCCTTCTTCTCCTCCCACTCTTTCCTGGACAGAGAAATTAAGGCTTGCCCTTCCCATGGACAAAATTTTTCCACCTTACAAACCTCCATCATCTCCCACTCCAGCTGAGCGGAAACAAGCTCAACTTCTGCTTGCGGCTTTTTCTCACTTGCCCTTCAATGTTCTTGAGGATGACATCCCTCTCAAGAACTTTCGATGGGCCTGTGATATTCTGACTAGGGGCCATGTCCTCAATCCCATTGCCCAAGCAGAACTTCACATGTTCTTGGACCAACTTCCGCTACTCCTCCACTGGCATCAGAATTCCAAGGCCACCATCCAATCTTTGGATCAACTTTCATCTCTCCGAATTCATGCCCAGTACGAAGCAGAAAACTTCATCGAAGACTTCGATGACTTCAAAAATAAAGATTCTGCGTATTGGGATGATTTGGTCATAGATGAATTGGAACAAAATTTGAGGGAAGAGGCTTTCGAGACAAAGGCTGAGGAGCTCTATTATGAAGTGAGAGCACATCAACTTATGCAGCCAACATTAGAGGAGATAGAAGATATAATAAAGAAAGAACAAATATTCATTGATCATTGTTGGACGAAGTTCCATGATCTTGTTATTTATTCTATTCCTTATTTTTATGAGCTTGAATTTGTACCCAAATGAGGATACTCAATGTAATTGTCTTGGCTTTAACACAAACAGAGTCTCTTTGCATTTGACATTGTTTGCCTCTGTTTCCTTTTTGTCTTCAAAAGCCAACTTATAGCTTCGAATTGAACAATCTCACCTTTCGAATCTAGACTCAATTGTTCAATGAAACGCTGAAAAAACCAACATGTCTTTTTCCAACTTATGGAGTATAATTGACAATTCTGGCTGATATCATCTGGAATTAACGCTTTGAATTTTAACAACATTACTCCTCAAAAATAACTATAACCAATATATATGGTCATGGTTAATATAGCCAATAAATTTCAAATTGACTATTTTGCTTCGAAGAGTAATCCACACTGTTTTAGGTTCAAAAAGCAATTCCTTCTTGTATATATGGAAACCAACAATTGGTTTTAATGCTTCGAACAGTGCTCATCCTTAAAGGATCCAATAACCCTCAAACAGGTCTTTAAACCCTTTGAAGTGGACCAATATTCGAGCATTCTAGCAATTATGTAGTACGCTTCGAAGCCGACTTATGTATTTCGAAGCCGTTGTTATTTGATTTTTTGGCGCCAAAATCTCATTTCGAAGCCAAATATCTTGCTTCGAAGCTGGCGTCAATATCCGGAGTGTGCTTTTTCCCTCCAAAACTATCAATATTGGAAGAGGCTCCTCGTATTCGTACTTTTAGTACTTAACGACTTATGCAATATATTCTCCGGACACAAAAGCTTTTCTTTAAAACCCTTTTGCTTCGTGTTTCTGAATCCACTTGCTCTTTTAACATTCAAACCCTCATATCTTTCACTTCTCTTTACTTCCCCCTTTCCTTTTCGAACATCATACCATCCATGGCTTCTTCTTCACCAGAAGTTCCAATCATAGAACGCGTGAGCTCATCCGTAGCTTTAAAAAGGCTCATTGATGTGGAGTGCGAGAAGTACAGGGCTGGGGGAAAAAGCGCCATTGATGGGCGTGTCTTTATCCCTCGTCGTCATGAGCGACAAGACTATGTGCTCGGGCCAATCTTCAAGGAAATCCCTATTGAACTCCCAGCTCTGTACCCTCGCCTGGAAAACCAATGTCTCCTATATGAAGGTGGTCTTGATTGGAGGAGCTGGAGGATCAATCGCCCCACCGATGTTGGCCCACGATGAGACCAGAGTGGCAAGAGTGGTATGATCGGGTCATCCCTGCGAGGACACTGGACCTTCAAGAGCTCTGCCTTCTCGACGCTCTTCGACTATCAAGGGTAACTATTACAGAGGACCCTTTCTTAATCCCTGCTGCTTTATGCTTTTGGAACCCTATCTTTAATTTCTTTCAATTTAAATGTGGGATGATGGCTCCTACTGTTCTTGATATTTGCCATTTACTAGGAGTATCCCCCATTGGTACCATTATTACACCCGATTTCCCCGATTCAACAGTCTCTTTCTCCCTCCCCTCTTAACTTATCTTACAGCGATTTTGTTAAAGCTGAAAATAAAAAAGAGGGCCCAGTAACCGATAGGGAGTTCTTTTCCTTCTTGTTATACTGGCTTTGCAAATTCCTCTTCTGCACTTCTTCACAAAGAATTATGCCTGAATTTGCTCCACTTGCCAAAGCCTTTGTTTTGCAAAAGAGAGTAGCCTTAGCCCCATACATTCTTGGTCATGTATACAGAGTTTGTTCCCTTTTTTGTGAGAAGCCCTTAGATGCTAATCAAGGGGGGCCATTCTGGATCCTTCAGCTTTGGCTTTTTGCTTATTTCACTGAACTTCAATCCAAATGCCTTAAATTTTCTGGGTTACATTCTCTTACCCATGGCATAAGACTAGCCAATGCTGCCCTCTATCCTTCTTCTTTTGCCTTTTATTTCTCTTTTTTTCATCAACTACCAGCCGAACTTCCTGCTCACCGCTTCCGTCCTTTCGAGACCAACATAGGTCCACCTTGGTTGAGTCACTTTTTGAGTGACAGGCTCTGTGCTTCGCCAATTCATAAAGACATATGGGCCTCCCTTCTGCTTCCTAGGGAGCTGTTTATTGGGACTACAAACCCCAGGGCTTATAAATGTATAGCTGAACCTTATTGTCCTGCTCAATTCGCTAGACAATTTGGTTTCACACAAGGGGTCCCAATACCTCTCTGCAGCAACACTAACCTGAGCCTTACCAGGAGAGATCTGAAAGTTAGGAAATCAAGGCTGGAGGAGGCAACCTTCAAATTCATGGATGATTGGCTAATTTTGAATACACTCCTTTCATTCCTGCGGGAACTGCATTGAAGAGATACCAACAGTGGTGGGACAGTAATATGGAATTCTATTTAGCCATTGCACCTAAAAACCTATTGGAGGTATTAGATGTGCCAAGCCCAAAGGAGCTGAGACTGTCCCTTCCTCTACTGTGCCTCCTACAGCTCAGTTCATCCCTGCTACTTCAACTCCTTCGAAAGCTACTCGGGCTGCTTCAAGAAAAAGTATATACTTTCAACTTCTCTTTTTCCTTTTGAGTCTCTTGTTTGTTTCCTTTATACTTATGTTCTTTGGTGCAGGGTCTCTGCAAGAAGAATCTCCTAAGAGAGCTGAGACTTCAGCTATTCTCAAAAAGGAACATCAGCAGAAACAAAAAAGGAAGCTGATCCTCTCCTCTGAGGAATCTGAAATTTTGGGAGAAGAAGCAGTCGAACAAGAGCAAGAAGTGCCCTTACAAAGAACAAAGAGACAAAAGGTGGCTACCTCTTCTTCTGATACCTTCGAACATCCTTCTCTCGAGGCAGACATTATAGTATTGGAGAAAGAACTAACCTTAGAGAAATCTGAACCCCAGATTGAAGAGAAGGGGATTGAAAAGGAACCAGTAGTGTCCCCACCAAGGGGAAGAGGAGAAAAAAGACTACTGTCTCTCCTTCTGACTTTGCTGAAGACTCTGATTCTGAAACAATCGCCCAAGCAATAGAAAGGAGGAGGAAGGTGACTGTTTCGACTGCTGTCTTGGTTGAGGATCCCATTCACGAATCTGTTGCCAAGATAGTAGAGCAGGAACATCCCAAGGCAATAATTGTTTTTGAAAGGGCCGAGAAGAAAAGGCAGCAACAGTTTTTGAGAGATGAAGCTGCTGCTGCTGATGCATTACAAAGAGAAGCTGCACGAAGACAACAAACTATCGAGCATCCTCCCCTTCGCAGTTCTCCCATCAGTGCCAATACCTCTGAAACAAGTAATTTCTTTCATATTTCTACTGTTTTCCCTTTGTCAGCCTTTGTATTGAAGTTTGACATTGCTTTGCATTTCTTCCTTTTGCAGCAACAATTATCTTCCCCAGGAGGCCTATTCCAATTTCAGTTGAAGTTGACCAATTGCAACATGTGAAGACCATCCAAATCATGCTTCCACTCCCCAAGCCTATATTCGACACACCTTCTTTGAGTCCAAGCATCCCTGCATCCCTTTTCCTTGGTTTAGAGCCATTTCTCCCTTCTTTGACTTTTGATCTGCCTCAGTTTACCTCTTCTTCGAACCTTGCTCTTCCTCCTCCCGTCTCAGAAATTCCAACTGCTGCTTCATTCCCAATGGCAGTTGACTCTTCCATAGAGGGTGCTGGTAGTTCCCCAATTCATGGTTCATCACCTGTGCCTACTTCCAGCCCCTCTTCTCTTGATTCCTTGGTGGCAAAGACCATAGAGGCTGCTAAAGATGCTCCACCTATTTCTCCTATCCCCATGCAGTCTCCTGTGTTTTCCACCACAGCACTCTCTATGCCCTTTATGTCTAGGGATGAGGTGGACATCTTCGAGGGAAGACTAGCTAGTCTATTTGACACATCCTCTACCTCCCCAACTTTCAGTGCTGAAGCTGAACCATTAACCTTGGCTGACTCCTTGCTGAAAATCTTTGAGAGCTCTTCTTCCACCAGTAGCAAGCCTTTTGCCCCTTCTATAGACTTAGACACTTGCTTGGAACTGCTGATCTCCTTTTCGAGGATCCCCTTCGAGGCTCTACAAAGGCCTATCATCAGAAATGGGTTTCTTCAGTGCTGTAAAATCGCGGAGCAGTTCGGCATGGATGTCTCAAGTCATCTATCCCAGGCTGCAGCTACTATTGATTTCTACATTAACATTTGTCATGCTGCCAATGCTGCGAATGAGAAATTGGCTAGGGATCAGAGTTTTGTCTCTCAAGTGCATACTGAAGTATCAGATCTCAAGGAACAACACTCCTCTGCCTCCCAGTTTCGAATTCAGTTGCTGGAGAAGAAAGCTCAACTTGAGGAGGAGCTAGCTGCAGTAAACCGAGCCTTGGTTCGAACTGACACTAAACTGCACATCACCAACCAAGAGCTGGCTGATCGAAAAGAGGACATGGCTGCAGCTATCCAACTGTTTCCAGCACTTAGCAGTAGGAAATCTATTGTACAAAAACAATTAAGACATTGTAATGATTTCTGGGCCAATTTGTGGCGCAATGTACTTGATTCTTTATAGAAGAACAAATTTTGTTTTATCTGTCGAGCAGTCTTGTGTTTTTGTATGTTTATGTTACCCATTGTGTTTCCCAAATGGTTGGAAAATAAGGTTTCAAATATCTGCCATTGATCTTTTTGGGATGTATATACCCATTCAAATTTCTTAAATGGTATGCTCCAAAGGGCAGAACTCTATGAATTTGATATGGTCCTTCCCAGTTAGGTGACCATTTGCCAAACTTATGGCTTTTAATTCCTATTGGGAGTATTGTCTTCCATACCAAATCACCTTCATCGAAGCCAATGTGTTTGACTCTCTTGTTGTAATTCTTAGCTGCTTTCTTCTTTTGGAAAAGGATGCTATTTAATGCCAATATTCTGGCTTCATCTATGCCCTCTAACTCCAAGCACATACTTTGATGGTATTGCTCAGGATCTAACTGATCTTGACATCTTACCCTCAAGGATTTAACATTAATTTCTACAGGTAGAACTGCATCATGCCCATATACTAAGGCATAAGGAGTAACTCCTGTGCTTGACCTTGGGGAAGTTCTGTAAGCCCACAAAACATCCAACAGAAGGTTATGCCAATCCCTAGGATTATCCTCCACAACCTTTTGTATACCCTTTTTCAAGGATTTATTGGATGATTCAGCTTGACCATTGGCTTGTGCATAATAGGGTGTGGAATTAACAAGGCTAATTCCAAATTCTGCTACAAAGGACTTCACCATTTTCCCATCGAACACAGTCCCATTATCTACAGTAATGGTTTGTGGGATGCCAAATCTATGGATCAAGTCTTTAATGAACCCAATGACCTCTGTTTGGTCTACAGCCTTATATGGTTTGGCTTCGACCCACTTAGTGAAGTAGTCAGTGGCCACTAGAATGAAACAATGATGTTTCGAAGAAGGTGGGTGTATTTTTCCCATCATATCCATGGCCCACCCTCTGAATGGCCAAGGTTTCACTACTGCATGTAGGTCGGTTATGGGCACATGCCTTATTGTACCATGCTTTTGACATGCCTGGCAACCCTTTGCATATTCTATGCAGTCTTTAAGGATAGTTGGCCAATAATAGGAATGTCTTCGAAGCAACCATCTCATCTTTACACCAGGCTGATGAGCACCACAGATGCCTTCATGAACCTCAGCCATAGCTGTTAATGCTTCTTTTGGGCCTAAACATTCCAACAATAAGCCATCTCCTCCCCCTTTTGTAGAGAGCGTTGCCATATATCATATATTGCATAGACTGCAATTA